>JBAIAA010000313.1:970000-1570000 GCA_037893245.1 Crossaster papposus
TGTATAAATGCACACGTGTAAAACAAGCAAGGGCATGATGTGCAGTGAAGAGGATTCCCATTATAAGCTTAGCGTAATTGTTAGTGTTCAATTTTGTGTGGCTCTAGTATAAGGGGTTTCCAACTGTCGTTGTTCAACCGTGGTTGTCAAAGATGCCATCTACAATAATTATCACTTCCAAACATCAGGGCAACCGCGAAAAGACAATTTTGTCTGGCAATGACAGAAAATATCCCCTCCGTGTGCCCGTTGTCTAGCGCCGGCAAGGAGCTGTCCCTCCCCAAACGAACAACACTTCAGCGTTGTTCGGCAACAACTTATTTATAGTAACTGCGTATTACACGCGCACCATGCACAAGACGTACAGAAAAACAACACATGTCTTATCTACATGTCCTCAATAATGTGCAGACGTCTTCAATTGATATTTGGCAATTTCTTTAACTACCGACCCTTCGTTTTTTGGGAATGATTGATTACTTTTTTTAAGGCCGGGAACGGGCGCTAAATCAAGGTGATGTTTTACATCTGTGGTAAGCGCCTCTCTGATTAAAATAGAAACAATTCTCCGATTTGAGTGTATCGCACCATCTGTTGTTTACACTGTACCACTTGTATCACGGCTACGGACGCGTGTATATAAAGAAACAAACGACGTCTGATGCTACGTGACGTGTGACGAATACTTATCTTAGATGTCTTATACTGCTTTCATAGAATAGTTCTAATTCAGAAATGTTGCGAGATGTTAAAATGAATGCTCCCTCTTTTATGTGTAACAGGAATAGTTAATTTAAATAAACATGGCATACTCTAACAACACAAAATGGTAATTTGTTTTTGAATATATCAATACAATTGGTTATACTATAGCTTTCATAATGCCCAAAACATAATGATTTAACTAGGTGTACGATATACCAACCCCCGAATCATACTTTGAGAGCGGCCTTCCCCATTAAAGGTAGGATACACCATTGGTAATTGCTTGAATTATTAGGAATGGGTGGATTTTTTTTTGGGGGGGGGTATATTTTATGTAAATATTGTTTAACTGACCAGTCCGAAGTTTGCAATCATGGATGCCGAAGAAAAAGCAAGAAAAACGGCGTTTGTTTTCAACCGGCGTCGGGCAGTTGTTTTTTTTTTGTTTTTTTTTCGCGATCGCCGTTTGGCGATCGTTATTTTTGTTTTAATTAAATTATTCGAAACAATGATAGAATACCTAGCGCAATCATTTTGCTGGATGCCTAGAATCATTATTTACTTTCAAATTAGTAAAATATTTCTTAATAATTCGGTAGTAAACATTTTCGATATCTGCAAATGGTGTATCCTACCTTTAAATAGCTATTCTCCATGCAGTGTTGCCATGTTCCCACGGGTTTCCGTGGAATGTAAACATGAAAACAATAATAAGGCATAAAAAAACCGAGATGAATGTATTAATACGTACAAAAAGAGTTTTAGGTAATTCAATACTTTTTTTCAGAATAAATTACAAATTATCTTTACAATAAACTGACTCTATCCTTTAAAACCCGTATTTTTAAAGACGCGTGTTTAGATTTAGAGCCGTACGGTTATACATCCATAAATTTAGGGCCGTTCAAAGAAGCTTCGCACCACGATCACGATAACTTATTCGAACGACTGCAGCACTTCAAAGATGAATATTTAAAAGTTAAAACCGTGAAATGATCTAAACACGTTATTTATGTATTTCTATTTAATTACCTCCTCCACCGACTGAAACAATACGGGCATGTCAGAATTAGCATTTCTGTTTTATAATTTTTCTCGATTTCGATTTTATTTTATTTTTATTTATTTTTAAACACAAAATGTTGAAAGGGGCAGACATCTTCATTTTTTAACTATTTTTTTGGTATGGGAAGTCGCTAACCACTCAAGTTGGTGGCTATACATAGAAAAGGAAATAAACAAGAGAAAATCATAGGGTAAAAAAATTTCAATTAATATTACGTTTAAATTGGGACAAATTATAATTGGATGGGAAGCAAGTAAGTTTTTATTGCCATTAATTTTTGGAGTAATTACCAAACGTATACGATCCCTTTAATACGTTAGTTATCATTCTGTTTTCACGAAGGGACGAACATTTTTTGATACATTTCAGGCGCGCCCTTTCCCAGGAAATTTTCGTTTTTTTTCGAAGGGACAAAATCTTTGCCGGTAATTGTGTCTAATTAACCACACTTTGCGTGATTAATACCCCGAATAACCTTTGACCTGGACTACTTCATCGATATACCAAACTGGCTTATTGGCATACCGGTCCCTTCGGTGACGAAATTTTTAGGTTTTAGGTTTTAGATATTCTGTAAGAAACTGCGCGTGACTATGCGCAACCAAAAATATTAAAGTTGAACAAAAAAACAATACGAATTGAACAATATGAATTTGGCTTTTCATTTGGCTTTTCAAATGTGGTAAAAAAAATCGCAGGATCTATAACATAATTTGCAACGTCTTAAAAGTTGAAATCTGATGCCGACTGGTTTCTAATCAGCCTCTCGCCAATGTCCCAACCGATCAATACTTCTCGTTCAATCTCGATGCCCTAGCGCACCAGACTAGTAGTGCCACGAAGAAATGGTAATAGGAGCCATCGTTCCTGAGGGCATTTTCCCCCCAACCCTTTCCCAGTACCATCAGGTCAGTCATTTAATCACTACCTGTATTATGAGCAATTACACAGCCCTCACAATAATAGCCAACGGGGTAAATTAATCGTCCGGGTTCATTAGCGTGGATTGTCTGGATTTACAACGGGGGAATACGCGGTCTTTTACCGGTCAGTCCTTGCGGCTAGTCGGGGCCTTATTCCTATCCGATCTTAAATATTTCTGATCAGAGACTTAAAAAAGGCCCTATCTCTGAGGAGAAACAAAATAAATAACAGTCCATGACAGTACATGTATTTGTTTTTTTCATTATACGAATCGGACTATTCGGGCATCGTGTGCAGAAATGTCGCCTTAATCCGGATGTACAGGCGGTAACAGATAAGCGAGATTGTTTCCAAGCTCGCCTGGGGGTTTTAATTAACTTCTCTAAAGACGAACATCGTTTTGGAAAGTCGCTTATTCGTTTCCGGGCGCTGCTGTAGTGGGCTTAAATGACTGAAGTAACGCACTTTAATTCAACCTGTCTGATGTAATGTAACGTAACGACTTCCCGTTTTTATACTGTTATTATGTATTACCTTGTGAAAGGCAGGGGGGTAATTAGTGGAAATGACGCACGGGTTGACTCCGGTACAGCGCAGGGTTTCAGAGAAAGCTTTGGAGTTCACAACAAAATTAATGATAACATCGCTTCCACTGATCTCTACAAACTGGATAGGTCGATCGTACATTGATGGGATAGCGAGCCGTGAAGTCACCGGCGGCCATGTTGGGATATTCAATACAATGCAATGATCGCACGTGCGCGCACTGAAATTTTCTAATTTATTTTATTATAAAACTGGCACTTTTTAGTGTCTGGATATAAAATTAAACCCAAAAATTAAAAAATTTCCTTGATCCAAACAAAACTCGTTTTAATTTTTCCTATGGTTTGTGCATAAGGTTATGATGTTGGAAATGTTAAAACAAAATTTTGGTCTCATATCTTTTCCCGAAAATAGGGCTTTTTAATATTCAAACTTGGCGTATACATCTCATTATTCGGTGTTATTATGTTTAACTTAATTTTCTTAATCAAACTGGATCGTTTTTGCGACGTTAACTTCGTTTCCTGTGATATTAAATGAGTTTTCTCGGTCGTGCGCTATACAAACGTGTGTACGCCTGCAATGTTTTGAATATCCCAATATGGCCGCCAATGGCTTCACGTGCAGAGCCGCTCGACCTATCCAGTTTGTAGAGATCAGTGATCGCTTCTCGCGGGTCATAAAGTTTGCTTCCCAGACAAGTCGGCCGATGAATGTGAAGGAATATTCGCATGTTATTCTCGCTGAAATGTTTATATATTTCTTTCAGGGCCGATTGACAGAATGAGCGTAAAGTCGGCAAAATCAAAAATTGAGATATGGGTATTTCTAAATTCTGTGGAAACAGAGCTTTCCAATGGTATATAACACTTGGAGGTTTGATACTCAATATTTTTTTTTTTTTTTTTTTAGTTCGGAGTCATAATACAGAGATTATGAGAAAACGGGCATTTCTTGCGAGAAATTGTGCGAAAGGCATAGAAAGGCATACTCTCTTATTTCTAAGGAGTGAAAATTCACTCTATTCGATTGAAAATTCACTCCCACAGTCTGAAAGTAGGGACCAGACGTTTTAGAGGGAAATTAATTTACTCGAAAAAGATTGAAATCTAATCAAATTCCACTGAAATCTAATCAAATTCCACTAAAATGGTACCATTTTTAAGTGTGCTTCAATCTAAATTTAGAGTGAGAACCACTCTAAAACATCTAGTCCCTAGTTTCGCTCTTTGGAATTTAGAGAGATAGTCAACATTGACTCAAAAACGAATTTTGTTTTTATCTGATCGTCCTGAAAAATTGGGAATTGATTGTTGGGGATTTAGTCTTAAAAAACCCAATATAATCTCAAAATGTTTCTTCAACTCTGTTACTCCGTTTGCATAATTTACAGACGATGTGCTCTCTATGTTTACACCTGTATTCAAAAATGCCCGGTGGTATGCGCACGCATCATGTTTTGCATACAATTTGGTTAAGGAGTGACGTAGGTCAGATCGCGTTTGAATTATGCAACCGGCGTCGTCACCCTTAACCAAATTTTACGCAAAACATGCGTGCGCATATCACCGGTCACATTTGAACAGTGACGTAAACAAAGGGCACATCATCTATATGGTTTAGCCATGTCAGTTATTAAAGGGATCGTATATATACGTTTGGTAATTACTCTAAAAAGTAATGGCAATAAAAACGTACTTGGTAAGAAGTACAGCAGCTTTGGATAGTAAAATGCATTTTTAGAAACTGTTCACTTTGAAGTACTGCGGTTATGGAAAAAGATATCACTTTTAAACCACAACAATTTGAATTTAAGAAGCGTTACTGCGGTGACGTTTCTCAGATTGTGTATTCCAATGAAGATAATTCTTCCTGCGTGGACATAACCGCTCCAGATTTTCGGCAATATCTCAAAATCGCTACCACCTTTTGAAATTAAATTTGTACAGGTTAGTTTTATGGTATAACTATAACTATATAGGATTGAAACAAACAGTGGGTTCCAATTACCGTATACGATCTCTTTAAATAGTGCCCGCGTATAAATTCTCCCTTCTTATATAGGCCCAAATTGCAGACAAGACTTATACACTGTATCCCTTGTGTGACCCAAATGAAGAACTGAATGGGTTTAATTTGTTTAAACAAACAGTGATTACCGGCATGCACAAGCCACGGTGTCATATATTGTAGGCAGTCGCATATACAATCGGATCATTTTTAACGTCGGTGCGTGCCGTTACCCAGCGTTGGCGTGTGAGTCGTCGAGGGAGGTGGGCGTGTTTTCAAAGATTCGCGCGATGGAGCGTGTGATAATTCCTTATCCTTTGTCACTTGTCCCAGCTGAATTAAGATGCCATGCATCATTCACGATCTGCGCAAGCTACTCTTAAATGATATTCTCCATCACTAGCACTTCGCGTGCCTACAGCGAAGATTGAGTCATTCTTAATGCTAGGTTCCCACTATCACGATTCGCGCCACGATTGAAATCGTGGTCCTAATTGTGGAGTAATCGTGGTGATCCTATCAGATATTATCAGATCTTGAGGTCAGTCGTGGCAATCGTGTTGATCGTAGAAAATGTTTCGACGGTTCAAAATATTTCTACGATTAACACGATTAATTTTCAATCGTGATCATCGCATCAGATCGTAATGGATCGTAACAAAGCGCGACATATCGCATCTAATCGTGCTTCCAAATCGTGGTGATCGGGATCAACCTTAGACAAGACAAACACCACCTCTGTTGAGATGCGCTGCGATCTGATTGTGGGTTGTAGTCTTCACTCTGTAGAAGTTCAAGAAACAATGAAGTCCATGGTCAGTCGGGCTGTATATATACCCGTCGGGGTCCAATCGTGGCTCAAATCGTGATCACTCTCGATCCCGATCGTGAAAGACATCGGGACCACAATTGTATCTGTTCGCAACAGAGCGCATCGGTTCGTGATGATCACATCGGAACGTATCGGAACGTATCTACACGTACTAGATCGTCCCAAATCTGGAACCCCGATCGTGCTGATCGTGTCAGATCGGAACCCAATCGTGGACTCAATCGGGACAATCCTATCGGAACGTATCTGATCGTATCTGAACGGGAGACCAGATCGTGACAGATCGTGTCTCTAGAAATTGACCAATCGTGACTATATCGCATCCAAGCGCACCTAATCGTACCAGAACATATCGACTCGCATCAACTCGTATCCTAACGTGAAATTTCAGAAAAGGAAACAAAAATTCCACGATCATCTACGAATGGCCAATCGTGGCGTTCGTAACGGATCGCACGACAGTGGGAACCTAGCATAAACAAGAGTGAGACGAGCCGCGAGAGGAGTGCGAATTGCTGAAATGTGTGTTGATCGCTTCAGACTAGACGCGTACAAGTCGTGTACGAGAGTCGAGACAGTGACGAAAGTCCGCTATAGGGAGTTTGTTGTGACAGTTTAAATGTCTGGACTGAAACAAAAGTTCCGATGTTTCTTAAAGGGATTGTATACGTTTGGTAATTGGAACCCATTGTTTGTTTCAATCCTATATAGTTATAGATATATACCATAAAACTAACCTGTACAAATTTCATTATTAAGTCCAAATATGGGTCTAACTCAATTTTCACCAAAATTTGACTTACTAGGTTTTTTTCAGGTTACAGGAGATGTGTACATGTACATGTACGTACGCTATGTATCAGATGATTCAGCATTGACGCGCCGACTGGTCTTCGTTTTGCAAGTGCACGCATTGGTTCCAATGGCCTGTTTTTTCCTTCTCAGTGCAGTGACAGTTTATTTTTGGCCCGCAGTAGCTGGCTAAGACGAGCAAGCTTCCCTCGCTAGTAATTATCAACGCCAGTTTGTCAGTTTTTTTGTCCTTAATTGCCTACTCCCGAATGTCTAGCTCTCCCGTACCATACAAGCTTCTTTCCCCCGGCCTTGCTTCGATCATTTCCTCTCCGCGGGCTCCGGTCTACCGATCAGGCGTGACCCAGCGGCAGTTTTCCGCCACGGTGTATGAACGCACTTTTCCCTGCAACCTGAGCCGTTTTCGAAAAACCCAAGCTGAGGCTCCGTCGTCGGCTCCATCACCATTGCTAAACTGCATGAACGAAGCCGAAGACGGAGACGAAGACGAAGCTTTAAAAAAAAACCGGTCAGGCTATCTGGTGGAACATTATATATATATGTGACCTGCTCCCACAAAACCAGACATAAGTGGTGTTTTTTTGAAAAGTGAGATAGGCCTATTGTTATTTGTTATTATTTGTTTCCCATAGAATCGCATGTACATGCAGTCTTAAAATCCTCATACAATTGGAATTATGTATGGTATAAAGGTGGTTTTGGTACCAAATGAAAGCTGAAGATGTGTACTAAATGGAAAAACCAATATCTCACTTTTCACAAAAAACACTTATGTCTGGTTTTGTGGGAGCAGGTCACATATTTTATTTATTGTCTCGTAGCATACAAAAAATTAAAATTATTGCGGGTGTAAATTCATATTCTAACTTTGCGTCTGACAGGTGGGGCCTGTTGCATGACTGCTGTCATCAATTATGAAGATCAATATTGCATCTGCTGTGAGATTATCAAAATTATTGTATCAACAGTTATTATAATAATTTACGAGCCACCTGGAACCTCCTTTTAGTTCTTATGTGTAGGCATAGTTACAACAGACACTGTAGATGGTTCCTAACCATGTCTGTTTCCTAACTATGTATGGTGCAGTCGATTTAAATATATTAAAACAAATAATTATGATCAATCAACTTTGTGGGAGTGAAGGGGGTTTGTTTTCAACAATATATGAGACGGTTCAGGCCGGTCATCCCATTAGTAATTGTATGCTACACTATCAGCGACTGTTTGTAAGAGGTGTCGGTTTTCCTAGCCCGCCACTTTTGTATAATAAATATATTATTATGCTTAAAGGTGGGATACACAATTGGTAATTGCTTGAATTATCATTAATAGAGATATCTCTATCAACAATAGAGATATCCCTATTTCGAATAAAGATACCTCTATTGTTAATAGAGTTATCTCTATTTTGGATTAAATGTCAACTTTGCACGCCATAAATTATTTTGGTTTCTATTATCTCTTTAACACTGGCCTTCTATCGCATTTGCAACGTTCGCGCGATGCGAGTGGCGGACGCGCGGACCAAGCTTAGTAGCTTATTCCCAATAAATTGTGAGTATTCAGCTCGTAAAATGTTTTAAATGATTTAAATGGGAAAGCAACATGACATAGTTGTCCCGTATCATCATCATGGGTGTGTAAAAATTCGAATTATAACATGTGCATGCTACGGGCCCATTCAATTGTCTAAACGTCAGGATAAATTAACACCAAACGACATCATAAAAAAACCCGGAGGATCAACACTGGTCCAAATTTCATTTGACGGTTACTAATTTCTAGCAATTGACACCGGGAAGATTTCCTTAAACCCTCGGGGGAAGGTAATACCACCCCTACATCCGGAAAATCAGCTCTCGTAAAAAAATACTTATGAACTGGCGGTAAACCTTCACCCTTTGGGAAGAATTGCCTGCAACAACAAAAAAGCTAGCAATGACTGACGTTTCAGAGATGTCGCTGTGACATGTACACTGAGGTTTCGTCAGGAGTAATTCAGTTTAGAAACTACGTGGATATTTGTGTTAAAACAATACGACGGGTGAAGCTAACAGCCCAGAGCTAGTAATTCTGATTACTCATAATAACAAACGATATGTGTTCGCGCGTTACTATGTCGGACAGCATAACAAGAAACTCGGCCGTTGTAAATGTGATCTGACAGTCTTTTGTCGAAGGTGACGAAATCCTGAAAAAAAATCTATACAACTCTGTAATATGGTATAGACTGCCAAATCTATTTAACACTTCGTCTGGCGCCCCTACTTCGATCTCATAGGAAAGGGCATTGGTAAACAAAGCCATGACGTCATTAGGTCTCCGGTCTATTACTGCCACATATAAACAAAAAACTGTTTTTCTTTTTTATCATAATTATGTACACGAATCGTGAAATGCGGTACTTGCCTTAAAGGGGCACTATGTCCTGGAATCGCCCAATTGGGCTACAAAACGCGTTTTGAACGAAATAATGTTAACCGGAAAGAGCATATAAAAGTGAAATATACACATTCACACAGCCATCTTTTCAAAACTGGGCGTTTTTGTGTTATTCTTGTGTAAAACGAGTTCCTAGGGTCACTTTTCTGACCCCCGAAACTCCAGCTGTTATGTAGTCGCGATTCCATGACAACGTCGTGGCTGCGGCGATGCTGCAATATCTCGTAGACGCACGTACTACAGTGGCATGGAACCTTAATTCCCAGTGTGATATCGGTCGTGTATTCAATGCACTCTTTGCGGCACCAGTCTGTCTGGTGCAGGGGCCAATTTCATAGAGCTGCTAAGCACAACAATTTGCTTAGCATGACAATTGGTCCTTGGCAAAAACAAGGTTACAGACCAATTGTTTACCTGATCTTTATTGTTCTGGATGGATAATCAGCTGTTTTCTTGCTTAGCATGAAAAACATGTATAATTTTGGCTAGTAACCTGTTTTTAATGAGCAAGACTTTTTGTGCTAAGCAATTTTTTTTGCTTAGCAGCTCTATGAAATTGGGCCCTGGTCACCGCGCCGATTGTACGAGAAACAGCCCAGGATTTCACAACGGCTGGAAATGCGTATATACAAATACCCAAAATTGTCCGCAGCATCAAACGTAAACAACGTGTGTTTTCTTTTCTCGGAAACGGTAAGACAATCAAAATGTTTGAAATAGGATAAGTAAACAATCTAAAACATAAAAATACATGTATCAGCGATTTCAGAACATAGTACCCCTTTAATGGTTTTGCTAGTGGCGTAAAAAAACGTAGGGGCAGTGAGACAGACAAATATGATGACTAAATGAGACTAAACTTAAGTGACAGTATATGAAAAATGATACATAATTAATTACAAGTAACAAGTGTTTACGGACAAGGGGCAAGAAGACAGACATTCTCTTGAGTGGTATATGATAGAAATTATTGTTTCTATTAAAATAAACGAGTTGATACTCTGAGCTAAGTAACAATAACCAGTATTGACTTATAACATTATCTTTAAACTTCTTTTTTAAACACTTTCAAACTGATATGTTCTTACGTTTTCTGTCTTAGTTATTCCAAATCAGAACACCCCGAGTATTTGATCACTTGCGTGTTAAATTTGAATAATATCTGGTACACTTACTTGTTCCCACAGCTTGGCACAGTTGAACTTTAAATTATCCAAATTAAAGACATGTTGCTATATCACGTCATTCGGGGCAAGCTCTTGCATGGTTACGTAAGAGACGCTCAGCACCAATACATTGTTCACAATGGTTAAGAATGGCACAAAGACACCAGACCATTCCAGAGCCGGGGGGTTGCTATACCGTAAGGCTTGCCCCGAATCACGTGATATATCAACAGTGTCTTTGGCCTGGACCATTTATAAAGTTAAACTGTGCCAAGCTGTGTGCTCTGGTACCACATAACGACCGAGGGGCGAGACACAAAGGAGAACAAAGGAAACAAAAGCCCCTCGGTCGGCGGTATGAATGGAAAAAATTCGGTCCTCGATCGACGGTGCAAGCGCAAAGCAATGGGGATTGGGTATAACATAGGAATAAAGGAAAACACAATATTGAACCTCGATCGTTTTGTGGTTCACGACTACGTGAACAAGTCAGTGTACCAGATATTATTTAAATTTAACACGCAAATGGTAAATTAAGCTTTGTTTTGCAAGCGATGTTCTATGGTAATTTATATAAAGATCACCTTTCGATGCACCACGTGTACTGTATGAGTGAACAGAATAAACACATTGTGAGGAGGTTGTTATAGTTTTGGAAGCAGCGTTCGATGATTGTACTTAAACATAAATTTACCCAAGTTAAGATTATATAAATCATTAAACAGTAAATATGTGTCGTGAAAGAGGCAGCTCAAAATGAAATTAGATTACTTGACTTGCAGATGTCGTTCATGTAAATGATAAACAGCAGTGGCCCTAGAACTCATGTATTGGACTCGTGTTGTTGTATGTTACAAATTGCAATCTGTTCGTCAAATAGCTTCGAAACTACTGTAATGTTACACCACGAACACCTATGCAAACTAACTTATGACATAAAATATTATGATTGACAGTATCAAATGCTTTTGACAAGTCTGAAAATACCCTAATAAACATTTGCATTTTTTCTATAGCATTGATAATTTGAGTTAAAAGGCTACATTTATTATTGCTAATTCACTAAAACGTTCACTACTGAAATCATATTGTGAATTTGATAGTAATCCATGTTTTTCGATAAAGCATAATAATCGACTATAAATCAACTTTTCAAGGACTTTAGAAAAAGCAGGTAGAATTGAGATCTGTCTATAATTGCTAATATCGTGTTGATTAGGGTATTATTATATCAGAGCAAAATAGCAGCGTGGTGCTTTCTGTACAAGATTTCCAATAGATCTAAACGATCACAATATATACAAAAATAGGCTCATAATGTGCCAGAATGCACCTCAGAGCTTCTACTGTAAAACAAATTCGGGGGGAGAGCCCCCAGAACCCCGCCCTTAGCTAAATAAGCCATTTGCGCGTGACCCCGAGTTAAATTTGAATAACATCTGGTACACTGACTTGCTCACACAGCTTGGCACAGTTTAACTTTAAATTCTCCAGACCAAAGACGCTGTTGCTATATCACGTGATTCGGGGCAAGCCTTACGCGTCATACGCTAGCAACCCCAAGCTCTGGAATGGTCTGGTGTCTTTTTGCCATTCTCACCCATTGTAAACAATGTATCGGTGCTGAGCGTCTCTTACGTAACTATGCAAAAGATTGCCCCGAATCACGTGATATAGCAACAGTGTCTTTGGTCTGGAGAATTTAAAGTTAAACTGTGCCAAGCTACATGAACAAGTCAGTGTACCAGATATTATTTAAATTTAACTCGGGGTCACGCGCAAATGGCTTATTCCTGCATCCGTCCCTGATTATTTACCTTGTTTGTATACTGGTCCCACATTACCTATTTGCAGTCTGTTTGGACAAAAAAAACTGTCGTAATAGATTTATAACAAAAAATGGCTAGTGGTTGACTAATTAGGCACTCTTAGCCTCTTTAGTAATAAAATATGACACCATCTCATCCTGGGCTTTATCGGAGGCACGATTGCAGATAATTGAAGATATTTCATCTTCAATAATTGGATGTAGGAATAGAGAATGTGGGCATCTGTCATCAAGAAACGATTCAAAGCATTGATCACACGTCTGAAGCTTACTTGCAATCATATTACCAATATTAACAAAATAATTATTAAAAGTATTCAAAATATCATGTCATTGTCTATTTTTAGAGTGTTTATATATTGTACATAAGTCCTTCTGTGCTCTGCTGTGGTTTTGTTTATACTAGTGAATCTTTTGATTTTGTGTCTGATAAAGTTATAAATTTCCTTACTTATCCATGGTGATTTATTTTTGTTTAAAGTAATGCTATTATCACTTATATAGGAAAATCCCTTTCATAGAGGTTGAACAAATAATGTCTAAAGAACGTATTATAGGTATCATCAACATTATCTGATCACAGAATATTATCCCAGTCAGTACCGTTAAGGTCCCGAATAAAACATTCGATGTTAGTTACATTGAAGTCTCTTTTTGGTTTGTTTAAATTTGTTTGTACATTTTCCTGTACATTTTTCTGTACATTGATCGATCGTCATAAACACTGGTAAGTGGTCACTTGTATCAGTTAGTTTTGCCTGTCCGTATATGACGTCACGAGTGACGTACTGTATCATCACAGCTGTTTGTTTTAAACTCACCTGCAAGCCTGGTGAAAATATTGAATCTATAACCCAAATATGACGGCAAGGAAAATATATTGCATCGTAAATCCTGCCGGATCTTGTTGACAAGCTAAATCACCATTTTGAAAGGTTTGTGATGGCGGGAGCGGGAGCAGGAATAGCCTCTCCACACGTGCGTATGTTGCAGTAACGGCTGAGGGGTCCACTAATTAAGCCGGGTCTGATTAAAAAACAACCTGGTAGTCATTGTGGCACGCACGAATGATGCATGGTGCGTGAGGCCGATTTTGGTGCTAGCGTGCTAGTAAACTGATACCTTATTCTGCTCCGATACCGTAATAATAGCGGGTATTTAAAGGTAGGATACACCATTTGCAGATATCGAAAATATTTACTCCCGAATTATTGAGAAATATCTTACTCATCTAAAAGTAAATAATGATTGTATGGCATCCAGCGAAATGATTGCGCTAGATATCCTGTAATTATTCTGAAAAATAGAATTTTATAAAGAAAACTTCGCGATCGATGGACAGTGATCGCGAAAAACACACAAATAACGTAAGATAACAATAACTGCTCGACGGCGGTTAAAAACAAACGCTGTTTTTTGTGTTTTTCTCGGCATCATGATTGTAAAACTTCGTACAGGTCAGTTAAACGATATTTACTATAAAATACAACCACCCAAATCTACCTATTCATGATAATTCAAGCAATTACCAATGGTGTATCCTACCTTTAAGGATTAATATCGTGTACTATAGGTGATTTTTTTTTCGACGTGTATTACTGTGGTTGACGTTCACTGACTATTATTAAAGGTAGGATACACCATTTGCAGATATCTATTTTGTTTTTACTACTGAATTATTTAAAAATATCTTACTTATCATAGTAAATAATGATTCTAGACATCCGGGAAAATTATTGCGCTAGATATCCTGTAATTATTCCGAAAAAAATAATTTTATTAAAACAAATCACAATCGCCAGACGGCGAAAAAAAACCACCAAGAACAATATGAACCACTGCCCGATGCCGGTTGAAAAAAACAAACGCAAATCACAAATTAATCGGTAAAAAGCCCCAAAATATTCACCACAAATTCCTAATAAAAAGGATAAGACATATACCCTAACAGAACTCCTATTCACAATTGTTAAAATTACCGTAAGAACACAAATTAATGTATAAAAAAGGTTTAGACAATTTGACAGTTAATTCATTATATTATCAATAAAATATCACAAATACACATTAATTAAAAGCTTGTTTAAAAAGGCGAGTCTTAAAAAAACACCTAAAACCCACCTTAGGCCAAAAAAACCCAAACATGTTAAGCGTCACCGCCCGCTTCCTTTTTGGGGGCCGCCTCCTTTTTTCTTTTCTTTTTCTTTTTGAAAAAATGCTAAATTTGACCATTTTGGCAAAAAAAAAAAAATTTAAAAATAAAACGTTTTTAAAAGATAATAAAATGTTATGATCGTATTTTAGACTTTAGCATCACTGTGTGCATGCTCTGGAAATATATTTTGTTCTAATAAGAAGGCTAGGGTGTGACGTGTAGTCGTGTACGGTGCATACTTGATCGACCCACATGAATTTTAATTTTTAATCGTGGGTGAACCATGTTTTAATTTTAAATTGGAAGATAGGGTGTCACATGTTCACTACATGACCTGAATTAAGATGTGTCGAGCCATTTAAAAAAAAAAAAAAAAAAAAAAAAGGGCCTCCTCCTTCCTTTAAAAAAAAAGGCATGACGCTAAACATTTTTTTTTTTTATTTGGCCTTATTTCTGAGAAACCACAACATTCCGCAAGCACAATAACCACCACAAAGGAGGAGGAAAGGGGGGGGGGGTCCCTTGTCTTATTTCTTGCTTCATGTGAATAGTTCAAAGACCGAGGTAATCCTCTCTAAAAGCTCCCTTATACCGGCAAGATTAAATGGATCTCCAATGATGTCCTGTCCCTGTAGGCGTCAGCTGAAATGATAAAATGTCATTCCACTTTTGCATCTGAATTACAGTATTTAGGCCGAATATAGATAAAGCAACCGTATGTTGTTGGTAACGGGTAATAATGGAGCATGTTTCTCCCCAAACAATTTACCGACCGCTTGCTAAGCAAAGGTCAAATTGACAGTTTGTATTGATGTCTGTTGATAGTGAATGTAAATCGATACTTGAAGTTGGAGAATGTAGTCAGGTTCATAATGTACATATTGGAAGTTTCGTTCACTTTCTTTGTGATTTGCTAAACTATACATTTTTGGAAACGTTAGGATATACTGAACATGAAAACCAATGTTTACATTTGTTTTTAGGTTCTTTTGAAAAAAAATGGACCTTTAATGTGACGTGACACATGAAAAGCCATTGGGTGTCACATTAAAGGTCCATTTTTTCTCAATGCCCTATATCTCTGGAAGTATAAGTCCGATTGGGTTCAAACTTGGTATGCAGATATGGCGGGATGTGTTATAGATATACATTGAAGTGACATCATGATGACGACGTCTTCGTGTGATTTTTTTATGATTTTGTTTCATTTTTGAACCTTTAAGCCATATCTCATCAACAGAACATAATAAATTAAATAAAACAAATTGTAATATGTTTATTGGGTCATAGACATATGCACACAATTGTGAAAAATGTGTGACGTTATCATGACGTCATCAAAATTCCATTTAAATAATCCAAGATGGCCGCCCTAAAGAACCTGAAAACAAATGTAAACATTGGTTTTCATGTTAAGTATATATCCTAACGTTTCCAAAAATGTATAGTTCAGCAAATCTACACAAAAAGTGAACGAAAATACATAAGAAACCTGACTAATGGGTCAAAATAGCATTTTCACGATTTTCAGGATTCGTCTGTGTTTGTTTTTGGTATTGTAATAAAGCAATCTTCAAAAACCAAGGCACGGTTGTTGAACGTTTAGACAGTCTGTGAACTGCCAATCTGGCCGGCCTGTAAAACGCGGGAAACTAACATTAAATAGATATTTTGCGGCTCTTTCAAAACTGCGTATTCAGCGGCGTACCAGGCACAGATAATCAACATCAAACGATATTTTAGATTGGGGTCGGCGACTTTTCCCGTCCTGGCCAATTTGGCGATATTGCAAAGTGGACGTGCCACGGCAGAAACAATGCATGACAAACATTGAATCAAACGGACTCATGTTATTCCGTTAAGTATAGCGGACACATTTCAATGTGTCTCCTGATGCTGGCGACTTTTGGGTCGATTTTGATGATTTCCGCTCGGACAGTCAAAAACATCGAGAAAAAAAAACCGCCTTGATCTTCGTGATGGATGCTCGGTAATGGTTTTTGGGTTTATTTTTTATTTTTTATTTTTTTCATTATTATATATATATATATATATATTTTTTTTTTTTATTTTTTTTTTTTTTTGGGGGGGGGGGTACAACGGTACGACGGTACAACGGCCGCACGGTGTCGAAGCTTTTAAGGCGTAATCCCCTCCATCTGAACCTCTTCGACGTCCCCCAGGGTATATATTGGATAATAGATTGGAGGCAAAAGGCCACATAAACAAGTCCAAATGTACCTCAGTCTTACGCATGTGTTGCTGCCAAAATGTTTCGCTAGTTGTGTTTCTTGTTTCTTGTACCTCAAGACTGTATTAAAGTGTTGTGTGCGTGTGTTGGGCGAGGTTTATGCTAACTTATATCCGACGTACACGTAGACATACATGTACATGTACTGTATATTTTGACGACTGTAAACAGTACATGTAGGGCCTATAGGAATATACCCATCTAAACCACACCGTAAATTTTCAAGCATTCTGTTTTGTTTTCCTCTATCACCATTCACAAATAATTTAGGCGCATTTTTAAAGCCAGGGGCCAATTTCATAGAGCTGCTAAGCACAAACATTGGCTTAGCATGAACATTTTGTCCTTGGCAAAAACAAGGTTACAGACCAAATTTTCACGTTAGTGGTCTTTATTGTTTTTGATTGATAATCAGCTGTTTTTTTGCTTAGCATGAAAAACACGTAACATTTTGGCTGGTAACCTGTTTTTAATGAGCAAGACTTTTTTGTGCTAAGCAAATTTGTTGTGCTTAGCAGCTCTATGAAATTGGCCCCAGGTATTTACAGCTAGGACGAATGCAAAATTCAGTCACACGGCCCATTTTGGGGTACACACAGTGAATTTATTTCGCCGATACTATCGGTAAACTACTGAACTAATTACTTGCAAATCGCCATATAAATTATAAAGTTGAAGAAAAAATAACTGGATGTGACAAAAACACAACCAGCAATTATTGAAACACCTTTTGCTTTTACAACGCCACACAAGCTCAAAGATTAAACCCAATCGGTAAGCTTGCGACGGTGTCATGGCATGCACGTACGGACATCGGCCTGTGGCGCAGACGCGCACATTATACAAAGATGTGCAATGCCCACCCTTCGCGCCCTCTGTTGGCAGGCGGTACGTTTAATGGGACACGTTTGTTTCCAGGCTACGAATGCATGAATATTCCGGAATGTGAACTAGAAATAGGGCTTAGGTTTTTATACCCAAGGTGATTGCCGAGATCAATTCCGCATTGTACTCTGCACCGCTGGGCACATTTGTTTACCAATTTCTTGTAACCAATTGTTGTGTGGTTCACCTGGTAACCAACGGTTGGTAAAATGTATTCATTTTACCCAACGTTGGTTATGTTTAACAACATTTTTTTTTACCAATATTGGGTAAATTTACTAATTTTAATCAACCGTTGGGGGAACAACACAACAGTTGGTTAAACAAAAACGGTGACAAAATTTGCCGAACGTTGGGTAAAATGTAAGCAAAATTGGTAACATTTGACAAATGTACACAATGTTGGTTACAATTTTAACCAACTATTTAAACTAACAAAAATTGTTAATACATGTTTTGAGAGTGCGCGCAGTATTATTAAACTAGCAAAAGTGCTTTAATGACTGTAATCCTCGCCGCTTGTTCTTGTGACAGGCACATTTTGGCAGTACACTAGTTATTATAAAGTGCAAGGGAACTTTTTTTTCGGTGAATGAAGAGGTGAAGTAAAATCATCTGGTGAATGGAGCAGGCACTTGAACGAAGTCACAAGTCGTCCGTTCTCAGAAAACAAACCAGGCGAATGCGAACCACGTATTTTCGCCCGGATAATAACGGACTAGTGGGGTGAACGATATTGTTGCACTATAATGCCAATATGATGGTTATAACCCGTATGATGATGTGTGCTTGTGATTGGATTAACGGTCCGCTGTCGAAATATTGTTGGCGTCTGATGATTGCGTTCGATCGGGAAATTTGAGTAGGCGACGAATGATCCGGGTACATACAGCAGTTAATAGTTTGCTGACTGTATGAAAAGAGTGTGTTCGTCATTGTAATGTACAATGTTTAAAGGGTAACCGCATTGAAAGGATTATAGACCATTTGTCAGTTGTCATTTTTATTGTTTGAAGCTATACAGCAAACAAAATAAACTTCTTTTCACCACGTAATACCTATACATTTTTAGATGCTGTTTTCTTTTCTTCATATACATTACTTATCATCTCAATATGAAGGTCAATCAGTGCAAAATTGTTTTAAAAAAGACATAAATTTGGACTGTATATTACATGACTTTTCTTTTGTGTTTCTCCTGCCAGGTATGATGTGCATCATGCTGCATGTTGCCCTATGTTTGTTTCGTGTACACAGCCATTGTGTCTCTGAAGAAGATCTTGTAAAGATCGAAATATTAGGCCCTCTTAACTTATTTGATTTGTATATTTCAGGTCATTCCAGCCAGTAAGCAGTTTGCAGCAGTTTTAATCTTATTCACATTTCCAATTTTGTTAGGAAATGCTTAGACAAACAATTCTCGACTCTCCATAGAACTTTGTACACAACCGCTAAAGTAGCGTCAGGATGTTACATTTTCTCAAAAATGAGCGATTAGAAGGAAGAGCTAAATATGCAATTACTTTTTCATGTGAAAAACAAACATTTGTAATAGGTACACAAAATCGTCTGTCAGACTCATTTTCAAGGAGTTAGTCACATGTTTCTCGCTGCGCCAAAAAAGCCCATATATTCAGCTTGATTTAGTATTTGAAACCACTGGAAGTATGTGGCTCAGGTATTGTCGGCCTAAGTTTGCGTTTGATAGTAGCCTAAGGACATTTTGCCAATCAGTAGTCGAAGCACAGATCTACCCCCGAGAAGGCGCCCGGCTGACCCGCTTTTATCCTACCGGCCGTGCGCGGACCGGTATACCGGGGACGCACGGCGCACGGTCCCCGCCGCCTGAAGTCACAACACCCGCTTGCTGCAAGCCACGTGTTTAGTCGCGGGAATTATACCGACTCTCTGTCAAGCACACAATCCCCTTCGGGAAAGATGCGCGAATATAATCGTATAACCAACCCCTATAATCACCCTTCAAGTTATAATTTCTTTTATCTACATTGCTGAGAGCTCTTGTTAAGTTTTTTTTTTTTTAATATTTGTTCAACGGGAACTGTAAAAGCGACTATAAGAAAATGCTCTCAGGAAAACACCACGGACGGCTGGAAACGCATACGCGCTATGAGTCACGCCTCGGAAATTCTCAAGGCGTCCAAATATATTTTACGAGGTCTTCGATTTATTGAATTTTTTTTTTATTTATTTATTTATTTTTTTTGGTGAGGGGGAATCTCGATTTCTGTAATTCGGGGAAATATGCGAACAATATTCAGGTTAATTGCTATGCGGCTCTTAGTATGCCAAATAAATAGTCGAGTAGTCACGGTTCTGGCAAACACCATACGTGTTTTTTCATCTAATTATTGTCATGCCAGTGAGGGATGTTAATGAACACCGTAGGTTTTTGTCGCTGATTTCCATCTTTAAACATCTGGGTATAACTCATTGGCTCTTGATTGTTTCGAAGTTACAAATACATATTTACTGGTGAAAAAATGAATTCGTTCATACTTTATAACACTATACAAAAAATATTGTTAAACTAGGATTGATTTGTTTACAAACACATTGTTTTTGTAGTGGTCGTAGACGATGATGTCATTTCTAAAGGCCAATAGGATATCTGGGTTTGTTTTACATTGAGGCACCTGTTTACGTACAAACAAGAAATGTCAGGTAAGCATAAGTCGAGCAAAACCTAAAATTCAGTGACTCTGCTTGCATTTTCTTCTATTCATGTTTAAACATAATTATCAATTTATTCATTACAAATACCAACGTCCATTTACTACCGGTTTGTCAGCAATGCTGAACCCTTTTTTTTCTTCAAGTTATGCTAAGAAATTCGTGTCTTCGTTTTTGTTTTGTATTTCACCCTGGTTTTTGCGCCCATTGTTTACTCGGCTAAGAACATTAGGGGCTATATACGCCGCGGGCTGAAGGCCCACACAGACGGTTACTAATCAAATGTTCTCCTCCGTTTTACCGTATTTTTGGCACCGGTGCATAGCAACATTTGGACCCACAGTGATGTCCCAGTCATCTCTCGTAGTAGACAGCCGCAGGTTTAGCTAGCATATTTGCTTTCTCAATGCTTTTGCCCCTCCTAATTTAATGTTCAAAGTCTATAACGCCGGGAAATGTTGACCAAGAATTATTAGGTTCTCGTTTGCAGTAATTTATTTTCTTTTTCCCTGACTTCTTTTTCCCATATACCACACCATCCTGACTGAACATCAGTCTAATTTTTAGAATGAAATACTTTTTTTTTTAAATCCCTTTGTCTTTATAGAAACTCGAGAAAAAACCTGCTTTATTCGATTGACTGATTTTCATGCTTAATCGTGTTGTCCTTAGATCCGCTCAAATGGAGGGAATTTTACGAATCCAAAATCGAGTAAACTGGAACTCTTTTAAGACATTTTCGAGGGCAAATCACGAGCAAATCACAACCCGGGTCGGGGATGCTAAAAACGTTCGCAAGAAATTTCAAACTTTTTTGAAATTCGCCGAACTAAAAACGACTCCCGCGAACAATTGACGACGCTTCCGAACCCCCGCGCATGTTTGGCGAACGTTTGGAACCTAATACGAATGTTGGACTTTGCCATTTTCTTCGGCATTCGCATTCTTCGCGAATCTTTCGCGTTTTCCCGGGAAAACCCACCCTTAACCTTCTTACTCTACATGTACAACCAAATTGACACTTTTAATTGGTGCACTTTTTGTTAACTATAAGTGAGGGTAGGGGTCGGGTGGGGCGGGGCGGGGGTCGGGGAAGGTGATATTTAGCAATATCTCCATTGCGTCACTTTCCTAGATCCACCAGTATTACGCAAGCTAACTGGTATCGAATATTGTATTGACTATTGGTGAGCTGATCTTTATGGGGGGTCCAGCCAATCAATTATTGATCAATGGTAACACTAACAGTATTGCAGTATGTTACAAACGGTTACTTAAAAATATTGTATATATGAGGTTTTTAATGATGTGTTGTATACGCACGATGTGAGGTATACGCACAAAATAATAAGTGCTTGCACACAGATAAGTGCTTACACGTAGTAAACACTTGTCGTTTGTATTTGTTACGTCAATAAAATTGTCCTTGTACGCGATACGTTTGCTGTGACATTTCCAACCGCGGCCTGCACGTGGCGTAAAACTAATTTAAAACCAGTGATTGATTAAAAGAAACGCGTAGCTCTATAACTACTGGACAGTATAGAATCCTGTTTATTTTGATCACATCCAAGAGTAGTACAAATGCCTAAAAGTAAGTCAAATGTTTGCAGTCGAACTTTTAAGTGCTTCTAAATTATAATTGCTACTGCACACAAACACAAACGCGTATATGGACCAACTTCGTTTGCCTGCTGTCGGGCAGAACGCTCTTACCAATTACTATACGATTTTATTATATTTTGTATTGTACTGATTAGTAATTGAATATTGAACTCGACTAAATGTATAAGTTTGCCAAGAAAGTTGAGTTTCCGAGACGCCTTACTTGATAAACAGAGAGAGGCAGGTGGTTAGCAGTAGCGGGGCCGATCAGTCGATTCACCCCAGGGCCAGGGCCAGGGCCAGCCCTGACCCGTCGCCGTGTACAACCCTTCCGCTCGCTGCTGCTCGCTCGTCGGTCTTGGTATAAATCTTTAAAGTGGAAGTCCCCGGGCGTTACAATACAACCACACGAGCTCTTGTGATCTCCCCCCCCCCCCCCCCCCCCGTATTGATCGGTCGACACGCCGTAACGGTGTTGCCGTTGTTTGGGGATCGTAAACAAAACACGTCTTAGGGGAAATTGCCAGGAAGGATCGACCTTCTTGGCCGATGGTCCGAGTGGGCAGAGAGGTGTTAACGGAGAGACTCTCAGGAACTAACATCAGTTTCGCGTTATTTTCTTTCTGTTGTTTTTTTAAGGGAAATAATAATCTTGTTTTTAAAGGGAGAAAAAATGTAGTTCCACGTTTGATTGTGTTGTCAGCCAGATAAGCACCTGGCCCTGAACATCTGAATGCAGCTGAGGCATAAAAAAAAATGTTATGTTGGCGTAACCCGACCGACCCTAAAAATACGGCCGACCCTGGTTTTTTTTTTTAAGGGACGAAATTTAATGATTAAAATCTATATAAATCTAGTAATAAATACGTTTGAAACCATTTCTGACCGTTTCTCATTGTTGTGTGTGTGGATTGTGTATATATTGAACCTGGACACGTGTATCACTACCGGCTTAAACAATTAGAAAACATATCATTTTCATTGCTGGGAGGGGGAAAAAAGAAGAAAAAAAGAAAAAGAATCCCTACCTACCTACCCTATTTTTTTGGGCCCGTTACGCTAACATAACATTTTTTGTATGCCCGAGTATGCGCGGTTAGTTCACCCGGACGTATTCAGTGCATTCAGTACATTATTTGCTTATGAAGACAAACGATGCTATTGATGGGAAACGAATCGACGTGTGTTTAAATTTTTTTCTGAAGTTTTAAACCAGATTGCAGATTATGCAGCAACCCACGAGACGGAGGGAACCTCCCCTCCTGTGTGGCGGTTATTGTGCTTGCGAAATGTTGCGGTTTCTCATGAATTCTTTTTAGGTTTAGGGGGGGGGGGGGTGCGTTAGGTAACAATAGTCTAGAGAGTATATACATAATGGGGGACTAAGGGGGAGTCCCATCGGCTCTAATCATCCATTCTTTAAATATGTGACTGGCTCTACAAAAAGGGTATTAAGTCGCGCTGTGCATTATCATGTAATGGCCTATTCAATGTTGAGAGGGTGAACATTTCATCAAAATGTGATTTACATTTTTTGTCATGAATGACATCTTCAATACCTACAGTTTCAGGTTTCATTCACAGAAATGTAAATTTTGATGAATAAAGTGGGAAAAAAATACAATGTTGTGTGCATCGTTCTGTTGTACTACAATAGAGCCGGCTATTTCAAAGCCCGTTTTCTCAGTTGTGTACTTTAAACTCCAAGGAAGTAATCAATATGTAAACACTACATATCTTCAAAATAAGAGGGGCTATGGAGCTCTATTATATACCAAATGAAAGCTTACATTGTGAGTTTTCCAACCATGTATATAACTCAATGTCACTGTTTGTAACATAATACCCATTATTGTGGAGTGGGTCACATATGGGTAAAATGTACCTAACATTTTTGGTTACAATTTTAACCAACCTTTTTAACCAACCAAATTTTAATACATGTATTCAAATTTCGTTGGTTAAAAAGATTTAGTAAAACATGCATGCTTCGAGAGTGCGTGAAAATCCCCCACGCGATATAGCACCTGTCGTTCGGAATTGTATACCGTTGCACGGGCTATCATTAATTACGCTTTTTTGCCATTTAAAGGGATCGTATACGTTTGGTAATTGGAACCCAATGTTTGTTTCAATCCTATATAGTTATAGATATATACCATAAAACTAACCTATAACAAAATTCATTTCAAAATGTGGGTGTGATTTTGAGATATTGCCGAAAATCTGGAGCGGTTATGTCCACGCAGGAAGAATAATCTGCATTGGAATACACAATATGAGAAACGTCACTGCAGTAACGCTTCTCAGATTCAAATTTTGGGGGATAAAAAGTGATATCTTTTTCCATAACCGGAGGACTTCAAAGTGAAAAGTTTCTACGTAAACTTATTTCCATTGCGGTCCCATTGCATGTTTTGAGAGTGCGTGAAAAGCCCCCACGCGATATAGCACCTGTCTTTTAGAATTGTATACCGTTGCACGGGCTATCATTAATTCCTTTTTTTTATTATTTAAGCGCCCCTAATTACGTAATAAACAAATAATCGGCCCCATCACTGTCTGCTCAGGCTCTCTATCGGTACCCGTGCCAAATATGCGACCAGTCACCACCATATGAGAGTAAAGTCGGCAAAATAAAAAATTGAGATATTTGTATTTTTTAAATTCCTGAGAGAGAGAGAGCTTTTCAATGGTATATAACACTTTGCAATAAATACATTTTACATCGCTCCAAAAGGTCATGGGTTTCACAAATTGTGTTTGTGAGAAAACTTACCAAATAAACACTTACCTAAACAAAACACACAAAAGATTGCAAAACAGGACAAGTAAGGTTCGGTTGAGCGTAGCAACGACTATATGTTCTGAATATTTCTTCTTGAAACTTTCCACACAAACGAACTAATGTATAAACAACAAAATATCAAAATTTGAAAAACGTGGGACAGTTACAAAGACCTAATTTGCATATTTAATTACCGTGTTAATTAGACCACTGATGGACTTTAATCCGAATACTAACTACGCAAACACTACGCAAAATCACGTAATTTTAGAGGTTTTCGATCATCTGATCTCACCCCCAAAAATGGGAAAATGTAGAGTGGGACTTAGGCTTTCCAAATTACGCAAAATCTCAAAAATTAACACCCCTTCATATTTTGACTTTGGATGGCCATATCTCCGAATCACATTGTGCAACTTTACTCTCATATTGTGGTGGCAGGTCACATATTATGAATGCTGTCAGGCCGCCGGTTTCTGAGAAAAATAGAGACAGTATGTACTTACAAAACTGTAAAGGTTCTGTGGAGGTACACGTACCGGTATGTCACTTCTATTCTTATACGATTTAGACAACCTTATCTATAGTCTGGGAGCTAACTATGCCAATACAAATATGTGACCTGCTCCCACAAAAACAGACATAAGTGTTTTTTTGTTATTGTGAGATATTGTTATTTCCATTTAGTACACATCTTCAGCTTTCATTTGGTACCAAAACCACCTTTATACCATGCATACTTCAAATTGTATGAGGATATAATTTCGATGTGTTTGGGAGATAAAGTACCACTTTTGGTACACAGTTTGCCTCAATAAATACATGATTTTTGGTACTTTCTCATCAATAACGTTGATTTTGTTTAACCTAACTGAGAGTTAAAGTATACATATTAAAGAATTAAAAAAAATAACGAAAAACAAAAATCGATGTCCGCCCGATTTTTCACCCCATTTGAACTTTGACGAGCTGTATCTCGAAATAGCCTTTGCAACTTATGTCGGGTTTCGTAGGAGCGGGTCACATATTTCAAAAAACAGGATGTAAGTCCTCGCTCTCCTATATTTCCCAAAGTTAAAAGTTAGCGATTTCTGTTGTGAACAAAACGACCATTGCACTCGAGCATTTTGAAGATCTCCAATTTTGGTAATCCGGCCACAATAATATGCAGATGTTCGTGTCGCCAAGAAAACGGGCGTTAAGTATATTGGAAGCCGGCGGTGTGTGAAACCCTATAGGTTTTTTGTTGTTGTACATGTACAACAAAATGTGTGTGGCTGTTTAATTAGGACAGACGACAGCTAGTGCCGTCTCGTACTGATATGCACAGCGCTTAAAAGTGGATTTGTTTTTCTGCACTCGCGCGATAGCCGCCTCTTTTTAGTATGTTCGAGTGACATCTGTCTGCGAAGCGAGACACACTGGTGCCGTAGTCGCTCGGTTATTATATCATAAAGGTTATAGGTTGATTAACTAAATGGGAAAAGACGAACCGAGTCTATAGCATTGGCGCTTTGGTGAGATTCCTTTAAACCGGAGATTTTGGACATGCGCGCAAGGGAGGCTTGTTTTTTGTTCCGACAAACAATGTAATCTGTTCGTGAAGTGTCACTTATACACGTGCCGAAGTTTCGGGCTACGTACTGCGACGTCGCTGCAGTGCGAATCGGGTCTAACTCATAGAGCTTTAGCTCTGGTCTAAACTATGATCTTACTAAATTGCAGCCATGCCATTTCACAATGAGATTCCGGTTGTTCATGTGCACTTTGTCTTTGAACGCACTGCTGCTTTTAATTTGGTCATAATGAAAGGACTTTTGAGTACCAACAGTTTCATGGTTGACAATTCACGGTGTCCAATTTAAAATTGTTCATTGTGAACATTTTGTTAACCAAAATTGAAAAAAACAAATAATGGTCATGCTCTTTTGTAAAAAAACAATTGTAAAAAATGGGCGTCATTTTTTAAGGGAACTCGATCGGTCTGTGCTAAAAAAACGAAAATAATAAAGTTTGTTGAACAGAGAATTGTCTACTGTATCCTCATGACGAGCAACATTTGTGATTTAAAAAAAAAATCTTCTAGGTAGCATTATGTTTGTCACCCACACACTGATGGTTGAAACTGGGTCATTCCGGCTAACTCTATAACGTCATAGGCATTAAGTTGGTAAGACAGTACATGTACATTGTACTATACCAAATACTACACAATAAGCCATTTGCTTGTTAACTTTAAATAATATCTGGTACACTGACTTGTTCACACAGTTTGGCACAGTTTAACTTTAAATTCTCCAGACCAAAGACGCTATTGCTATATCACGTGATTCGGGGCAAGCTCTTGCATAGTTACGTAATAGACGCTCAGCACCGATACATTGTTCACAATGGGTGAGAATTGCACAAAGATACCAGACCATTCCAGAGCTGGGGGTTGCTATACCGTAAGGCTTGCCCCGAATCACGCGATGATAGCAACAGTGTCTTTGGTCTGGAGATTTTAGAGTGAAACTGTGCCAAGCTGTGTGAACAAGTCAGTGTACCAGATATTATTCAAATTTAACACGCAAATGGCTTAGGCCGCATCCGAATCTCTTGTCTACGGCTATTGTCTAGGTGTTCGTCCATTACAAATACACGTGAGCAGGCTGACAATAGACGTAGCCGTAGCTCTAGAAGTCCGTTTCGGACACGGCCTTATTCTTATACGCCAGTGTGGTAAGAGTACTGCATATTTATGCAGTAAAGTGTATTTTGTAGTATTACTATTACTAGGTGACGTTAGGATCAAAACAAGTCATGTACTGCGAATAAATGCATACTTATGTGTGCCACAATATCGCTGATGAAGGGGGTCTTTCATCCGTGATACGTGCTAAGCTACCCGAGACTAACGGGGACACGAGGTTGTTCAACGGAAAGTTATACCGATGTACGGTTTTGGAGGGTTTAGCGGTCGGTCAACAGTCGACGACACAGCTGTTCTGTTAATATTCGTCTCCAACCATTCCGTCTCTTCCTAGTAAACTTCATATTCTATTCTAAATAGCAGGAATCCCAGAAAGGGGTTAATCTGTGGGATATTGGCCCAATTTCATAGAGCTGCTAAGCACACAAATTCGCTTAGCACAACAAAAGTCTTGCTCTTAAAAAACAGGTTACCAGCCAAAATTCTACGTGTTTTTCATGCTAATAAAATAAAGACCACAATAAAGACCACGTGAAAATTTGGTTTGTAACCTTGTTTTTGCCAAGGTTTGTTCATGCTAAGCACATTTTTGTGTTTAGCAGCTCTGTGAAATTGGCCGCTATATATAGGCCAACAAAGAGGACGCTTCTTTCACCTAACGACACGCTTAGACTAAAGTGTTGAATCAACCTTATAAGTGTGCTGTCAGTAAGTGCTCTTTAAAAGTTAGCATTTCAACCATTAAACTGATGAATTGAACACCTTGAGTGTTAAACTAATCAGTTTTATGTATGGAATTCTAACGGCTATAGAGTAGTCACTGACGACATTATATAAGGTTGATTCAACACTTTAGTTTTAAGCGTGGACGCTCGCCCGTGTCCACCGCCCATTAGGCCAACAACAAAAGTGTTCTGGTTGGCGCGCGCGCGTCGATTTAAACCATGCGCGTCAATCCTTTTTTTTCTCAAAACATTGTGGTGAAAAAAATGAAGAAAATCAGCGGTTGCTACGACCAATGACAACATGCTACAACACTGCTGAACTGCATCAAAATAGGTCAAATGGCAAAAAGTTATAATGAACACAGGCCGTTTTCCAAACCCCAGCTTGGGCTTCGTCTCTAGCGTCCATTCTCATTGCCAAACTACACAAATGAAGCCTAGGAAGCGCTGATGCAGCTTCACTGATTTCTGTTAAGGAAACACACGGCATTCTGCGTAGCGTATCGTAACCCTTCGAATTGCACGCAGCTAGCTTAGCTGAGCCGCGGAACTGGTGACCTCCCATTTACAGGTCACACAAAATCTACCCAATCAGAGCTCAAAGCGCATTATATCAGAGCCTCCACTCGCCCAGTGTGCCGGGCTGTGGGACTGAGCGAAATAATATAAACAGGTTCAAAGAAATAAGTCCCCCCTGGGAAATGTGCATTTTTCTGGAAGACAGTTGGGTCCTTAACCTGTTACAAAAATGTAAAATATAGTCTTAAATGTTACACATTTATTGTGCAAAAGAGTTTCACCCAACAGTTAACCTTCGCCTTGAAAAGCTGGCATTTATTAAATGTGATGACCAATAAAAAATGACACTTTCTTGCATAGGGATTGGACAAATGGAGAAAATCATGTTTTTAATATTCTTTCCTCACTTCATTTAATGTGTACAAAATGTAAACATGCATTTAATGTTGTTGTTTTTGTTTTTAATTTCATTACTGAAAAGAAAGGACAAAAAACAAAAATTCCATTTCCACAAAACCTTTATGCTTAAAAAAAATTGTTTTGCTTCGGTGACTCTAATTTACTGTGCTTCGTAAATTTAGAAAATTAAAAACAAAAACAAAAACATTAAATGCATGTTTACATTTGTACACTTTAGGAAAATTAATTGAAGTGAGAAAAGAATATTAAAAAATTATGTAAAAACATGATTTTCTCTATTTGTCCAATCCCTATGCAAGAAAGTGTCATTGGTCATCACATTTAACAAATGACAGCATTTCAAGGCGAAGGTTAACTGTTGGGTGAAACTTTATTGCACAATAAATGTGTAACATTTCAGACTACATTTTACATTTGTGTAACAGGTTAAGGAGCTAACTGTCTTCCAGAAAAATGCAAATTTCCCAGGGGAGACTTCTTTTGACCTGTTTATTAACGACGATGTCCCACGGGCGGCGGGACGCAAATGTATGTCATGCAACGCGACAATTCGTATTTCTGTTCACTCAGTTATGTTCACGCAAACACCACCACCACCAATATTGTGTTAATTCAATGCAAATAAATACAACGGGAACTTGTGAAGTATTTACCGTTTAAATACCTAAACAGTAAAACCAAATTGCTTAGAACTAAGCAAAACGGTACTATCAATCGACCAAGATCAATAGTTAAGGGTAAAATAATAGCATGAAGATTAAAGAAGTGTAAACTAATTCAGAATAATCCCCCCCAAAAAAAAAAATTAAAAAAAAAAATAACAAAATCCATCAACGGCGACTGGATGTTTTCCATGCGACTGATAACCGCTCTTTCCTCCCCGGTATAAACGCTTCAACATGGTCCACTTATCCGTCGCAATATCATTGTTGTGGGTAGTACACTTTAAAAGGGCTGGGAAAGTGCATTTAATCTCCCCGCTGTAGTTAACCGTGTGCGGGTGGCTCACCGTATAGTTCAGGCTGACCCATTTCCTCCTAATTGCCGTCGTCATCATAAAGCCTTTAAGTGGTCTCATATGATTATAATGCAAACGAAAGCAATCAGCATAATGACTTTTACTTGGTCGTGGAGTGGTATACTCAAGACTCTATTGGTAAAACGAACATCGCTCATCGGTACTTCATCACTGGGTTAATGTTATTGAGTTGTTGATAGGCAATTAGTAAATGGACAGCGATATACATTTGATCTTGCATACAATAATTTATGGCCAGTGAAAAGTGACACGAACCGCGATTATTTTGATGGCTAACGCATAACACTGCAAATCGTTGCGGCTCCAATCGATAACGTTTCTCGTTTGATTTCACATTAACTTAAAAAAAAAAACTAATTTCACGAGCTGGGAGCTTATTTTTGCTGTGAACAAGATTAACTAAGCAACTGGGTGATAATGAAATCCCATGCTGGCTTGAATATAAATTACTGCAGAGGATTTATTTCCACAACACCACCGACGCCATTTTGTCATCTTCTAAAAGGTGGTGTCTCGTGAAGCTGGTTTGGTTTCTAATGTCGCATAAGACACTATAGCCTTTTAATGAATACCTAGAAGAGTTAATAGCTTCTGATTGGTCGAGACTCGATCACGTGGAGCGCATTCTTTTGCAGTAATGGCCCCTGCTTTTACCAATTGAAGCAAATTCTATACCCAGCACGATATGTGGCAGAGGGGTACCCCCCTCTTATCCCTATACTTTATACGCACTCAACACTATTGTAACCTAACCCATCCCCCCTTGAAACCTAAAAGGAATTCCTGAGATTCCGGGAACACAATGGTCAACACAAAAGAGGGGGGGTTTTCTCTGCCACATATCGTGCTTCATATGGCAAATTCACTGTTTATTCCCTGAATACAAAATATTTATTCCCTAAATACAAAGGTATTTATTAAAGGGAATAACAGGCCATTAAATGTGTGATAACGTACCGGGTCGGGGGATGACCAATGACAATAGACCTCGCCTTCGGCTCAATTCATTGCCATTGGTCATCGCCCAACCCGGTCCGTTATCACACAGTAATGACCGGGTCATCACTAAGTTATGCCCTAAGTAATGACCCCCCCCCCCCCCCCCCCCCCCCCGCCACTACTACTACTAGTACTACTACTACTACTACTACTACTACTACCCCATACCTATACACTCTCTAGACTATTGTTACCTAACGCACCCTCTAAAAACCGAAGAAAAAAATCCTGAGAAACCGCCACATTCCGCAAGCACAATGACCACCACAAAGAAGGGGGGGGGGAGTTCCATCCGTCTCATGTCTTGCTTCATACTCGCCTTATCATTCCAGCCTGTCACAGTGCTGATTTCAGTGCCTTTCGTAACTGTCATGTTTGTTTAATCATCCATGGCAATGACATAATGAACCTTATACCATTGGACAAAGGATATTCAACCCTTTCCACAACCATTTTGTCTTTTTCTGAAATATTCAGTAATAATATGAATTGGAAATGGGGGGGGGGGGGGGGGGGGGGGGGCACACCCTGTATAAAGACGTGAACGGTTTTTGCCAAGTCTAAACGGTGTGGGAAGTATCTGTAGTACTGTGATTTTGGGTTTTTGTTAAAAGTTCTATTAAATCAACTATTAAATCTAACATCAAATACCGTTAACTCTAATACGTATGGGATGAGATTGTCAAAAGTCTGCAAATTGATGAAATGTTTGACAAATGCACATCTTTACTACCATACGTTTCACGCGGTAGTGAGGACTCTGTTCCGACCTTGTTTCTACCCTTTGATGGTAGCTGCAGCGACCCATAGCCTGGTTGTCATTGCGATACTAATGATTTATTGAGGCAGGCAGTCTTCTTGGCGAATTTCTTTCCAGCGTATGTATTCGCGTTTATAGAGGTTTTGCACGCGAAACGGATACGTGTGTATTTTATACGCATACGTTTTAGCTATCTGTAAACATGTACATACATTCCGCCATTTCGCATTATGTACGCCTACGCTTATAGTTCTCGGAACCCTTACCAATATAATAAAGGACATCCTATAGTCTGTAACATTCTAGCGGGCAGGTAGGATATTTGGAGGAATCGTGCCTTTGGTGATACAAACATGGAATTTGGGAAACAGTCAGAGCTCGTCATGAGAAAGATATTTGACTGTTAGGATGTAGAAAAACAAATAATAGGTATAGAATAGGTCGTATTTTTGAACATTGAGGGCGCTGTGCTCACGGTATTGGGGGTACAATTAAAAGTGATTAGAAGATAATTCACGTCAGTTTACATATTCTTACAGCTCCAAAATCTAAATTTTTCAATATTCCATTTGTTAGATAAAAGTAAAGTTACTGAACCACTTCATTGATTTTACCTGTGTTGGGTACCCAGAAAATGGCGTCTTACAGCGCCCTCATGCGACCAGGAATACGGCGCATTATAACGAGCAATGGCAGCCATTTTAAATATTTTAGAAATTTGCTTGTTATTCTACCTTATATTTTTTTCTTTTCAAAGGGCAAATCTGCGATATCCAACTATCTTTCTCGGACATACTCTGGCTGTACGTGTGTCAAACCCTACGCTTGTATATGGCCAAAGGCGCAATGCCATCACCTATCTGCCGTACTATTTCTCGGTCATTTAACTTTAGTTGGACGACAAGAAAAACAATGTGCAGCAAATAACATTGATATAAAGTTGACTCGAGGATAAGTCCTTCGAGGCTCATACACTCGCGGTCTCCCGACTGATTACGAATCTTCAGGAGAATAGGCCCCGAAAGGCAGACATTATGATGTTCAACACAACATACTCCTTGCCAACAATCAGTCTGTCAACGTTGCACTCCTAATACCTAAAGCCCGTTGATATATGGATTTGCCGTTGTTTGACCGGGCCGGATTTACACGAGCAAACAGTGCAACTGACTGTTTCATCAACAGACTTGATGAATTGAACTCAGCCGAAGCGCCCGCTGTGTGTGTATTCAGCTACTGTCGTGAGGCTCACAATCGTACGGCTTCAAGGTAAACTATTAAGGGGTATTATCCAGGTGACTCCCTAATTCTCTGTAAAAAATGCAAAGCTGACAAGATCCTGTCTGCGATGTATGAAATATTGTCCGACTCTGACGAGTCACTGGGGGTATAACTATTATTTGCCTATTACACTTTGTTGAAGTCAATATTAATCCTCGCAAAGCCCGGTTCATACTGTACTACTCGACGCAAAAAGCGAACGCCGAATCCGAATTTGTGACGTCGCAGAAAGTTTTCTTGCTGCCAATTTGCAAAAGTTGAACACAATTTCCGACTCCGGCGAATGCTCGCAGCGAATGTTTCGTGAGGTCAAATTCGCTCGCGTGCGAAGTATAAACCGGTCTTAACCAGTTTGCGCCGGGATTATTTTAACATCTGCGAGCCGACGCGCGGGATTATTTTGTTAACGAAACTCGATCCGAGGCGGGTTCAGGCCGATAGTACCGGGAAGCACACCCACGCATTTCCGGCCTTGCTCGCTGTTGACAGACATTTCCGGCCTTGCTCGTGGCGTGTTTATGCGTCATCCGTTTTTAATCGGAAAAAAAAATGCGTTTATATACGTCATCTGGCGCGAACTGGTTAATTTAGAGATGATAATAAAACAGAACATAATTATATCAATTGTTCATACCCATATGGTAATTTCGCTTATAACATAAACGCGTATATCGGGACCGCGTCGCGCAGTCATCATTCGTCACAATTACGTCATCTCTGCAGCGCCCTTGTGGTTTTTGTATGTTTCTATATAATTTGCGACCCAGAGACTACGGTTGTTACTAAAAACAGATGTGTGAATAAACGAACACTTGAAAGTTAAATTGTGCGTCATCAGTCCTATTTATTATTTACAATGCCTATACACTCTTGAACAGATTGGTTGAAAATAACAAATTGATTGGTAAAATGTGTCAAACCAATGAAATTGGTCAATACTAACCAAATATTATAAACAATGGTATTGGTCATTTTAAACAAAATATTGTTTAAAATAACTAATATTTTGGTTGGACACATAATCTACCAATCAATTGGTTATTTTCAAACAATCCGTTTTAAAGGTAGTGTACACCATTTGCAGATATCGAAAATATTTACTACCGAATTATTAAGAGATATGTTACTCATCTGAAAGTATATAATGATTCTAGGCATTCAGCAAAATGATTGCGCTAGATATCCTTTAATTATTCTAAAAAAATAAATTTTATAAAGAAAAATCCGCGATCGCCGGACGGTATCATACAAAATCACAAATAACATAATAATAACTGCTTGACGCCGGTTGAAAACAAACGCTGTTTGGGCAGGTTAGTTAAATGATATTTACTATAAAATACAACCCCGCAAATCTACTCATTCATGATAACTCAAGCAATCACCAATGGTGTATCCTACCTTTAAGGATGTATATCGTGTACTATAGGTGTATATAGTGTATATAGGCTAATTTTAAATTCACAGTGCACTCTGGGAATCCCATACGTGGTTGCAAACGCGTACAGTTCCACGAACAAAACAAAATAATGTGCCAATAGCCAGAAACATACACAACATTCACCGAGATTCGTGACCTACATGTATATTGACATCACAGTGTTCGCCATCAAACAACTCACTTTTACCTTCACGACAGCAACACAAGTACCGTGCGAACGACAGGAAAACAGACGGGTGGTACATCGTCAATCCACCGCGTGGGTGGTTCGGCAAACACGCTCCTAAATCACCGCTTATAAAGAGAGACGGGCAGTTCTCTCTCCCTTCCTCAGCTTCTAACTTTTTTTTTATTCTCGTGTCTCATACTCAAGGGGGCACTCCACTATTACGATCACTGTAATCGTAAAAGAAAGGTGTTTGAACATCACTAGCACTCACTATACGGTTTGTGGTAATGTGTACTCGTGCACATGGGAATTCACTACAATGTACATTTGGCCATGTGCAGATGAAACTTACATACAGTACACGTTAAGTGTTTGGTTATAATAATTAAACACAGCATGACGCTGCTCTCACACTGTGGCGAATGATCTTGCGAATATGAATATTTATATTTCGCGGTGAATTCGCCCAAAAATTGCGATTGGATAGTGACTATTTTTATCTCGGTCACCCGTCGGTCGTCCTCGGTCGTCCCTCGACCTCTCCTTAACATATCAAAAGGTTTGGGTCACTAAAGCCGTGCTTGTTTTAGTAGCAAAAAGGTTCTATGGAGAATGACGTGAAAAACCCGGGTTTTTTTGCATCCATCTCCATGCTGCTAAAAGTACTGCATATTTTGCCTAGTTTGACTAGTATAATACAGCTAAGACTATGTTCTTTCTAATAAAGCAAACAAATTACACTTTTATTATGATTTACCCCCGCGTTTTATTGCCTAAAGTAGCCAATTTACTGTTAGTTTTAGCTCGTTTTCTGTGTAAAATCAACGGTTGGGTCGACGGAGCTGTTTTACTATTGCACAATTTGGCATAGCGCCCTCTTCAGTTTCTTAGTTTGAGGAAGTGTTTTTTCTCTGTTCTTTTTTCTTTCTAACCATATATAACTCAATTTGATTGGTCAATGTTACCCCCCGCGTATCTGAGATTTAAAAACATCACTCGCCGAAATTTCGCGCCGAGGAAAAATTTTGGTGTGGGGAACTGTGTCGCGTAGTCTGGTCACGGTCGCCGTACATAGTACAATCACAGTGGTGGAACCAGACCGGCTGCACAGACTGCACGTCCACGCCACGTGAATGAATGTTCTACACACAGCAGCGTTTTCCCAAGGTCGTTTGTGTAGTGCTGGGTATCTGAGCATTATTAGGCTATTTTAATAGGGTCCTTTTACCCCCTAAACCTTTTGATATGATATCTTACGAATATATTACGAATGCTTACCAACGCTTGCCAATGCTTGCCAGTGCCTTACCAATAGCTAACGAACGTTGTCAACGCTTACGCACGCATTACCAACGTTACCAATGTCTTACCAATGCTTACGAAAATCGACGGCGAATGACCATCTTCACAACATTCGCTGAAATTTAGGAAGCGCTTCCTAAATTGACCGATCTTCGTAAGGAGGTGGAGAATGACTTGTGAACGTTCCGAATTTGTTACCAACGCTTACGAATACACAGCGAATGTTGCGAAGTTTGAGCGATTGTCAAATATTTCCATTTGTAAGCACATTCGCTAGCATTATTCGCCACAGTGTAAGAGCAGCATAAGCGCGTGATTTTAGCTTTGGCCGGACTATAGTGGGGCTGTGGTAGTCATAGAATTATACCCAGGTATGAGACCGACGGACTCCCACTGAGTCCCCCGCTGTTACCTAACGCACCGCCGCCGCCCCCCCCCCCCCCTTAAAAACCTAAATAGAATTTCTGAGAAACCACAATATTGACCAGTACAATAACCACCACCGGTACCACAGAGGGAGGGGGGGGGGGGGGGGGGGGTTATATTCGTCCCATTACTTACTTCATATGCCGCGTCATGATCTCCAGATTTTGACCATTCAGCGGGCGCCTTCTATCAACAGCTTAGTCCACATTTCTGATCGAATTGACGTCACAATTTCCAAAGTCGATTCCGATTGGCTGCATGGCGCGCCGGACGCGATTTTTTTCCCCCAAACGGCATCACCATAGAACTGTTTTTTAGCGCATCTGATTGGTTGTTTAACATCTACGTCATCAATTCATCCACGTGTCGCATTGCATGACGTGTAATAGGGTCAAAAAAGCCCAGAGTCCTAGGGTCAAAAAGGTTAGGGTTAAGGTTAGGGTCAATAAGTTGAGAGTCCTAGGGTCAATAAAGCCCAGAGTCCTAGGGTCAATAAAACCCAGAGTCCTATGGTCAATAAGTTAAGAATCCTAGGGTCAATAAATTGAGAATAAAATTTACTACCATGACGTAATCAGATGCGCTAAAAACTAGTTCTATGGCAATGTCGTTTTTTGGGGGAAATTCGCCAATTACAAATATCAGACATTGAATGCGAAGCGGGTTCCGTTGAACCACGCAGGTAAACACTCCGACAACAGGTTTTTTTTCTAAAGGTAAAACAATGTTTGTTGCATGGCGTATGTTACACATTTTATTTTTGCCTCGAACGTCTGATACTGTTCATAATACACAACGTAACTAGACCCTTTATTTTTGCGCGGTCGTAGTTCGTTTCCCATTTGTTTGGATATGACCCGCTCTGTGAAAATGAGTCAGATGTCGCACAGTGCGCTTACGAGATTTGGGTGGTTGAACGCGGAGAGGGGGGTTTTCGTACGAAAATTCGATATTCCTATTTCACGATTTTCACCTTGGTTAGGATCTATATTTTCAATTTCTACATTGAAACATGTTGAATTAAATCAGATTTAGTGAGAAAAACCGGTTTTGTATTCTATTGCAAACATCTCCTAAAGGGAAATATTTTTTTTAATGCATGATTTCTCATGAATAGCTTTTTAGATTTCGCAAAATCGTCAAAATTAAAATAGGTTTATCACAAGAACGCAACATGCTACAGACCTCCAACATATATCAAATTAAGGAGGACAATGCACTCTTTCTAATGGTAGGCCTATACCTAACTCTGTTTGTCAAATTTTCGACATCTGACTCATTTTCACAGAGCAGGTCACATTATAGACTTGTTATAAATATGCTACTGACACAATACGGACTGAAGACGACTACAGAGGCAGAGAAGCAGAGGTACTCTAGCCCACCTCTCATCGGCTAATTAACCGCCAATTTGTACATGGAGCCGGGCGGCTGCTATTGACAACACGCTAGTCACCGTTAGCAATCTGAATCTGGCGGCTGCCTCGCGCTAAATGGGATGCTGATGTCACGACGCGTCGGCCGCAGATTATGTTCCGTTTAGTCAGGTGGGGATTATATGGCAACAGTTCCCGCGAGACCAAAGGTTCAAGGAACGTATATAACATGCACGTTAAAAGAGCTATACCCTTATGTTTAGAAGGAAAGGGGTGTTCGTTTACGGCCCTCGTGATGATTGGGTGATGATATGTGTAAAGTTTACACACAAAATGGTGGGCCCCCAAAAGCTTATTCACTGTCAACACATGTTAGTCAAAATACCGTAAATTAGTCAATATGAGGCATCATTTCGACAAACATTAGTCAAAATGATGTCTCATAATTATGACTAATTTACGTTATTTTGACTAATTTATATGTTGACTGTGTTGTAAACACCATCGTAAATGCACAGTCGTCCGAGGACATGACAACATGTTTCCCCTTTGTTACTGTATTAAACTACTCTACATTCAAGAAATGAACCTTTAATTTCATTGTTCCGTTACGCAACACATGGACCAGAAGGGGCAATTACAGTTACATGTCACTAGCTCACCACTGAACAATGGACTGAATTAATTAATCTCCTAGTCCTACATCTTAACAAAGGGGGGACGTATAGGTGGACATTTTGTGAATTCGCTTCCAAGCCAAGTCGAATCAAAGAATGTCCACTTTTTCGGCATTTCTTATTGTTAACATAACACTCTCCATTCGAGGACCATTTTTAGCAACAGATGTCCCTCCGATCCGAGAGCATCTGTGACCGGCTCTACAAAAAAGGGTATTAAGTCGCGCTGTGCACTATCATGTAATGGCCCACTTAAAGTTGAGAGGGTAAACATTTCATCAAAATGAGATTTACATTTGTTGCCATTAATGACATCTTTAACACCAATATTTTCCGGTTTCATTCAAAGAAATGTTGATTTTGATGATTCAAAGCCTGTTTTCTCAGTTGTGTAATTTGAACTCCAAGGAACTAATCAAAAGCAAACATGTCATATTTCCAGAACGGGAGTGGCTATGGAGCTCTATTATATACCAACTGGAAGCTTACGCGGTGGGCTTTCCAACCATGTATATACAACTCAATTTCACTATTTTGTGACATAATACCCATTATTGTGGAGTGGGCCACATCTGGAGTACGATTACACAAACATGATTTTGTACATAATTAGTTTATAAGGGCCCGCCTGATCGCACCTCGTTTGTACAGTGTCACCTTTTTACTACTTACACTACATAACTATAATTATACAGCTTTCTCAATACCGCTTTGCTTGGCCATTTCGTACAATCCACAATAGACAAGCCCGGTAAAAGCTTGTTTTGGTACCAATATTTACTTGGTCCATTAAAACCTCTTCGCGCCAAGATTATTTGGACATTGACCGGGGCCGACCCATACAGGCGCGGGCTTGTTTTCACCGAAACTCGACCCGAGTTTAGGCCGGCATCTGTGGTACTGGTAGCACACCCTGATATTTCCGACCCCGCTCGTTTCGAGCCGGTTGCCGACAGGTATTTCTGGTCTTGCTCTTGACTTGTTTATCCGTCATCCGTTTTGAATTACGGAAAAACTATGTGACGCGAACTGTGTGGCTATTCACTGAAAGTGCATGCGCCCTAAACACAATAGGGCTAGATTGTAGGCTATTCGTTGCCGGCCGCAGTTACTAGGTAGGCCTAATCACAGTTTAAACTAATAGGCCCTGGTGACGACTACAGTCTGCCAGCCTATTAGTATAGTATTATGACCCGGCCCTCTCTGTTCATTGATCAGCAGAAGAAAAAAAAATGCACCTGGACAGGCTTACACTCGACAATTCTCCTTAACAAACCCGCATCCATAATCATCTCGTAACGATGCTGACATTAATGTCTCATTTGCTATAGATCCCAAACTAATCCTTGTCACTAACAGACATGATACCTTGGTTTCATCATCGGATTCTGCCCGGGGTGCAGGAGAGATAATATACAGAGAAGACAAACAAATCCGAGCTAAATAAAACCATGTATACCGAATGCGTTTGCACTATGCGGAACATCTGCGCTAACTCCACGTCTGTCGTCGAACTTCAATTGAATTGATGTTTGTCATAATAACACTGTAACGTTCCATTAAATGTATAAATTCTCTTCATTTGTAAAGTACAGATCAGAGATGCGCCAATTACACGAAAAAGGACAGTGGCCTTGCATTTAATAAAAGCAATATCGACAATTTTGATTGGTTAGTGGGTGCAGCGGGCACATGTTCTTTTTCTAAACTCTTAACCAATGGTTTCGTCAAAATGGTTATAGGACCAGCGACAATGTTTGGAAATAGTAATCAACTGCAGAAACTGGTATTACTGGTATAATAGCTTTCTCTTATTGGATAGAATTATACCCAACCTCATTACCATGGCTACGATCTTGCTGCTCCATGTTTTCCCACCATGCCTTGCGCGATCGCGCACGCGCCCATAATGGAGTCGAGGCCGAATTTTACCTCAAGATATTTGTTGTATTACGGTTCTGCTATATCAAAGCTACAAATAAAAACGGCAGTCGAATAAGGCGATGTAACATGACGTTAAATGAAGCTTAATGGACAAATTTGTCGTTGCTAAGTAGGCGTTATTTCTGTATTTCAAATAAAAAGGTTGTTTTTATTTTCAGGTACAGACATTGGTGGTATTTAATTCTTTTGAGCAACTAACACGTGATCTCCCAGTATGCGCACAGGATGTAAATAGCGCCCTGTGCGTTGTCCGTCAAACGAAAGATACTGTACAAAATTATCTTAACGCGTGCGCAATTGGCGCGATGCGCCGTATTCCTGGTCGCATGAGGGCGCTGTAAGACGCCATTTTCTGGCAAAATCGCGTTTTCTAAAAAAAAGAATATTCTTTGGAGATGTAAAAATATGTTAAACTGTCGTGAATTGTCTTCTAATCAATTGTAATTATACCCCAGACACCGTGAGCACAGCGCCCTCAACGTACAAAAACATAAAGCGTATAGGCGCGTACAACTCGGTTTTTTAATTTTTTATTTTACATTCACTGACGCGTTGTTTTGCCCATAATTTTTTTAATCACGGTTTCGTACTTGTTGAAATGACAGGCGGTCTATGCGTTTATATATCTGTGACCAATAGAGCTATATTAAATTACTAGAGCGCTAACTCTTCATTCTTACGCGCAGAGATACTTTGAATCTAAGAGCAAGTTCGGGCGCGAACTATAGTTAACCATAGTTTGACTAACGTCGCTCGAACGCAGAATGGTTGGACTATCTAGTCGACTATTTGGAACCAGACCCCGGAGCACGGTTGCCGCTGGTTGACAGTAGCCTCTTTTCTCAGGAAAACATGGAGAGAACCAGTGACGTAGAAAAAAGGTTATGTCAGTAGTCGGACGGAGGGAAAGGCAGTAACGTTATAAAGTGAAAATCTGGCGGGTCTAATGTAATTTTTGTCTTGTTTTTGGACCAACATGACTAACGTTATGGCTTATCCTACTTATATGCGTGGAAGAATAGTGGCAATGTCCAATTTATTCATGTCGAAAATGTAAACAAAGCGGTTGCCATCTTTTCAACAATAGTTCGACTATAGCCGTTCTAGCGAACTGCATTTGAGCATGCGCATTGGTAAAGCAGAGACTGACTAATGGTAATAGTTCGCGCCCGAACTTGCTCCTAGATTGCCACACCACCTTCCTCCATTCGCCTCTGTCCTGCGCCAGTTGGGTGGCGCCCTCTACTGTTAGTCCTAGAGTGCCCAGATCCTTTTTGAGCGCTTAGATCCAGGTTATATTGTTTGGCATCCTCTTAACTTTTTCACTTTTCTGTACACTTCTCGTAGTGCTGTTTTTGCAGGTGTTTCTTCTGGTAGTCGCATAGCGTGGCCGTACCATCGCAGTCTTCTGGTCTTGATTTTTGCGCTCCATTTTTCTTGTGTTGTCTTGTTGTACAGGTCTTCACTGGATATTTTCTTTGGCCATTTGATGTTTATAGCCTTTCGTAGTAGGGTTAGCGCAACAATTTTCTGCTAGCGCGGTTAGCGGAAAATGGTGACCGTAAGCGCGGAATTCTGTGGTTAGCAGAGTCAAGAAATTGGGCCCTGCTCGCATCACTTTGTACATCGAGCCAGTAGTCTAGTAATTTTAATATTACAGCTCTATATAGCCGCGTTCGCATTGGACTTTCTTTGGTAAAACCTACGGAGAACTTAACCAAATTAAATCCAATGCGGACAGGCGGTAACATTGCCAAATTGTCCATTTTACTCTCCGCAACAGTAAGATCTACAGGCCCAAGCTTCTAGCGGAGGATTTAACACTGTTAACTTTGACAATCACGTACCGTAACATTTGACAATATTAAGTCCAATGCGAACGCGGCTCAAGCTGTGACCATACTGCATGTTGCAACCGTTGCGCGTCATTCGCGCGTGCACTGTACGGCTGGAATCACGACTACACCCAAACAGCTCTTGGGATTGCAAAGTGGACCCCGACACTCGTTCTACACAAGAATAACACAAAATTCCCAGTTTTAAAGGGATGGTTGTAATAACTTTACTTTGACTGGAGAAATAAAATAAAAAACGCACGTAGTAAAACAATGCACGCAGTCAAACTGATTTTTAAAAATCTTGGTTTAATGTACAACTAAATGTTTAGACGTTTTGTAACAATCCTTACAAAAAATCACCAAAGATCTACTTTTTTTTCGTTCAACACAGAAAGCAAAACAAAGTCTGTCCCGATACAATAATTATGGCTCATGAGACCGGCCTTTAACTAGGATTCGGGATTAGTAGCATTAAACGACCGAGAATATTTCCCATTGGATGGGATGCTGGTTTGTCGCAGGTTACTCCCAGCTACCTTTATTTAGCTAACTATTTTCTTAAACGTTAAACAATAACCTAACAAAATAGTGGTATTTGGTGTTTTTGTTATTTGCTTCCGGCAAGCATTTAAAGGGATCGTATACGTTTGGTAATTACTTCAAAAATTAATGGCAATAAAAACTTACTTGGTAAGAAGTAGAGCAGCTTTGGATAGTATAATGCATTTTTAGACACTTTTCACTTCGAAGTACTGTAGTTATGGAAAAAGATATCACTTTTTATCCCAAAAAATTTGAATCTGAGAAGCGTTACTACAGTGACGTTTCTCAGAGTGTGTATTCCAATGCAGATTATTCTTTCTGCGTGGACAAAACCGCTCCAGAATTTCGGCAATATCTCAAAATCGCTACCACCTTTTGAAATGAAATTTGTACAGGTTAGTTTTATGGTATATATCTATAACTATATATGATTGAAACAAACAGTGGGTTCCAATTACCAAACGTATACGATCCCTTTAAAAGTACATAATAAAAAATGCCCTGTGATGTTTATTCGGATCTGAACAGATTCCCGCAAAGATAATCAATTAAACTGAGTAATAAACACCAGGGCCCAATTTCATAGAGCTGCTAAGCAAATAAATTTGCTTAGCACAAAAAGTCTTGCTCATTAAAATTTAAAAACAGGTTACCAACCAAAATTATACGTGTTTTTTCATGCTAAGCAAAAAAACAGCCGATTATCAATCCAGAACAATAAAGATCAGGGAAAATTGTGGTCTGTGTAACCCTGTTTTTTACAAGGAAGAATTTTCATGCTAAGCAAATTTTGGTGCTTACACATTTTATGAAATTGGCCCCTGTTCTCATCAATGAGTCCCGATTTATACTGTTGGTTGCAAATATATGTATCTTTCTAGGGCTGTGTCTGAATTAATTGGCTGCGGCTTGATATTACACACGAGTCGATGCGACATGGCTGTATAGCCGCTTCCATATCCTCCTGTGTAAAGCCGCAGCCAAGTAAATCGTACACGGCCTTGCAGGCAGGGAGGGGCTATCACTATGCAATCTTAAAAGGACAACATACCATTTTTCAGTTGTGTAATTTTATCTGCGTTTAAAGCAGCAACAATTTGAAGGCGCTTGATAAAGAAAGGTGCTTGACAAACAACCTGGTGAAGTTTTTAGCTCTGTGAAATTTCAACTCAAAATCTGCTGACCGAGTCACAATTTGAAGGAATTGCGACCACAATCTGCGCTCAGAACGCGTTATCATCCAGACGAACTGAATCTATATGCACACAACGCACTCAGCAGACCAATAATAAGGCAGACCTCCGATTTAAATGTCCAGCGTAGGGTAATAATAGGCCTCCATGTAGCTATGAGATACCACACATTATGGCACCTATTTATCTATTCAAAGTTCCTCGATTGTTTCACTATTATAAGGTAGGATACACCATTGGTAATTACTTCAATTATCATGAATGGGTGGATTTGGGGGGTTGTATTTCATCGTTTAAAACCGACCTGCCCGAAGTTTTACAATCATGAATGCTAAAAAAAGCAAGAGAAAAGGTGCTTGTTTTCAACCAGTGTCAAATTTATTTTTTCGTAACAATAAATTACAGGGTATCCAGCGCAATCATTTTGCTGGATGCCTACAATCATTATTTACTTTCAAATAAGTAGGATATTTCCTAACAATTCGGTAGTGAAATGTTTCGATATCTGCAAATGGTGTATCCTACCTTTAACCCTAACTACCCTGAGTCCATCAAAATCCATTTCCTGTTTTGGAGGATTTTAGCGGATTCAGGATACCTCCATATTGAACCAACTGGAGGAGTGTGATGGATTGAGGATTTTAAGCCTAGCATTACTGCAGGAGTGTGATGGATTCAGGATACAGACATGCAGGTGATGGACTGTGATGGACTCTATGGAGAAACGCACTGCAATTTTTTGTATGCCACCTAGGTATCCTGAATCCATCACAGTCCATCAAACTTTTGCTGGTGGAGAATGATGGACTCAGGATCTCTCCAGAATGTATACTGGTGGAGTCTGATGGACTCAGGACACCAGCAGTTTTTGCAAACCAAAATTGGTGGACTGTGGCGGATTCAGGATACTTTCTAGTAAAAGGGGTGAGGGAGTTACTGTATCGCATAAGTACACACAAAACCAAAAAACACCAATGTGTGGCCCTTGATGTAGATTTAATGCTATTAGAATAAGCCTTTGCACCGATGACTTTTACATACTTATATATGTGCCCTCTATAGGAGCCAGTTCGAGACGATGGCTTTGTAGTCCCACAGAAAAAGCGCTTATATGTAAACAAAGTGCGACCTCGTCGTCGTAAAAAATAGGCTTAAAGGTAGGATACACTATTTGCAGATATCAAAAATATTTACTACTGAATTATTAAGAAATATCTTACTCATTTGAAAGTAATTTATGATTCTAGGCATCTAGCAAAATAATTGCGCTAGATCTTCTAATTATTCCGAAAAATTAAATTTTATAAAGAAAAATTCGCGATCGCCGTTCGGTTAACAAAGATAACATAAGAATAACTGCTCGACGCAGGTTGAAAACAGTCGCTGTTTTTCGTGCTTTTCTCGGCATCCATGATTGTAAAACTTCGGACAGGTCAGTTAAACGATATTTACTATAAGATACAACCCCCAAAATCTACCCATTCGTGAAAATTCAAGCAATTACCAATGGTGTAACCTACCTTTAACTGTGGTTCAAAAATAAATTGCGATCGCCGAACAGCGATCACGAAAAAACAAAGATAACATAAGAATGACTGCCCAATGCCGGTTGGAAAAAAAAATGCTGTTTTTCTTGCTTTTCTTGGCATTCATGATTGTAAAACTTCGGACAGGTCAGTTAAATGATATTTACTATGAAATACAACCCCCCAAATCTACCCATTAATGATAATTCAAGCAATTACCAATGGTGTATCCTACCTTTAAATGTGTTAATGCAGATAAAAGTACACATGTACATGATGTGAAGGGCACGCATTTGTATTATACATCCTGGCCCGACATTTTAATGTAAAAAAAATGAAGAAAACAAATGAAAAATCCAAAAAAAAAAACCTAACTTATTTCTTTGACACTGTCTGAGATATCCTCAATACAATCTTTCAGTTTTTCCCATTGTTCAACAGTTAAGCTGATGCCTATAAACAAAACAGAGCAAAAAAACAAAAACAAAAACGAATTAGAAATAACTAAAAATCATGGTGAATCGCAATATTTAATTGAAGGATGTGAAATTTAATTGAAGGATGTGAAATAAAAACAAATGTAAAAGGGGGACACAAAGCTGGACAAAAAGGAACCCCCCCCCCCCCCCCCCCAACAAAAAAGGCGGAGTTGACCAAAATAAATTGTATGTGCTGTTGTAAGGTGCTGAAATTACAAAAGAGGGCGCTGTTACAAGTATACAGTACGGTACATATCCATAAACGTTTTCCAAACCCCAGCTTCGTCTACATATTTGGCTTCAATCATGCAGTTTGGCAATGGTGATGGAGCCAGAGACTAAGCTCAAGCTGGGGTTTGCATAACGGCCTTAGATTGAATCCATAGAAAATGAAGGTGGCAATCTTGGAGATCAAGTATCAAAATAGAATATTGTTGTAGTCATAAAATATATGGTGTACTATAATGGTAACCTTACATTTTCTGGCTAGACATCCGATCTTTTTCCAACTTATCAAGTTGGTTAGATGTGGTTTGTGCAATTTTCAGATTGTCAATTTTGTTGTTGTTGATTTTGTTCCCCTGAATCCAATGTGATTCCTGTTTGGTTTATGCAAATTGAATTGAAGCAATGAATCGAAACGTGTGCATGTGGCACAGAGATGTAGTACATGTACAGTACATGCAAGTAAAAGCCGACAGTGGCAGAACAAATTTGATGCAGAATGCTGGTTTGTCAGTGTTTCAAATTTTTGCCCCACTGCCTAAAAACAAACAAACAAACAAACAAACAAGTGACAGTCTGTTCAGGCGTTCCACAGTCGCGGCGAACCAAATGAGTGAATTGAGTCCGACGTCTGAAACGAATAAGGGCGACAAGGCGCGCCAGACGGCGAACGATCGACTGCTGGAGTTTCAATTTGGTTCGGCGCGACTGTGGAACGCCTGTCTGAATCGAGCGTTAGCCTACCTTTCTTTCCAGGCTTGAGCTCCCCTGAGTTGTCTGTGTAGTATTCTCTGATATCAATCAGCACTTTGCCCCGAAACTCTCTTACGTTGACAAACCTCTGTCTAGAAAGCTGTAAGACGAGGATACAACACACACACTGTACCAAACGATGAGCACCGGGCAGTCCACAGACCTTAAAGACTCTCCAAAAGGGACCTGAACTTTTTGTTTAACCAGTTCGCACCGGATGACGAAAATAAACGCAAAGTTTTTCCCAGATTCAAAACGGATGACGCATAAACACACGCCACGAGCAAGGCCGGAAATGTCTGTCAGCAGCGAGCAAGGCCGGAAATGCTTGGGTGTGCTTCCTGGTACTGGCGGCCTAAACCTGCTTAGGATCGAGTTTCGTTAAAAATAATCCCGCGCGTCGGCTTGGTGATGTTAAAATAATCCCGGCGCGAACTGGTTAAGTGAAGGGGAGAGGGTGAGGCATTGTACAGTTAACCCAAACTTTATCGGGTGTGTGCAAAATCATATTGATTTTGGAGGATTGAGGATTGTTAGGGTTTTAATGCATACACAATACAATTAAGGCCTATTATAAAACGAAACAAATCAATATTTGTCATATCGATTATCGATTGAGAATTGTACTCTTAAAACTTTACAAAGTTTTTCATATGTAAATAATTAACATTATAAACCTTAACCCCCAAGGCTCCCGCACTAGAAATCATACCACACCTAACAACCTTCAACAGCTCACACAGGTTCAGTAATTATTGGTACACTGTACTGAACCTAACAGTACTAAACCTGCCAAACTCGGACAGTTTAAGTTTGAATGACTTGGTACAGATTGGTCAATGCATACTTTTGCATTGACTTGGTACAGATGATGGGTCAATGCATTGTTCAGTAAACGTGCTGGTCAGGCCAGTGGTATAATGTGCTTGAGTGGGGACACACATACAGGCTGTGACCAGCCAAGGGTTACCGTTCCTTCCCCCAAACTCCAACATTTTTACAAGTCTCATGCCTAGTATCTGTCCTGAACCTCACTGAATTCCACACGGTCTCCCTGGGCCTTTTGTAGTCAAACAAAGTCCAACAAGAAGTTGTTATGGTTTGGTACCAAACCTGCCAAAACCTAGCAAAACCTGCAGTTGGAGTTTGATGGGTTTGGGGTAGTTAGGGTTATTGTTTAGATTCAGGGGCAGGGTTGGGGTGAGATGTTTGGGTGGGGTGTTGGGGTGGGGTGTTGGGGTGGGATGTTGGGGTGGGATGTTGGGGTGGGATGTTGGGGTGGGATGTTGGGGTGGGATGTTGGGGTGGGATGTTGGGGTGGGATGTTGGGGTGGGATGTTGGGGTGGGATGTTGGGGTGGGATGTTGGGGTGGGATGTTGGGGTGGGATGTTGGGGTGGGATGTTGGGGTGGGATGTTGGGGTGGGATGTTGGGGTGGGATGTTGGGGTGGGATGTTGGGGTGGGATGTTGGGGTGGGATGTTGGGGTGGGATGTTGGGGTGGGATGTGGGGGTGGGATGTGGGGGTGGGATGTGGGGGTGGGATGTGGGGGTGGGATGTGGGGGTGGGATGTGGGGGTGGGATGTGGGGGTGGGATGTGGGGGTCAGGTGTGGGGGTCGGGTGTGGGGGTCGGGTGTGGGGGTCGGGTGTTGGGGTCGGGTGTTGGGGTCGGGTGTTGGGGTCGGGTGTTGGGGTCGGGTGTTGGGGTCGGGTGTTGGGGTCGGGTGTTGGGGTCGGGTGTTGGGGTCGGGTGTTGGGGTCGGGTGTTGGGGTCGGGTGTTGGGGTCGGGTGTTGGGGTCGGGTGTTGGGGTCGGGTGTTGGGGTCGGGTGTTGGGGTCGGGTGTTGGGGTCGGGTGTTGGGGTCGGGTGTTGGGGTCGGGTGTTGGGGTCGGGTGTTGGGGTCGGGTGTTGGGGTCGGGTGTTGGGGTCGGGTGTTGGGGTCGGGTGTTGGGGTCGGGTGTTGGGGTCGGGTGTTGGGGTCGGGTGTTGGGGTCGGGTGTTGGGGTCGGGTGTTGGGGTCGGGTGTTGGGGTCGGGTGTTGGGGTCGGGTGTTGGGGTCGGGTGTTGGGGTCGGGTGTTGGGGTCGGGTGTTGGGGTCGGGTGTTGGGGTCGGGTGTTGGGGTCGGGTGTTGGGGTCGGGTGTTGGGGTCGGGTGTTGGGGTCGGGTGTTGGGGTCCGGTGTTGGGGTCCGGTGTTGGGGTCCGGTGTTGGGGTCCGGTGTTGGGGTCCGGTGTTGGGGTCCGGTGTTGGGGTCCGGTGTTGGGGTCCGGTGTTGGGGTCCGGTGTTGGGGTCCGGTGTTGGGGTCCGGTGTTGGGGTCCGGTGTTGGGGTCCGGTGTTGGGGTCCGGTGTTGGGGTCCGGTGTTGGGGTCCGGTGTTGGGGTCAGGTGTTGGGGTCGGGTGTTGGGGTCGGGTGTTGGGGTCGGGTGTTGGGGTCGGGTGTTGGGGTCGGGTGTTGGGGTCGGGTGTTGGGGTCAGGTGTTGGGGTCAGGTGTTGGGGTCAGGTGTTGGGGTCAGGTGTTGGGGTCAGGTGTTGGGGTCAGGTGTTGGGGTCAGGTGTTGGGGTCAGGTGTTGGGGTCAGGTGTTGGGGTCAGGTGTTGGGGTCAGATGGAGGGGTCAGAAAGAGGGGTCAGAAAGAGGGGTCAGGGGTCGAGGTTAGAAGGAGGGGTTAGGGATTGGGGTCAGATGTCGGGGGGAAGGATAAGGAAAGTGGTTTGGGAGGAGAGTGGTTTGGGAGGAGAGTGGTTGGGGAGGTCAGGGGAGGGGGTTGGGGGGCAGGGGTCAGGGGAGAGGTAAGGTTCAGGGGCAGGGTCGGGGCAAAATCAGAGGAGGGATGATGGATCAGTGGGGCTGGGGGCGAGTTCAGGAGGCGGGTCGGAGGCTGCTTCAAATAATAGAAATGCACAACTGTAAATGGTATATTGTTCCTTTTATTAGCCACCACAACCTTCTTTGGATTCTCAATCCCAAACCCCCACCCCCTAACAAAGGTATTTGTACCCATTTTCAAACTTACTAACGTGTGGGACTGTAGGGTATACTCACTGGGTACATATGATCCTCTGGCCCATCCCCGGATTTCGCCTTCTTCTTGGCAGACTTCTGTTTGGGTTCTTCCTCAGGACTTGGGCTCCGTTTAGGTTCCTTCTCAACATACTTCTCTTTCATCTTCTTCTTTTTGGGCTGTGAATCAATTTATTAAACGATAAATGTGACCGGCTCTACAAAAAGGTGTATTAAGTCGCAAAAACAGAAATTGAGTTATATACATGGTTGAAACGCCCACAACATAAGCTTTCATTTGGTATATAATAGAGCTCCATAGCCCCTCCTATTTTGGAGATATGACGCATTTACGTATTGATTACTTCCTTGGAGTTCAAATTACACAACTGAGAAATCAGGCTTTGAAAAAGCCGGCTCTGTTGTACTACAACAGAACGATGCACACAAAATGAGATTTTTTGTTCCACTTTATTTATCAAAATCAACATTTCTTTGAATGAAACCAGAAACTGTAGATATTAACCATCTTATGGTTTTAACTTTCAAAACCTTTCAAAATCTGCTTAATGGGCAAAATGGCTATCAATAAGTATGAACCTTTCAAAACGCTCCAGAATTTTTTGCTACTGCACTACTAGTACTACACCTTTCAAAACCTTTTGAAAGTTGTTTTTTTGTTAACACCAGTTTGTTCAGAGAGTTGTTTTACTGGACTGAAGCGTTTTGAAAGGTGAGAAAGCTGTCTGACAAATAGAACCTATGAAAGGTTTTGAAAGGTCTGACAGCTCTATGGTAACTGCACTGTATATAGGAGGGTTAATTAAAGATGTCATTCATGACAACAAATGAAAATCACATTTTGATGAAATGTTTACCCTCTCAATGTTGAGCGGGCCATGATAGTGCACAGCGCAACTTAATACACCTTTTTGTAGAGCCGGTCACAAATTAGGGATCATGGACTTTGTGTAGTTCTGACGGTTGTTGTGCACATGCACAATCTTAAATCTTAATACCGAACTGGCTTATTCTCTTAATTTTATTGACACAATTTTTGTGAAATTTATAAAAGTTTATTGCATTACGGTGGAAAATGTGATTTTTTGGGTTGCTGTCTTGTAATGTTAGGAAATTTTGTTGGAAAATACTTTTAAAAGATACACTTGACTCTCCATATCGCTAGACTTGTGTAGTAACACACAATTAAAGAAGCGACAGCCGACCAACGTTGGAAAAAACCTGACTATTTTTAAACACTGACCCCAACTTATTAAATTTATTAACCCTAACCCTACCTAATGCTACTTTTTACTACTAGTAGTAAAAAGTAGTATGCAGTACTCTCAATGACTTGTGCGCAATGCCTGTAGTAATTTTTAGTATTTGGTACTTCACCCCTTATTGCACTCGTAGTACTTTTTAGCATTGGGTCCCTCTGCTTGCTGAGTGTGCATGGCCCATGTATGCTGTGTAAGGTGTTCTAAACTCTACAGCAAAAATTGTCACTTGGGACACAATGGGTCAAGGCTGGACTACTGCATTTTTTGCCAGGTAAGTATTACTGACCTGTATTGCCCCTAGTATTTTGTAGTTGGCAGTATCTGTACTCTGTCAGTACACAACCAATCATCAGTCACGGAGAGACCCAATGCTACAAAATCCTAAGTAGTATTCTGTAGTACGCAGTTCTTTAGCCCAAAGTATTAAGGCCTAGGGGGTTAGGGTTAAAAGTTAGTCCACATTTTACAATACGGGCGTTTACACAGTCACAGTACCACATTACATCTGTAAATTATCGCGGTCGGACCAGGGTTCGATTTACCCGGGTGCACGCATGCACCAGTGCATGTAGATTTTTTTTTGTGCACGTAACTTTTCTGCCCCACGTGCACGCCGTGCATGTAGCTTTTTGACCACCAAAGTACTCATTTCAGACATATATTTATCAGCCCCAGTGAGAATACGAATAAAGTTGGTTGAATACTTTACCAGATAATGTACGAACGTGTTATTTATTTCATAAATCCATAATTTATTCCTTGCAGCAGATTCAGAATCAGTAAACTTGCGCACGCCGTCGCGTCGCGTCATGTTCTAGCGCTAGTGCTATTTTTGTAATCGGGAAAGCCCTCCATATTCGTACGTACGTACACGTTGTTTACGGGAGTGACGTCTACAGGGGTTATCGTAATTGACTCAATTGTGGCTACCCCTCTAGGCAATATTTGCTCAGCACTCGCTGTAGTCTTGGTGCGAGACGTTGTTGTTCATTATCACGCAACTATCGCGATTTAGCGCCCCTGCGCCTAACGACTATCAAACAATAGAGGGCGCTGTTGGAAAACTTCCAGATAACCACCACACATCGGCTCAGAACAGATTCGCGGCTTCCAGAATACGCCCTCTATCGGTGGAATAGTCGCGACGCGTATAGTGTTGAGTACATAGGCCCTATGGTTTTATGGTTTTACTAACTCAACAAGAACGTCTTGCACCAAGACTACACTCGCTATCGCACGCACGTGTTGCACGCGCTGTCAGTGAATTGTGATTTTTGCAACGGCGGCCGGAGTATAGTACGAGTTTGCAAAATTAATGGTGCATGTAACTTTTTGCTGGTGCATGTAGGTTTTTTGGTCTACATGCACCAGTGCATGCAACTTTTTTTTTGTAAAACGAACCCTGGGTCGGACATTCGGGAACCTCGTTTATCTTGCCATTATAACTATAAGCACTTTAGGCTAGCACAAAGGGAAACATTTGAGGTTTAACACACGTTGATATGGACAGCTCCCCCCTTCGGGACGTCATGTCGACCTCGAGAATGGGTGAAAATCAACTAGTCTGGTTTCCTAAACTTAATAAATCCCCTGACGTCTATATTGATGTTTTTTCTGTTGGAAGTCAAGGAACCAGACTAGTACAAGAACATGAATGTTTTTCTTTGTTTTTCTAGCATGATCTACACAAAACTTCAAACAAGTCAGTGTAACAATTTTTCATATAAAATGGAGGTAGAACTAACCTCCCAAATCCATCTAAGGCCTATTTGAACTGAAGATTACAGCAACATCAAAAAGTTGTATGTTCTCTTTAAATTCATGCTTAACTTCTAGTTCTACACAATCGCCAGACCAAGGGCCAATTTCACGGAGCTGCTAAGCACAAAAATTTGCTTAGCACAAAAAAGTCTTGCTCATTAAAAACAAGTTATCAGCCAAAATTCTCTGTGTTTTTCATGATAAGCAAAAAAACAGCTGATTATCAATCAAAAACAATAAAGATCACGTGAAAATTTTATCTGTAACCTTGTTTTTACCAAGGAAATTTTTGTGCTTAGCAGCTCCGTGAAATTGGCCCCAGCAGAGTCGAGACCGGATGGATGCTAGGCCTAAATAGAAATGCCCGACCTGGTGAAAAAAACTAATCTGACCCATTTTAAATATTCACCTGATATTCCTCCTCGCTGTCGGACTCACTCGAAGACAACGTTGGCTTGGACTTGATCTTTGACATTGCACTTTAATTGCAGACACGATTTCAAACAACTGCCAAAAACTGTACCTCTCTCTGGCTCTCTCCCGCCAAAACTAAAGTGCAAAAAACACCAAAAACAACGTCAGTGCAACACGTTTGTCGCTACCGTCACAGTCCCTGCTCATTACGCGCATTGTCTAGGTAAAACATCCGAAACCACAGGGGCCAGACTATCTAAATAAACGGTGGCCTCGGAAAGACATAACTAAGAGGGCCATCCAGCCCCCAATTGTGTTGATATATTCGATTGAGTACCTTGGCGGGGTGCGGTGGGGGATGACAAACTTCACGCGGTCCACCCTGTTTATCATCAAACCGATGTATGCAGTAACACGTTAAGCTGCTTATCATACGAAAGAAGAAGTACCGGGCGAATTAGAATGCATCTAATTTATGACCTTCAGAGGTCAGGGCAGGTATTTTGAATGGGTGCGGTATATGCGCTGCTAGTGGGATAGACCAGGAGCCAGGGGGGGTCAGGGTAGCTGGAAAGCTAACCAATTTTTATATACATCACTATGCTCCATATGCACCTACATTCATGGAATTTGACGTCTGCCGGGCACACTGTGGTGGGTGTGGTCAAGAGGGTCAGGAGAATGGCACCCAAAAATTGAGCTAGATCAGCTCATCACCTAACCGCTTAAAACTCATGACAAAATGTTCAGCATAACTCCATGTACCATAAATGACCACTGCCAGACATTTTCAATGGTGGTGTGTGTCCGCCAGACTTAATTAACTGGTACCCCAAAATTGAGCTAGATCAGCTTAGGAGCTAACTAAATGAAACCAAGTGCTAAATGTTTAGTATGACCCTATGTATCATGAATCAGCACTGCCAGACACTTTTAGTGGTGGGGTACCCCTGCCAGACGTCGCCGAATGACCACACCCCAAAATTGACCCAGGTCAGCTCATGAGCTAACCAAATGAAACCAAGTGCAAAATGTTCAGTATGACCCTATGTATCATGAATCAGCACTGCCAGACACTTTTAGTGGTGGGGTACCCCCGCCAGACGTCCCCAAATGACCACACCCAAAAATTGACCCAGGTCAGCTCATGAGCTAACCAAATGAAACCAAGTGCTAAATGTTCAGTATGACCCTATGTATCATGAATCAGCACTTCCAGACACTTTTAGTGGTGGGGTACCCCCGCCAGACGTCCCCAAATGACCACACCCCCAAATTGACCCAGGTCAGCTCATGAGCTAACCAAATAAAACCAAGTGCAAAATGTTCAGTATGACCCTATGTATTATGAATCAGCACTGCCAGACATTTTTAGCGGTGGGGTACCCCCACCAGACGTCCCCAAATGACCACACCCCAAAATTCACCCAGGTCAGCTGATAAGCTAACCAAATAAAACCAAGTGCAAAATGTTCAGTATGACCCTATGTATCATGAATCAGCACTGCCAGATATTTTTAGTACAGTACAGAGACAGCCCTTCTATGTGTGCAGAACCATATTTTGAACTCACTGAACTGTAACAAAGCTGTGTTCTTAGTTCTTTTAGATTTATCCACTGCATTTGACACTCTGGACCATGGTATCATGCTGCGTCGGTTTCAAAATAGGTTCGGCGTTAACGGAACGGCCCTCAAATGGTTTGTTTCGTACTTCCAAGACAGTCGGACTCATGTACATCTTGCTGGAGCTGACTCTGACGAGATGATTCTTCTCACAGGAGTACCCCAAGGTTCAGTCATTGGCCCCCAAGCGTTTACCATGTACATCAGTCCAGTGTGTGATATCTTACGTCAGCACGACGTCAAATATCACATGTATGCTGACGACATTGACATTCAGATTTATTTGGATTTTGATCCCGCCATTCCTAACGATGCAGCATGCGCTTTGTTCAGGTTGTCAAATTGCATTAGGTGTATCCAATCCTGGATGATTGTAAACAAACTTCAACTTAATAATGATAAAACTGAGTTTTTTATTGCCTCATCTTCTCATCATCAGAAACGTTTAAATCACCTCACTCTTACCATCAACAATACCACAATCAAGCCATCCCCAACAGTGAGAAATCTGGGCGTTACATTTGACACTACTATGTCAATGACTCCTCACGTCAACAATGCATGCAAATCAATCAATTACCACTTATGGAACATATTGAAGATTCGCAAATACATTGACTCAGACACATGCCATGCTGCTGCCCGAGCTCTAGTCCTGTCACGGCTAGACTATTGTAATTCTCTCTTTAATGGCATGAAACAATCGGATATCTGTCGCCTACAAAAGCTTCAAAACAATGCTGCCCGTATGACACTCACGCAACCTAAACATTGTTATGCATCACCACTTCTTCGGCAATTACACTGGCTACCTGTTCAAAAACGCATCATCTTCAAAACGGCTGTGAATATGTACAAGGCACTCTCAGGCACGCATCCACAATACATAATACATTCACTTGACCTCAGTATGCCCAACCGACGTGGTCTTCGCTCGGAGCATAACTTAAAAAGTACAACGCACATTCAAACATGCAGGTGATAAGGCTTTCTCTGTGGCTGGACCCAGATGCTGGAACTCAATACCTCTCAACATTCGTCATCGTAACTCTGTTCACCAGTTTAAACGTAAACTCAAATCATATCTGTTTTCATCCTAGGTTTGCTCTCATCCTTCATTTTGCAATTTCATCTTTTTCTGTTTTCGTGGAGTTGTTCTCAAGCGCATTGAAACCTTTGGAAAAATGCGCTTTATAAATGCCATTATTATTATTATTATTATTATTATTATTAGTGGTGGGGTACCCCCGCCAGACGTCCCCAAATGACCAGACCCCAAAATTGACCTAGATCAGCTCATGAGCTAACGATTTGAAACTGAGTGCAAAATGTTGAATTAAATTCGAACTAAATCAGCTCCATAGCTGATCCACTGAAATAATGTTTGGCACAACACATATGAATGTGAATTTTTATCACGAATAACCACTTTCACATATACATGTAATTCGTGAGCAGTTAAAAAACAGGCTTCACATCAGTCTTCAGTTCTCATCTAGATATTATAATCCATCTCTTCCTCTTGATCTGAATCCGAGTCTTCACTCTATGGTTCGTCATCAGAGTCACTCAGCTCACCAAGTGCTTCCAAGCCACACTCTACTTCGCGACCGACGATAATTGTCTCATCGCTGTCACTGTCCACCTCTGCCAAGTCTGCAATTGTACTATTCGTGAACAAAGTGTCAGGTACTGCGGGCCCTTGGAACCAGTTTGGCTGCAGGAGGTTTCCATTTACCGACCAACCATATTCAGTTGGTGACAATCCATCCCCAGGAGTTGCTGTCGCTGCGTTGGTCCACAATATTGTGACGTACTGAGCTCGGCGAACCTTCATCTCAAGGGTCCGACGACAAGTTGGCAGCAGCGCACAGTCTACCCGTTTGACATTTGCCAATGGATTCTTCATTCTTGGTTGTTGTCCACGTCTTGTCGTGAAATGTTTTCAGTTTGCTGTCTTCTTCAGTTGCCTTCTCACAGATATAGCAGCTTACTTTTAGAGTTTCAGAGCTTTCAGAGCTATCGATAGTGATAGGTGAAGAATCTGATTCATGATGGGGTGGCTCTCCCAAATTGTCATCGTCTTGAATCATATGTGTGTCTTCCGAACCCTCGGCACCCTTGTCCTGAAAAGGAAATAATAGATCTATGAGTGTTGATAACATAATGGTCCAAGGATCAATCAATCAATCAATCAAGTCTTGTATAGCGCAAACTCCACCAATAAGGTGCTCTGTGCGCTTTGGCAGTTCTTGCAAAAAGTCAGAGATTCGCACCAAAGAGATATCCCTTCAGTAGCCGTTTGAATGTAAGAATGTCCGGTGCCTGATGGATATTGGAAGTCCGTTCCAAAGTTACGGCACAGCAACACCAAAGGCTTCATTGTCATATAGCTTAAGTCTCAATGGTGGAACTACTAGGCATCGCTGCCAGTGGCTGGACATCTTCACTTCTTACTCGTCTCAGTAGTTGAACAAAAAGTGTCAATGAGCTTACCTTTTTATCGACGGTGATGGGTGAAGACTCCAATTCATGGGGTGGGTCTCCCAAATCTTCTGCATCCATTCTACAGCGTTCTGATGTCTAACCCATTAGCAAGAAGCTGAAAAAGAGAGTTTGGTATGGATGTGCAAGTGGTGTATTAATTTTTTTATTTGGGGGGGGGGGGGGGGGTGGCAGTGGGCCAAATGCCCCCAGACGTCCGCGAAAAACATGTTTTTCATATTGCAAGTTTTGGCAACAAAATGTCAAAAAGTGGTGTTTTGAATCCCCCCCACCCCACCACCCCTGAACCAAATTCCTATAGTAGGCCTACCACGTCTCTGATAATAATGCAAAAACGCCTCCTTTTAAAGGACCAGTGCCTATGTATATCTTATGAAAATAAATTACCGGTAATTGGTTAATTATTGGCACTGGCAGCAAATTCACCCATTCAGAGAAATCAATCAAATGATCATGTCAATTTTACATAGCCCTATCGGCTATTACAGTGTATTACATCGTACATTTAGGCGGGAATAGTTATAAGCATAATTTATACAGTGGGCGGATCTCCAAAGGCATAAAAGGGCAAATCTATATTATTCACAATAAAATAATGAATAATAATACATGTAATCATGAATAGCACCCCCTACATTTGTTTACACATCACTAGTGTGTAAACAAGATATGTCTTGGCCTAAATATGGTTTTTAAATATATTTTTTTACATGACATAGGCCTATACACTGGCCTTTTAAAATCAGAAACAAGATGCATCAGGCCTGTATTCTGTGTAGGCCTTTTCATGTCGTAAATTACTGTGAAAGCATGGCAGAACCTCAACCCTTCAGAACAGTAAACAGTGCATCATCATCATCAAGAACACACTGTTGAGTGGCTACTGTGCTATAATTTCCAACTAGAACAGTTTCCTTTTATAAAGTTTGATTCATGAACATTTCTATGAGATAATATGATTTTTAAGAAACTTACCTCTCAAACTGATACTGCTGTACATTTTTGACATCTACTTTTGGCCAGTTGTGTGTAAATTGAAGAGAGAACTTGACTCAATACTGGCATGCCTGTATTACATGTAGCCTACACAAGATGTTGTGGTTATTACCACAGATCAGCTATATTGGTCAACATCTGTCTTACACTTGATTTATAACGGAGTTCCAAGTAAACCTTTCCGTCTCTTGCTATATATATTGGCAATTATGGGCCAATTGCAATATACAAAATAATTAGACTTAGATTTGGGGTGTGGTCATTTGGGGACGTCTGGCAGGGGTACCCCACCACTAAAAATGTCTGGCAGTGCTGATTCATGATACATAGGGTCATACTGAACATTTTGCACTTGGTTTTATTTGGTTAGCTCATGAGCTGACCTGGGTCAATTTGGGGGTGTGGTCATTTGGGGACGTCTGGCGGGGGTACCCCACCACTAAAAGTGTCTGGCAGTGCTGATTCATGATACATAGGGTCATACTGAACATTTTGCACTTGGTTTCATTTGGTTAGCTCATGAGCTGACCTGGGTCAATTTTGGGGTGTGGTCATTTGGGGACGTCTGGCGGGGGTACCCCACCACTAAAAGTGTCTGGCAGTGCTGATTCATGATACATAGGGTCATACTGAACATTTTGCACTTGGTTTTATTTGGTTAGCTCATCAGCTGACCTGGGTCAATTTTGGGGTGTGGTCATTCGGCGACGTCTGGCGGGGGTACCCCACCACTAAAAGTGTCTGGCAGTGCTGATTCATGATACATAGGGTCATACTGAACATTTTGCACTTGGTTTCATTTGGTTAGCTCATGAGCTGACCTGGGTCAATTTTGGGGTGTGGTCATTTGGGGACGTCTGGCGGGGGTACCCCACCACTAAAAGTGTCTGGCAGTGCTGATTCATGATACATAGGGTCATACTGAACATTTTGCACTTGGTTTCATTTAGTTAGCTCATGAGCTGATCTAGCTCAATTTTGGGGTACCAGTTAATTAAGTCTGGCGGACACACCCCACCATTGAAAATGTCTGTCAGTGGTCATTTATGATACATGGAGTTATGCTGAACATTTTGTCATGAGTTTTAAGCGGTTAGGTGGAGAGCTGATCTAGCTCAATTTTTGGGTGCCATTCTCCTGACCCTCTTGACCACACCCACCACAGTGTGCCCGGCAGACGTCAAATTTCATGAATGTAGGTGCATATGGAGCATAGTGATGTATATAAAAATTGGTTAGCTTTCCAGCTACCCTGACCCCCCCTGGCTCCTGCTCTAGGAGTAAGCGTCACTTCACACTTGCCAGCAGCAACGACCTGAGCACGTACAATTGAATGTGTTGTCTATAATTGCAGGCGCGGATCCAGGGGTGGGCCGCGGGGGCACGTGCCCCCCGGGTAAAATGAGTTTACAAAAATATAAAAATGGGGGGTGGGGGAAAAGAGGGGGGGTGGGGGAAAAGAGGGGAGGTAGAGAAAAGGAAGGGAGGAGGATCGGATCGGAGGATCTGCTGTCTAATTCTTGGCATATTAATATAATACTGACTAAAAATAGTTATCAATCCATGGAACCCCAGATGGCGACCCACACCCGTTTAAATTATCCATGTACATGAAGCCCTCTCAGGGTCTTTACTCGCAGCGGGAGAGCGAGGCCGGACGGACATCCGCAGAGGACAACCTGAACCCGCCTGGCGCGCATCTAGCCGCTCGTTGGTATCACCATGGAGCTATAGCTCCATGGTATCACTGGCTCCGTTAACCGCGGACTACCTGGCAGTGGCATCGAGGTTCGATAAATAATCCCGCGCCTGGTGGACATGTGGCCATTGAATTGGCAGTAATGTCCCCTCCCGCCAATTACCATTTTATTGCAGTATATCTGGATGAATGTTTATGTTGTTAACTACCTTGTGTAAGAATGTTAGTTGGTTGGTTGTTAGCGACAGTTTTGCTATAAATATATTTTATATATATTCTCGCATGTTCCAGTTTTGGGTGTGGCCCACATTCATATATAAACTTTAATATATTTATAATAGGGGCCTATATTTATAATCTGCATAATTCCCCTTTTTATCTCCATATAATCTTGAAAACTTTTGCTAAAAAAATCAGAGGAAAGAGGCCAGGAATCGCCTCAGATTGCACCACAAAGCATATAGAATCCAAAATTGTCCGAGGCCCTTAAGCGGGCCCCGGACCCCACGCCGTAAGGGCTTCGCGCTTCGCGCTCGCATGCCCCCCGTCTAAAAAAATCCTAGATCCGCGCCTGAATTGTATATAATACTAAATCGCTTGATAAATTTCACTCTTAAAATCTCGAAATATGTCGACGAGTTAAGCTCCCTTTGCTGTACTTGCCTTATGTTTATCTAGCCTGAGAGTGGTGATCTGCATTTGTCAGGCATAATACGTTTCCACTTTTCCCCAAAACATAAAAAGGTAGGTTTTTGTGTTTTTTTGTATTTGGCGATGGCCATAAACAATATGTCGAATTCACCATAACCTTTAACATTGACAAATATATTGATGTACAAGTATAATTACTATAAAGTTATTGGCAATGAGGTGTTTTGCCCAAGTTGAAGCAGTAATGGCAAGTATAGTTAGGTCCAAGTTGTTGTAGTAATTAAAGTGGCCGGGTTCTATACGCCGATTGCTGCAGCTCGAATAATAACAAAATGATTGAGTATGTTGTGTTTCATTTGTGTATGATGATTTAAATGATAATGGATAATTCCCGTACTCATAATGGAATGGAAATCAGGTGTTTTTTTAAATAAAATATCTGTACCACTGAATTGTTAATGCACAGCTGTGTAGATAAAAGGCTGGGTGGTCAATTTTTTTTTCTTCTAAACAGACACTTAAAACAGACAAAACTTGCATTGAAAATTTAAATTTAATTCTAAGCTTACAAGATGAAAACGGAACTATATCCGTTCTGGTTACATAATAGTTTGAACTTCAATAGTATCGTTTTTCCAGTCAAATTTTCAATAATTAATTAACTTAAAAACGTGTATCACTGTTTCCGTGACACATGTGCTTCTGTGAAAGATCCTGAACTTAAGAAATTAATTTAATAAATACGGCTTTATAGTATGGAATAAAATGTAATACGCCCACAAATTATAATGTATTGTCGCTATATATATAGCTTCCCTTCGTTACGCACACTATATTCTCTATTGAGCTTTCTTCACTAATTAATAAAAGTAAATGCATATCTTGGGCCAATTTCATAGAGCTGCTTAAGCATAAAATCTGCTTAAGCACAAAACATCCTTGCTTATCACCTCACCAGCCACAACTCCATGTGATGTATATTGTTTGTGATTGGTATTCAGCTGTTGTTAGCTTAGCATAACAATCGCATGGAATTTTGGCTCCTTACCTGATTTATTAGTCAAGGTTTTTTTGTGCTTAAGCAAAATTGTATGCTTAAGTAGCTCTATGAAATTGGCCCCTGTTCGGAATCATTTTTCCTGAACAATGAATAAAAATAAGCATTTGAAGTAACTGACATTTTAAGCATTTAAGTATACTGTATGACAAACAATATGTTGCTATATGACTAGAATAATATATTTTTTACTTTCTACTGAGCATTTGCTAGGAGAGTATAAGCATTTGCATCGTTTGGTATGAATACTAAAAATGAGTAATTTTTCGGATGTTTTGGTTGCATGGGTTATAAGGGCAACTTTGAAAAGGGATAAGCAAATAGTAGTGCGCAAAAAGAAACTTTGACTTTAGTACCTGTATGATCAAAACGAATCATACAGCTCAGAATAAAGCTATATGCGAACCGTAAGAAAGAAATCAATTATTAGCACCAATGACCGGCACCGCCAGATCATACTACATGTACTACGATTTAAAGGTAGTATACACCATTGGTAATTGCTTGAATTATCATGAATGGGTAGATTTTGGGGTTGTATTTCATAGTAAATATCGTTTAACTGACTTTTCCGAAGTTTTACAATCATGGATGCCGAGGAAAGCACGACAAACAGCGTTTGTTTGGCCGGGGTCGAGCCGTTATTCTTATGTTATCTTTGTTTTTTCGCGATCGCCGTCCAGCGATCGCGAATTTTTCTTTATAAAATTCAATTACAGGAATAATTACAGGATATCTAGCGCAATCCTTTTGCTGAATGCATAGAATCATTGTTTACTTTCAATAATTGAGTAAGATATTTCTTAATAATTCGGTAGTAAATATTGTCGATATCTGCAAATGGTGTATCCTACCTTTAAGGCGTAACTTGGTAAAATTGTTCAAACGTTAGTAGATATTTTGCGAAAAAATCTCAAAAAACCTAGGCCTACACATAAACTCGACTATTGTGATTGGCCTAATTAATGTTAACTTTGAAATAATTCATCTGGGATAATATGAAGCAATTCAATAACATAGAGATGTTCAGACATTCCGATTCATTTCTTAAAGGGATCGTATACGTTTGGTAATTACTCCAAAAATTAATGGCAATAAAAACTTACTTGGTAAGAAGTACAGCAGCTTTGGATAGTATAATGCATTTTTAGAAACTTTTCACTTCGAAGTACTGCGGTTATGGAAAAAGATATCACTTTTTATCCCCAAAAGTTTGAATCTGAGAAGCGTTACTGTAGTGACGTTTCTCAGATTGTGTATTTCAATGCAGATTATTTTTCCTGTGTGGACATAACCGCTCCAGATTTTTGGCAATATCTCAAAATCGCTACCACCTTTCGAAATGAAATTTGTACAGGTTAGTTTTATGGTATATATCTATAACTATATAGGATTGAAACAAACGGTGTGTTCCAATTACCAAACGTATACGATCCCTTTAATTCTCTTCATCGCGACCTACAGGTTGGCCGGCTCTAGCACTACGGTCAATGGGAAGTTATCTCCGGTGAGCTCAGTGCTCATCAGCGAGTTGGTCATCAGGGCCTCCGCCACGGGGCCCAGGTACAGCACGCCCTCCGGAGTACGGCCGTAGACGGCGAGACGTAGTGGGATCCGGAAGCAACCCAGGTTTTTCTTAGCCAGGGTGTGGCCGAGGAACTTGGCTTCCAGGCGGCCGCAGCCGCTGATCTCTGCCGTAGTCACAGCCAAGTTGTAGAGGGCGATGCACACCTTCCCACCGGCCAGGGGCACGCAGATTGGGGGCGGGTTTTTCACTGATCGACAAAAGAAAGAAATTAAGCCAATTAAACAGTTCGCGTCGGAAATATCAGCGTGTGCAACCCACAATGCCGGCCTCGGTGAACCCGTCTCGCGAGGTTTGTGAAAAACAATACCGTGCCTGATGGGTCCGGTCAATGTAAATATAATCCTCCCGCGCGAACTGGTTAAGCATCTGCCACAGATAAATATAATGAGGGTGGGGGTGTTCCCCGTGCAGACGCTGACATGGTGCATTGGGGCCTTATTAATAAATGCAATGGTGAAGTTACTAACTATATTTTGGAATTGCTCTAGAATGTAGAAAAAACATAGTACATGGCATTCTAAAACCTCCAAGGGCAATTACGTCCCTGGTCCCCCGACTTTCCCTCCTCTTTATTCCCCCCCCCCCCCCCCCTCACCCCTACCCACCCGTATGACCCTTAGGTCTATAATTAGACTTTGTATCTATTAAACTTCACCCCAGGTTTCAATACCAATTTGAAATCATCTATCGTTCGCGAATTCGCAAAAATGAACAAAATAATTTATATTCGTCAAATCAATAAACATTATACTGTAATCGACTTCAGTCAAGAATATTTGCAATTGTTTCTGTAAGGTGAGGCTTACTAATTTCTGAAAACAATTATTATGTCTATATGTTGATGTATTATTATGCAAGGGAATTGTGTAGCGCTGCTTTAAGTGAACCAAATGATACAGATAATGTCCGATGCTTGCTACCTTATATTGGTACACATGTTTTGATATACGTTTCTATACTTACGTGACACAGTCTTTTTGAAGATGACTTTCTTGTCGATGGTTAGGGTCAGAGACACGCCGATAGCGGTTGACAAGTACTGGACTGTGATGCAAACTGCAGGGCGCAAACGACGAGGGGAAAGGCAAAATACATACAAATCGTTGGTAAAACATCCACTGCGAAAAATGATCATCCTTAAAGCTTGAATGCATGAGCCAGGTTTAGGCGCATGTTGACGTGGATGTTCGAATTGCTGGTTTTGGCTGTGACTTTGACCGTTGCTATGCTGTTGCTAAGGACGGACAATGACTGCCCATAGCAACAGTATAGCAACGGCCGAAGTCGCAGCCAAAGCCAGCAATTCAGACACGGCCTAAGACTCGAACCTGCAATCCACTAACCCGGAGTCATCAGATGCCCTATATTAAATTGAGCTACGGCGCCAGTTACAGAGATGCGGCCTTTAGGAAGCACATAATAATAACCCTTTTATTGTTTGAAATGTGCTTGCGAACATCAAATTCAGCGATTTTTGTTTCGGCAGATAAACAGTTCGCCAAACACGAATGTAAAATAGCAGAAACAACGAAAATATCTTGTTTAATAAGAAATTTATGAACAATTGCAGAATGAGGAGTCAGTGTAAATGAACAAAAATAAATAAAAAACTCTCCCGACCGTTAGTCTGACTTATTGTGACGTGGGTTAAAAACAAAAGAACAACGACCATGCCAGGACTCGAACCTTTAATCCTCCGATTCATAGTCGGATGCCTTAAATATCCCGGGCTACACAATACAGAAATACGACTATGGGCATATAAACGTAATTCAATCAACATTTTCAGTTTAGAAATGTGCTTGCGAAACTTCAGAATCACCGATTTTGGTTTCGGCAGAAGAACAATTTTGCACGCATGCAAAATAGCAGGAACACCACGACGAAAAGGTCTTGTTTTTAGGTACAGATAAAAATACAAATCGATAAACAATTGGAGGTTGCGGATTTTGTAGTATTTTTCTTCTTCTAGTATTAAGTGGCGTTGGGGTTGGTTTATCACTCACCTTGGCTATCGATCTTGAGTTTCTTAACTTTGATGTGTTGACAGCATTGGCATTGATCCTTAGAGCAATTACACGCGCCATTCGAACCTTCACTTAGTTCCAGGTCCATCCACTCAGTCATGCCTTGAGATTCTAGTGAAGACTCTAATAACACAAAAAGGAAGACCTACAGAATTGTATAACACATGGACTTCATCCGTCACATGAGAAGATGGCTCTGTCTTGTGGAGTGCTGTGGCCTCGTGGTCTGGACCATTGAATTTGTAATATGTGGGTAAAGCTACATGTTGTGGGTTCGAGTCCGGCCTGGGACTACGGTTCGTGTGCCCTTGGGCAAGGCACTTTGTCACTCATTGCTTCTCTCCACCCAGGAGTAAATGGGTACCTGTGAGGGCAGAGATGGTTATTGTGGTGGATTTAGCGGCTTTGCGCCGAAATGGCAGCATCGAGCTGTATACTCCCCAGGGAGCTGAGATGGTATTTAGAATGTTTCATAGGCCCAATGACCGGGGTAATAATGTTGAGCGCTTTGAGACGTTGGTGATAAAGCGCTATATGAGCACCGCACATTACTATTACTAAGGACGGAAACATTTCACCACAGAGGATTCCTCTAAATAAGTCAACTCCTTTAAAATGGTTTCAATATTCATCCTGTCAAATAATGTAAACGAACAGTTTGTGTATATAATTCTGTTTCACTCACAAGCTCCGGGTATCAAGAGGGTGGGCTGGGGGTGGTGAAAGGGGGAGGGGGTTAAGTATATACTTTGTAATATTTTTTGTCTGGCAGTGAATTTCTATTATAACTGACATACAGATCCTTGTCATTTGATTGGTGGAGATCCAATCACGTGACATTCATTATTACTCCAATTCACGCCGCAGCTCAAAAAAGTACCCTTCGCCCACGGTGAATGGGATTTACTATTCAACAGTTAGGATCATCCTCGTTCCTACGGCTGTTGAACAGTCGACCCTCACTCCTAAACCCGGGGAAAAAGTTGGGACCCAATTTGTGCTCCTTACGTCACACAATCATGGCGGCCGGCGACGTAAACAGATGAGCCAACGTTCGCGGATCTGTTTGCCAGTTTAAAAAACAAATATTGAGTGGCTTTAAACTGTGACATGGGATTAATATTATCGCTCGGTAAAATCTGGACTTTTCCATTTTCACGAGGCGAACCCGCGATAATATTCCTCCTATCCAATCTGAGCCACTCAATATTGTATTCAATGTTGGGAATAAGCAGTTGTGGTTCTGTTGCGGTGGCGAGTTGGGTGGCGAGTGGACCGCCGAGGCAAGTATGTTTTGGTGAGTGGGGTGGCGAGTAGGGTGGCGATTGGAGTGGCCAGTGGGGTGGCGAGTGGGGTGGCCAGTGGGGTGGCGAGTGGGCCGCCGAGGCAAGTATGTTTTGGTGAGTGGGGTGGCGAGTAGGGTGGCGATTGGATGGCGAGTGAGGTGGCGAGTGAGGTGGCGAGTGAGGTGGCGAGTGGGGTGGCGAGTGTGGTATCGAGTGGGTGGCGAATAGACTGCCGAAGTAAGTATGTTTTGGTGAAATAAAAAGCTTTTCCTTTTTTTTGCTTGAAAAGAATTGGAGGACAAGGACCCGATTAGTTCACGTTTCAGTAGTCTCACTTGATCTTCCTATTTCACACTACATCTTGCGCAGAGTAGTAAGAAAGGCAGTACTTTTGCTTTCGGATGTTTGGATGTATCCTCCTGACAGTTTCACTCAGAGAATTTTTTTAAAGTTTGTCCTTGGTAATTTAACTCTTTTTTAGGGGGGGGGGAGCACTTGTAGTTTTCTATTAATTATAGGTTTAATCAAAGTCATCTGGAAAAAGTATCAAGCTCAACTCTAGAATCTTGTAATCTAATCAAATTGTTGATCGAACAATACGCAACGTGATCCTCTCGCGGTATGAAATAGTGCACTTAATTCCTTGTTTCAAAGTGCTATCTGAGTTTAGTTTTAGTTTCACGCAACTGATAAACAGCATAATCGACTTATCCTCAAATTTAACAAAAAAGAAAGTTGCCTTCCAAGCTTCAGTGAAACAAAACGTGACTTCACTTTGACTTTGTGCCCTATACCGAACAGGACAAGATAAGACAAAAACACTGTTTACAAGATTTAGTGGTAATCACATAATTAAATAATACATGGATCGGTTAAACATGTTAAGTTTGGACTTGATATTAAGCAAGACGGATTACAGTCTAATTATTGGCTAAAATGACTTAACAAATGTCAATAAATTAAGTACTCTGGGAGTTAAGTAGGAATGATTTCAGTTTACACTTGAACGTATCAAATGTACATTTTTTAAATAAAATACAAAAAAAAAGTTATCACCTTGATTGTTCTTTTTCAAGGGCATCTTGAAGCAGCCCAAGTCTACCGAAGCCATTGTCTTGCTCAGAAGTTTGCCTTCCAATTTGGCGCATCCCTGGAAGTATTCCGGTGATACTGACAACTTGTACAACTCGGCACAGATCTCCGCGCCAATCTCAGTTCCGGAGAATTTCACGCAGACTGGATCGGGATTTATAACTGCGACAAAAACATATTTAAAAGTAGTGCATACGACATTTTTGCAAGCTTGAACAACCCGAAACTATACTCGACTTTATTCGAATATCGACTGAAGAATATAATCAAGCATCATGTAAAATCGTGGCACCTGATGTGCTGTAATTTTAAAGAAAAGTTAACTTTTGTATCAATTCCCAACTGTTTTCTTTCTTTTTTCAAAAACTTTCCCCCACTCCATCAAATTGAGTTTCTCCCAGTGCAAGGATACACATGATAATTACCCGACGTACTGATTATCACTGAATGCTCCGTTCCGTCTAAAGCCGGGTCAGGGAACCATGCTACAAGAACATTTGTTTTCCTCTGGGGTTTTTTTCCCCAGCATCTATGAACCGAAAATCTTCTAACAGAAGAATGAAGCAATATTTTTTCTATAAAAAACTAATTCCCTAATCCAGCTATTTTTGAAATGTACAACCAAAGCTGTATACTACAAATCTTTCTGGTATATTACAACACGTCAAGCAACAACACGACACAACACGACACAACACGACACAACACAAAACGACACAACACGACACAACACGACACAACACGACACAACACGACACAACACGACACAACACGACACAACACGACAACCTTATCAATGTGGACCTTACTGGATGGGGTTGTACGTTTTGGCTATTGTTTTCATTTCGGTCTATTCCTACCCAATTTGTAAGAGTTGAATCCGTTGGCTGGTTAATTTGTATTCTTAGCGGTTCTTTCCTCGCCTTCCACCACTATGACCCGGGTTCGAATCTGGCCTTGGCCAATAAAGGATTGGGTTTTCAGTCCCTGTCTGACCCTGTAGGGTTTCCCTAGGATATTCTTCTGGTGTTTTTCCCCTACGTCTAAAACTGTACCTTCTTCTCATTGTCTTCTCTCTCTACGGGTTTCTGCAGGCTTACGAGCTACAGTGACGAGGACACTTTTTATAGATCCTTGGTTTCATTACCAGAAATAAATAATTTAAAAAAATAAAAAAATCTTACTCGACACAGTTTTCTCGGAGATAACTTTTCCATCGAAGGTGATGAACAACTTGGCGCCGATTTGCTCAGAAATGAAAGTCACGTTGACACAAGCTGCAGTCAGTAAAACAGGGTGGAATTGTTTTGTGAATGAACAATTTCAAAAGACCAAAATCCAATCTAAACTGTAGGAACGACACGGAGTTTAATCAAAAAAGCCATTTGAGTTTGCACTTGAGTCATTTCAATCATATCCAATAATGTTTCACTCTAAAACGTGTGGTTCTTAACATTTTAGTTGGTGAAAGAGCAGATATTCGCTCCTTTTAAAAAAAAATAAAAGTAAAGCAACAAATACCAATTCTAGGTTTATTTTGTTTTTACGATGGCAGGTTTAATTTTGTTCCCTTTAAGATCAATAAAAACAGTTGGTTGAAGTCCGACTTTCTAAACGACACCATGTGCGCAATATTAATTCACAATTGTACATACCTTGTCTTCTAACTCAATGAAGATGTTTCGGGATATCTTAACAAATATCTGTCGTGAGTATGGTGGCGTATACCTTTTGAGTTGATTTTAAGGGCGGAAATCTTGACGGGCTGACAGCATCCGCAATCTTTGCCTTTGCACGAACAGGGCGAAGCAGCCACCGACGGCCGGCCTTCTGAAAGCTCCGTCCATGCCACATCGTCACTTTGAACTTGGTCTGTAAGGTCAGGTAGATTAGTGTAAACACTGCTCATTCTTAATTACATTGAATAATACATGTACATTAAAAACAAGTGTGGAGACATCATCCTAAAATTCTAAAGCTTGTGGTGGATGTGCCCTACAGAACAGGACAAGATAAGACAAAAACCACTGATTACAAGATTTAGTGGTGATCACATAATTAAATAATACATGGATCGGTTAAACATGTTAAATTTGGACTTGATATTAAGCAAGACGGATTACACTCTTATAAAATGACTTAACAAATGACAGTAAATTAAGTACTCTTGGAGTTAAGTAGGAATGATTTCAGTTTACACTTGAACGTATTAAATGTACATTTTTATATGAAATACAAAAAAAAAAGTTATCACCTTGATTGTTCTTTTTCAAGGGCATCTTGAAGCAGCCCAAGTCTACCGAAGCCACTGTCTTGCCCAGAAGTTTGCCTTCCACTTTGGCGCATCCCTCGAAGTCTTCCGGCGATACTGACAACTTGTACAACTCGGCGCAGATCTTCGCGCCAATCTTTCCGGGGAATTTCACGCAGACTGGATCGGGATTTTTAACTGTGACAAAAACATATTTAAAAAGTAGTGCATACGACATTTTGCAAGCATGAACAACCTGAAACTATACTCGACTTTATTCGAATATTTACTCGACTGAATAATATAATCTAGCATCCTGTGAAATCGTGGCACCTGATGTGCTGTCATTTTAAAGAAAAGTTAACTTTTGTTCCCCACTCCATCAAATTGAGTTAGTCCCATTGCAAGGGTACACATGATAATTACCCGACGAACTGATTATCACTGATTGCTCCGTTCCGTCTAAAGTAGGTTCAGGGAACCAATGCTACAAGAACATTTGTTTTCCTCTGTTTTTTTCCTCAGCATCTATGAATCCAAAAACCTTCTAACAGAAGAATGAAGCAATATTTTCTATAAAATACTAATCCCCTAATCCAGTTGTTTTTGAAATTTACAACCACAGCTGTATACTACAAATCTCTCTTACAGTATCTTACAACACAAGCTACAAAACACAACACAACACGACACGACACGACACGACACAACATCACAGCACAGCACAGCACAGCACAGCACAGCACAGCACAGCACAGCACAGCACAGCACAGCACAGCACAGCACAGCACAACACAACACAACACAACACAACACAACACAACACAACACAACACAACACAACACAACACAACACAACACAACACAACACAACACAACACAACACAACACAACACAACACAACACAACACAACACAACACAACACAACACAACACAACACAACACGACAACCTTATCAATGTGGACCTTACTGGATGGGGTTGTACGTTTTGGCTATTGTTTTCAGTTCGGTCTATTCCTACCCAATTTGTAAGAGTTGAATCCGTTGGCTCGTTAATTTGTATTCTTAGCGGTTCTTTCCTCGCCTTCCACCACTATGACCAGGGTTCGAATCTGGCCTGGGCCAATATGGATTGGGTTTTCAGTCCCTGCCTGACCCTGTAGGATTTCCCCAGGATATTCTTCTGGTGTTTTTCCCCTACGTCCAAAACTGTACCTTCTTCTCATTGTCTTCTCTTCACAGGTTTCTTCAAGCTTACGAGCTACAGTGACGAGGGCACTTTTGATAGATCCTTTGTTTAATTTAAAAAAATTAAACAAATCTTACCCGACACAGTTTTCGCGAAGAGAACTTTTCCATCGAAGGTGAGGGACAACTTGGCGCCGATTTGCTCAGAAAGGAAAGTCACGTTGGCACAAGCTGCAGTCAATAAAACAGGGTGGAATTATTTGTTTAATACACTGTTTACACTTGAGTCATTTCAATCAAATCCAATAAAGTTTCCCATAAAAAACGTGTGGTTCTTAACATTTTAGTTGGTGAAAGAGCAGATATTCGCTTCTTTTTTAATAAAAGTAAAGCAACAAATACCAATTCTAGATTTATTTTGTTTTTACGATGGCAAGTTTGATTTTTTTCCTTTAAGATCAATAAAAACAGTTGGTTGAAGTCCGACTTTCTAAACGACACCATATGCGCAATATTAATTCACAAGTACAAACCTTGTCTTCTAACTCAATGAAGATGTTTCGGGATACCTTAAAGGGATCGTATACGTTTGGTAATTGGAACCCACTGTTTGTTTCAATCATATATACTTATAGATATATACCATAAAACTAACCTGTACAAATTTCATTTTAAAAGGTGGTAGCGATTTTGAGATATTGCCGAAAATCTGGAGCGGTTATGTCCACGCAGGAAGAATAATCTGCATTGGAATACACAATCTGAGAAACGTCACTGCAGTAATGCTTCTCAGATTTAAATATTTGAGGATAAAAAGTGATATCTTTTTCCATAACCGCAGTACTTCGAAGTGAAAAGTTTCTTTAAAAAATGCATTATACTATCCAAAGCTGCTGTACTTCTTACCAAGTAAGTTTTTATTGCCATTAATTGTTGGAGTAATTACCAAACGTATACGATTCCTTTAACAAATATCTGTCGTGAGTATGGTGGCGTATACCTTTTGAGTTGATTCCAAGGGCAGAAATCTTAACGGGCTGACAGCATCCGCAATCTTTGCCTTTGCACGAACAGGGCGAAGCAGCCACCGACGACCGGCCTTCTAAAAGCTCCGTCCATGCCACATCGTCACTTTGAACTTGGTCTGTAAGGTCAGGTAGATTAGTGTAAACACTGCTCATTCTTAATTACATTGAATAATACATGTACATTAAAAACAAGTGTGGAGGCATCATCCTAAAAATCTAAAGCTTGTGGCGGATGTGCCCCACAGAACAGGACAAGATAAGACAAAAACCACTGATTACAAGATTTAGTGGTGATCACATAATTAAATAATACATGGATCGGTTAAACATGTTAAATTTGGACTTGATATTAAGCAAGACGGATTACACTCTTATAAAATGACTTAACAAATGACAGTAAATTAAGTACTCTTGGAGTTAAGTAGGAATGATTTCAGTTTACACTTGAACGTATTAAATGTACATTTTTATATGAAATACAAAAAACAAAGTTATCACCTTGATTGTTCTTTTTCAAGGGCATCTTGAAGCAGCCCAAGTCTACCGAAGCCATTGTCTTGCCCAGAAGTTTGCCTTCCACTTTGGCGCATCCCTCGAAGTCTTCCGGCGATACTGACAACTTGTACAACTCGGCGCAGATCTTCGCGCCAATCTTTCCGGGGAATTTCACGCAGACTGGATCGGGATTTTTAACTGTGACAAAAACATATTTAAAAAGTAGTGCATACGACATTTTGCAAGCATGAACAACCTGAAACTATACTCGACTTTATTCGAATATTTACTCGACTGAATAATATAATCTAGCATCCTGTGAAATCGTGCAGCACCTGGTGTGCTGTCATTTTAAAGAAAAGTTAACTTTTGTTCCCCACTCCATCAAATTGAGTTAGTCCCATTGCAAGGGTACACATGATAATTACCCGACGAACTGATTATCACTGATTGCTCCGTTCCGTCTAAAGTAGGTTCAGGGAACCAATGCTACAAGAACATTTGTTTTCCTCTGTTTTTTTCCTCAGCATCTATGAATCCAAAAACCTTCTAACAGAAGAATGAAGCAATATTTTCTATAAAATACTAATCCCCTAATCCAGTTGTTTTTGAAATTTACAACCACAGCTGTATACTACAAATCTCTCTTACAGTATCTTACAACACAAGCTACAAAACACAACACAACACGACACGACACGACACGACACAACATCACAGCACAGCACAGCACAGCACAGCACAGCACAACACAACACAACACAACACAACACAACACAACACAACACAACACAACACAACACAACACAACACAACACAACACAACACAACACAACACAACACAACACAACACAACACAACACAACACAACACAACACAACACAACACAACACAACACAACACAACACAACACAACACAACACGACAACCTTATCAATGTGGACCTTACTGGATGGGGTTGTACGTTTTGGCTATTGTTTTCAGTTCGGTCTATTCCTACCCAATTTGTAAGAGTTGAATCCGTTGGCTCGTTAATTTGTATTCTTAGCGGTTCTTTCCTCGCCTTCCACCACTATGACCAGGGTTCGAATCTGGCCTGGGCCAATATGGATTGGGTTTTCAGTCCCTGCCTGACCCTGTAGGATTTCCCCAGGATATTCTTCTGGTGTTTTTCCCCTACGTCCAAAACTGTACCTTCTTCTCATTGTCTTCTCTTCACAGGTTTCTTCAAGCTTACGAGCTACAGTGACGAGGGCACTTTTGATAGATCCTTTGTTTAATTAAAAAAAATTAAACAAATCTTACCCGACACAGTTTTCGCGAAGAGAACTTTTCCATCGAAGGTGAGGGACAACTTGGCGCCGATTTGCTCAGAAAGGAAAGTCACGTTGGCACAAGCTGCAGTCAATAAAACAGGGTGGAATTATTTGTTTAATACACTGTTTACACTTGAGTCATTTCAATCAAATCCAATAAAGTTTCCCTCAAAAAACGTGTGGTTCTTAACATTGTAGTTGGTGAAAGAGCAGATATTCGCTTCTTTTTTAATAAAAGTAAAGCAACAAATACCAATTCTAGATTTATTTTGTTTTTACGATGGCAAGTTTGATTTTTTTCCTTTAAGATCAATAAAAACAGTTGGTTGAAGTCCGACTTTCTAAACGACACCATATGCGCAATATTAATTCACAAGTACAAACCTTGTCTTCTAACTCAATGAAGATGTTTCGGGATACCTTAAAGGGATCGTATACGTTTGGTAATTGGAACCCACTGTTTGTTTCAATCATATATACTTATAGATATATACCATAAAACTAACCTGTACAAATTTCATTTTAAAAGGTGGTAGCGATTTTGAGATATTGCCGAAAATCTGGAGTGGTTATGTCCACGCAGGAAGAATAATCTGCATTGGAATACACAATCTGAGAAACGTCACTGCAGTAATGCTTCTCAGATTTAAATATTTGAGGATAAAAAGTGATATCTTTTTCCATAACCGCAGTACTTCGAAGTGAAAAGTTTCTTTAAAAAATGCATTATACTATCCAAAGCTGCTGTACTTCTTACCAAGTAAGTTTTTATTGCCATTAATTGTTGGAGTAATTACCAAACGTATACGATTCCTTTAACAAATATCTGTCGTGAGTATGGTGGCGTATACCTTTTGAGTTGATTCCAAGGGCAGAAATCTTAACGGGCTGACAGCATCCGCAATCTTTGCCTTTGCACGAACAGGGCGAAGCAGCCACCGACGACCGGCCTTCTAAAAGCTCCGTCCATGCCACATCGTCACTTTGAACTTGGTCTGTAAGGTCAGGTAGATTAGTGTAAACACTGCTCATTCTTAATTACATTGAATAATACATGTACATTAAAAACAAGTGTGGAGGCATCATCCTAAAAATCTAAAGCTTGTGGCGGATGTGCCCCACAGAACAGGACAAGATAAGACAAAAACCACTGATTACAAGATTTAGTGGTGATCACATAATTAAATAATACATGGATCGGTTAAACATGTTAAATTTGGACTTGATATTAAGCAAGACGGATTACACTCTTATAAAATGACTTAACAAATGACAGTAAATTAAGTACTCTTGGAGTTAAGTAGGAATGATTTCAGTTTACACTTGAACGTATTAAATGTACATTTTTATATGAAAAACAAAGTTATCACCTTGATTGTTCTTTTTCAAGGGCATCTTGAAGCAGCCCAAGTCTACCGAAGCCACTGTCTTGCCCAGAAGTTTGCCTTCCACTTTGGCGCATCCCTCGAAGTCTTCCGGCGATACTGACAACTTGTACAACTCGGCGCAGATCTTCGCGCCAATCTTTCCGGGGAATTTCACGCAGACTGGATCGGGATTTTTAACTGTGACAAAAACATATTTAAAAGTAGTGCATACGCCATTTTGCAAGCATGAACAACCCGAAACTATACTCGACTTTATTCGAATATTTTACTCGACTGAAGAATATAATCTAGCATCCTGTGAAATCGTGGCATCTGGTGTGCTGTCATTTTAAAGAAAAGTTAACTTTTGTTCCCCACTCTATCAAATTGAGTTAGTCCCATTGCAAGGGTACACATGATAATTACCCGACGTACTGATTATCACTGATTGCTCCGTTCCGTCTAAAGTAGGTTCAGGGAACCAATGCTACAAGAACATTTGTTTTCCTCTGTTTTTTTCCTAAGCATCTATGAATCCCAAAACCTTCTAACAGAAGAATGAAGCAATATTTTCTATAAAATACTAATCCCCTAATCAAGTTGTTTTTGAAATTTACAACCACAGCTGTATACTTTAATCTCTCTTACAGTATCTTACATCAAAACACAACACAACACAACACGACACGACACGACACAACAACCTTATCAATGTGGACCTTACTGGATGGGGCTGCACGTTTTCAGTTCAGTCTATTCCTACCAAATTTGTAAGAGTTGAATCCGTTGGCTCGTTAATTTGTATTCTTAGCGGTTCTTTCCTCGCCTTCCACCACTATGACCCGGGTTCGAATCTGGCCTGGGCCAATAATGGATTGGGTTTTCAGTCTTTTTTCCCCAGTTTTTCCCAGGATAGTCTTCTGGGGTTATTCTCCTACGTCTAAAATTGTACCTTCTTCTCATTGTCTTCTCTTCACAGGTTTCTTCAAGCTTACGAGCTACAGTGACGAGGGCACTTTTGATAGATCCTTTGTTTAATTTTAAAAAAAATTAAAAAAATCTTACCCGACACAGTTTTCTCGAAGATAACTTTTCCATCGAAGGTGAGGGACAACTTGGCGCCGATTTGCTCAGAAAGGAAAGTCACGTTGGCACAAGCTGCAGTCAATAAAACAGGGTGGAATTGTTTTGTGAATACACTGTTTACACTTGAGTCATTTCAATCAAATCCAATACATTTTTCCTCCAAAACGTGTGGTTCTTAACATTTTAGTTGGTGAAAGAGCAGATATTCGCTTCTTTTTTAATAAAAGTAAAGCAACAAATACCAATTTTAGATTTATTTTGTTTTTACGATGGCAGGTTTGATTTCTTCCCCTTAAGATAAATAAAAACAGTTGGTTGAAGTCCGACTTTCTATACGACACCATGTGCGCAATATTAATTCACAATTGTACAAACCTTGTCTTCTAACTCAATGAAGATGTTTCGGGATACCTTAAAGGGATCGTATACGTTTGGTAATTGTAACCCACTGTTTGTTTCAATCCTATATACTTATAGATATATACCATAAAACTAACCTGTACAAATTTCATTTTAAAAGGTGGCAGCGATTTTGAGATATTGCCGAAAATCTGGAGCGGTTATGTCCACGCAGGAAGAATAATCTGCATTGGAATACACAATCTGAGAAACGTCACTGCAGTAATGCTTCTCAGATTTAAATATTTGAGGATAAAAAGTGATATCTTTTTTCATAACCGCAGTACTTCGAAGTGAAAAGTTTCTAAAAATGCAGTATACTATCCAAAGCTGCTGTACTTCTTACCAAGTATAGTTTTTATTGCCATAAATTGTTGGAGTAATTACTAAACGTATACGATCCCTTTAACAAATATCTGTGGTGAGTATGGTGGCGTATACCTTTTGAGTTGATTCCAAGGGCGGAAATCTTGACGGGCTGACAGCATCCGCAATCTTTGCCTTTGCACGAACAGGGCGAAGCAGCCACCGACGACCGGCCTTCTAAAAGCTCCGTCCACGTCACATCGTCACTTTGAACTTGGTCTGTAAGGTCAGGTAGATTAATTGTAAACACTGCTCATTCTTAATTACAATGAATAATACATGTACATTAAAAACAAGTGTGGAGGCATCGTCCTAAAACGCTAAAGCTTGTGGCGGATGTGCCCTGCAGAACAGGACAAGATAAGACAAAAACCACTGATTACAGGATTTAGTGGTGATCACATAATTAAATAATACATGGATCGGTTAAACATGTTAAATTTGGACTTGATATTAAGCAAGACGGATTACACTCTTATAAAATGACTTAACAAATGACAGTAAATTAAGTACTCTTGGAGTTAAGTAGGAATGATTTCAGTTTACACTTGAACGTATTAAATGTACATTTTTATATGAAATACAAAAAAAGAGTTATCACCTTGATTGTTCTTTTTCAAGGGCATCTTGAAGCAGCCCAAGTCTACCGAAGCCACTGTCTTGCCCAGAAGTTGGCCTTCCACTTTGGCGCATCCCTCGAAGTCTTCCGGCGATACTGACAACTTGTACAACTCGGCGCAGATCTTCGCGCCAATCTTTCCGGGGAATTTCACGCAGACTGGATCGGGATTTTTAACTGTGACAAAAACATATTTAAAAGTAGTGCATACGCCATTTTGCAAGCATGAACAACCCGAAACTATACTCGACTTTATTCGAATATTTTACTCGACTGAAGAATATAATCTAGCATCCTGTGAAATCGTGGCACCTGATGTGCTGTCATTTTAAAAAGTTAATTTTTGTATCAATTCCCAACGATGTTGTTTGTTTTGTTCAAAAACTTTTCCCCATTCCATCTAATTGAGTTAGTCCCATTGCAAGGGTACACATGATAATTACCCGACGTACTGATTATCACTGATTGCTCCGTTTCGTCTAAAGTCGGTTCAGGGAACCATGCTACAAGAACATTTGTTTTCCTCTGGGTTTTTTCCCCCAGCATCTATGAACCCGAAATCTTGTAACAGAAGAATGAAGCAATATTTTTTATAAAATACTAATCCCCTAATCCAGCTATTTTTGAAATTTACAACCAAAGCTGTATACTACAAATCTCTCTTACAGTATCTTACAACACATGCAACACATCAAAACACAACACGACACAACACGACACAACACGACACAACACGACACAACAAAACACAACACGACACAACACAACACAACACAACACAACACAACCCGACGCAACACAGCACAACACGACACGACACGACACGACACGACACAACACAGCACGACACAACACAGCACGACACAACACGACAACCTTACCAATGTGGACCTTACTGGATGGGGTTGCACGTTTTGGCTATTGTTTTCAGTTCGGTCTATTTATACCCAATTTGTAAGAGTTGAATCGGTTGGCTTGTTATTTTGTATTCTTAGCGGTTCTTTCCTCGCCTTCCATCACTATGACCAGGGGCCAATTTAATAGAGCTGCTAAGCACAACAATTTGCTTAGCATGACAATTTGTCCTTGGCAAAAACAAGGTTACAGACCAAATTTTCACCTGATCTTTATTGATCTGGATTGATAATCAGCTGTTTGTTTGCCTAGCTTGAAAAACACGTATAATTTTGGCTGGTAACCTGTTTCTAATGAGCAAGACCTTTTGGTGCTAAGCAAATTGTTTTGCTTAGCAGCTCTATGAAATTGGCCCCTGGGTTCGAATCTGGCCTGGGCCAATAATGGATTGGGTTTTCAGTCCCTGCCTGACTCTGTATGGTTTTTCCCGGGATATTCTTCTGGGGTTTTTCTCCTACGTCTAAAACTATACCTTCTTCTCATTGTCTTCTCTCTACAGGTTTCTTCAGGCTTACGAGCTACAGTGATGAGGCCACTTTTGATAGATCCTTGATTAAATTTTTGTTTAATTAAAAAGAATCTTACCCGACACAGTTTTCTCGAAGAGAACTTTTCCATCGAAGGTGAGGGACAACTTGGCGCCGATTTGCTCAGAAAGGAAAGTCACGTTGGCACAAGCTGCAGTCAATAAAACAGGGTGGAATTGTTTTGTGAATGAACAATTTCAAAAGACCCAAATCTAATCTAAACTATAGGAACGACACGGAGTTTAATCCAAAGAGCCAATTGAGTTTGCACTTGAGTCATTTCAATCAAATCCAATAAAGTTTCCCTCTAAAACGTGTGGTTCTTAACATTTTAGTTGGTGAAAGAGCAGATATTCGCTTCTTTTTTAATAAAAGTAAAGCAACAAATACCAATTTTAGATTTATTTTGTTTTTACGATGGCAGGTTTGATTTCTTCCCCTTAAGATAAATAAAAACAGTTGGTTGAAGTCCGACTTTCTAAACGACACCATGTGCGCAGTATTAATTCACAATTGTACAAACCTTGTCTTCTAACTCAATGAAGATGTTTCGGGATACCTTAAAGGGATCGTATACGTTTGGTAATTGTAACCCACTGTTTGTTTCAATCCTATATACTTATAGATATATACCATAAAACTAACCTGTACAAATTTCATTTTAAAAGGTGGTAGCGATTTTGAGATATTGCCGAAAATCTGGAGCGGTTATGTCCACGCAGGAAGAATAATCTGCATTGGAATACACAATCTGAGAAACGTCACTGCAGTAATGCTTCTCAGATTTAAATATTTGAGGATAACAAGTGATATCTTTTTTCACAACCGCAGTACCTTGAAGTGAAAAGTTTCTTTTAAAAAATGCATTATACTATCCAAAGCTGCTGTACTTCTTACCAAGTATAGTTTTTATTGCCATAAATTGTTGGAGTAATTACTAAACGTATACGATCCCTTTAACAAATATCTGTGGTGAGTATGGTGGCGTATACCTTTTGAGTTGATTCCAAGAGCGGAAATCTTGACGGGCTGACAGCATCCGCAATCTTTGCCTTTGCACGAACAGGGCGAAGCAGCCACCGACTGCCGGCCTCCTGAAAGCTCCGTCCAAGCTACATCGTCACTTTGAACTTGGTCTGTAAGGTCAGGTAGATTAGTGTAAACACTGCTCATTCAAAATGAAAAAAGCACGGAATTTAGCACACAACCATAGTATGTTATTTATGAGAAAATTATTAGGCTTCTATGGCCATCGCTTGTCTGTCTTTTGAACAAAATATATATATATATAGGTACATAGAATATAACGACCAATTTTCAGTCTTTTGAACAAAATATATATATATATAGGTACATAGAATATAACGACCAATTTTCAAAATGTAGAAAATGGTTGGCATCGCTTGTTATTTTTTCAAAAGACAAATTTGCAGTGGTTTTATGGACTTTCTCAGGACATACCAGTGTACAAAACGTCATGCTTTGATCATCAAGTGAACAATTCTATACTGCAAAGATAATATACACGACAGCCTCAATATACATATAAATGGGTATAAAACTGCCACTGTAGATGGGCGTTCTGGCAAAATGAGACGGAAATTGGGGCATTCCACAGTGGTAAAAAACAACCTGCAATGTGTGATATTTAATCTGCACATACTTTAAAGGAAAAGTACAACAATCCTGGACTACAAATGGGTTGGTGCTCTACAGGTAAGTATCGTTAATGGACTCCCATCACACTTGGGGGGGGGGGGGTACCGACTTGAGGGTTCATATTGGGCTTTTGACAGAATAACCAAAACTTGAGCAATGTTGCTGGAAGGTAGAAGTTAACGTATGGTTTTCTTTTTAAAGAAGAATCCCTCGTAACAGATGGCAAATGGCTGTATTGTTTGGCAATGACCAACCATCTGGAAAGTCTTTGTGGATTGCACCAATGGCTAGTCTATAATTCTTTATTATGGCTACTGTTAATCTTAGACTCGAAAAGATAAACCAGACAATCCCTAATACCCGTTAAAGAGGTATTGGATCGAGAGAGTGCCGTTTACGCCATTTTATATAAATGGTGTGATCTATAGCTGATATCGTAGACAGCGTGTCGAGGGTCTAAGACTATGTGCTGCAAAGGTCGGCGGCCTTTCGTGAAAGTTCTGCTGATGCAAAGGATCTCCTGACAGTGTCCGACAAGTCAGTTGAAGACCTTCCGGGGTTGGGTTAATGAATCCCGACACCGGTTTAAGGAAGCGTTTACTTCCTTGTTGTGAAAACGATTATGCCATTATGAATTCTCTGAATGAATTCAGTTTGTTTCCTGTCTCAATTTTCAGACCACGTCTCAGATCACTGTTTCGGTTTCTATAGACACCGTAGTCGGGCAGATTGGTGAACAGCATAGTACTATAAATGCCTACAATTTGGTACACAATATTATATAGTATTACACGAGAAATATGTGTCGCTCTATGGCCAACGCAGATTTGACCTTTGAAAATTGTAGATATCGAATAACATGCAATGGCAGCCTGTTTTTGAAAATTGCTTGTTTATATTCTATCTGTATTATTTTTCAAAGTACAAATCTGCGATGGCCCAATAGCCGAAAATCTACCTCATGACATACATTTACCATAACTGTGTGACAAATGCCAGTGCTTTTATCATCAAGCAGTGGTGGATTGCCCCTGTCAAATGAACAATGTTCACCATTCTGCCCGACTTACAGCAGTTTCCTGTTAACCTTAGTCGTGGGGGGCTGGGGGATGCACAGTATCGACCCTTATAATGTTTCAGTACATAGCAGTAAACCAATAAGCTAAGTTTGCTCACAAAATATATTTAATACACAAATAAACCACAAGAGAAAACCGACTAGCTACATTTTTATATATTTTAAAGTTAACAAAGAAATTGCCAAGGCGAGACTCAAACCTGCGACCTCCGAAATACTGGACCAGCGCTCTACTAACTGAGCTATCTTGCCCTATGTTGGCGGTGTCCCAAATTGTCAGTATATTTGTTCGAGGGCGCTGTAGTCAGAAGTCATAAACACGGCATTGCGACAGGGATCGCGCCATTGTGTGGAGGACTCAGTGAGGATACGACTTTTTATCTTACAATACACAAATACATCACATGGGAAAACTGACTAGGTAAATTTTCACAAATGTCAAAGAAATTGGCAAGGTGGGACTCGAACCTGCGACCTCCAAAACACCGGGCCGGCGCTCTACCAACTTAGCTATTTTATCGCTCTAAAAACTCCTGGGCCCAATTCCATAAAAGCATTCCAACTTAGTATATTATTAAGACTTGAGAGTTTATATTGGGCTTTTGACAGAATAACCAAAACTTGAGCAATGTTCCCGGAAGGTAGAAGTTTATGTATGGTTTTCTTTTTAAATAAAGAAGAATCCTTCGTAACAAATGGCAAATGGCTGTATTGTTTGACAATGACCAACCATCCGAAGATTGCACCAATGGCTAATATATAATTCTTTATTATGGCTACTGTTAATCTTAGACTCGAAAAGATAAACCAGAAAATCCCCAATACCCGTTAAAGAAGTATCGGATCGAGAGAGTGCCGTTTACGCCATTTTATATAAATGGTGTGATCTATAGCTGATATCGTAGACAGCGTGTCGAGGGTCTAAGACTCTGTGCTGCAAAGGTCGGCGGCCTTTCATGCAAGTTTTACTGATGTAAAGGATCTCCTGACAGTGTCCGACAAGTCAGTTGAAGACATTCCGGGGTTGAGTTAATGAATCCCGACACCGGACGGTTGAAACAACGGTATATGGCAAAATGCGTTTACTTCCTTGTTGCGAAACGATTATGTCGATATAAATTCTCGGAATGAATTCAGTTTGTTTCCTGCCTCAATTTTCAGACCACGTCTCAGATCACTGTTTCGGTTTCTATAGACACCATAGTCGGGCAGATTGGTGAACAGCATAGTATAGGATTGTTCATTTGATGATAAATGCCTAAAATTTGGTACACAATATTATATAGTATTACACGAGAAATATTTGTCGCTCTATGGCCAACGCAGATTTGACCTTTGAAAATTGTAGATATCGAATAACATGCAATGGCAGCCTGTTTTTGAAAATTGCTTGTTTATATTCTATCTGTATTATTTTTCAAAGTACAAATCTGCGATGGCCCAATAGCCGAAAATCTACCTCATGACATACATTTACCATAACTGTGTGACAAATGCCAGTGCTTTTATCATCAAGCAGTGGTGGATTGGGGGGGGGGGGGGGGGTTGGCGGGCGTTGCAACTCACCACCCCCCCCCCCCCCCCCCCCCCCCTTTCCCTTCGGCTGCTGGACAAAGTTTATTTTATTGCCAAAAAAACCCCGAAACTCCCGAAAATTGGTATAGAATCGATGTACATGCGTTACGTAATTTCAGAGAAAAGTGGCTAGAAATCTCCTCAGATTGCACCCAAGAGCATCTAGAATTCCACATTTTGGGCACCACGCCGTATTTTTTGGCTACGCGCTCGCTGGAGTCAAGTTGGGTAAATAAATGGTAGTTTAAAAAAAATAATAATAATAAATAAATACAAATAAATGGTAAGCTAGATCTGCACCTGTCAAAATGAACAATGTTCACCATTCTGCCTAGCCTTTATCAATCTGGTTTGGATTTCTTATGTTAACCTTTGTTTCCGACTGGAATTCGCTACCGAAATGGTAGCGTCCAATCAGCGAACGTATCTCCGCGTGACGTCAGCTTATATTTGAGTTGGACTAGTTCATTTTACAAACAGGGAATGTCCAATCATGTCACTTACAATATTTAGCTCAAATCATTAGTTGCTTCCTAATTTATTGCAATTTTGCATGTAAAATAGATTTATATGTGATATCTTGTATTTATCATTCATATATTCAACTCAGAAGCAAAATTTATATACGTTTTTTTACCTTTTCTTACATGCTTTGATATTGAACGAATCACGAACGAAGCCAACTGGGAGATCGCCGTTCTGATTGGTCAATAAATCCAAAGTAGGCGTATTGGCATGCTAATATGTATCTATGAATAATTCATGCAGAGCAGTGAAACCTACATTGCAAAAGGCCTCGTGACATTCGTCACTCGGTCGCGCGTTCACCCTGGGTATCTAGACTCATCTCAGCCGCTTAGCCAAAGTCACGAGGCCTTGTCAAAAGGCTACATTCTGCCTGACTTACAGCAGTTTCCTGTTAACCTTAGTCGTGGGGGGCTGGGGGTGCATAGTATCGACCCTTATAATGTTTCAGTACATAGCAGTAAACCAATAAGCTCGGTTTGCTCACAAAATATATTTAATACACAAATAAACCACAAGGGAAACCGACTAGGTACATTTTTATATATTTTAAAGTTAACAAAGAAGTTGCCAAGGCGAGACTCGAACCTGCGACCTCCGAAATACTGGGCCAGCGCTCTACTAACTGAGCTATCTTGCCCTATGTTGGCGGTGTCCCAAATTGTCAGTATCTTTGTTCGTGGGCGCTATAGTCAGAAGTCATAAACACCGCAATGCCGTGTGGGCAGGGATCGCGCCATTGTGACATTGTGTGGATCACTCAGTGAGGATACGACTTTTTATTTTACACATATACACATATACATCACATGGGGAAACTGACTAGGTACATTTTCACAAATGTCAAAGAAATTGGCAAGATGCGACTCGAACCTGCGACCTCCGGAACACCGGACCGGCGCTCTATCAACTTAGCTATAACTTCTGGGCCAGAATTGACCCAGAAACGCATCCGAATCTGCACGATTCGGTTGAGAAGGACACTTTGGGGATCCAAATTAACTAGAAATAAGTCAATTTGACCCGGAAAAGTGTCATTTCCGACCAAACAAATTGTCATTTTTAATCCCGAAAATGAATCGTGCAGATTTGGACGCGTTTTGAGGTATATTGCCCCAATCGAGGACATTTTGGTTTTGGATGTGGAACAGAACAAAACTTATCCTTTTCAATACAATTAACTTTTCAATACAATTAAAGAAAAATATTGTTTTCTTTCTCATGGCCTTTTGTAGGCTAGAATTGATGACCAGGGGCCAATTTCATAGAGCTGCTAAGCACAACAATTTGCTTAGCATGACAATTTGTCCTTGGCAAACAATTAAAGTTACAGACCAAATTTTTACCTGATCTTTATTGTTCCGGATTAATAATCAGCTATTTTCTTGCTTAGCATGAAAAACATGTATAATTTTGGCTAGTAACCTGTTTTTAAGGAGCAAGACTTTTTGTGCTAAGCATTTTTTTTTGCTTAGCAGCTCTATGAAATTGGGCCCTGTTTTTGGAGTTTTGGAAGGTCGTGTCAAGCTACAAATGAAACGCTTGTTCTTTTTCTGTGGGGGGGGGGGGGGGGGGGGGACTATGGAATAAACTTACTCGTTTGCAGAACCGACCACTCGTAGTCAGATGGCAAAGCGACGGCGCAATTCAGGATAGAAAGAATGGCGACAAGGAACAAGACCACAAAATGCGTCATTTTTGAAGTTTTCGGGCGCAAACAAACACAGGCGTAACAAGCACCGTTATGAACTTTCTTTGGAGTTCTCGCTGTCCAGTGTCCAGGAACATGAGCGCGCCTGCCTTTTTATACCGGTTCAATAGGAGATGGCATGCTGCCAATTCTGACAACTGATAGTTTTGGAGTTTCCCATGTTTCGGTTTCAAAACGTGATTCTATGAACAGGAAATAGCGCCGAACGAGGAACTAAAACAAACAGGTCATGATTGTATTTCGACATGGAGATCTAACTTTCTTTTCGTACATTGCGTTATTAGGACAATCCATAGGGTTTGTGTGCTAAAGGAAATTTCTCTAAACTCAAACTGAGAACATTCTAAAATTCTTGTCAACATCACCCTAATTTGTCTTCTCCATTTTCGTTCATTATACCCTAACCCAATTCTACCTCTAGACCCCTTTACTGAACACCAAACACGCTATGGGGACACGAAAATGTTCCCACTACTCGGTCCGTTCTTTCCAAACAAAAGAACCTGTATTTCGGGGGGGGGGGGGGTATTTTATAGTAAATATCGTTGAACTTAAGTGTCCGAAGATTTACAATCATGGATGCCAAGAAACGAGCAAGAAAAACGGCGTTCGTTTTCAACCCGCGCCGTTAATTAAATTGTCACTGGAACAAGTACAGGATATCTAGCGCAATCGTTTTGCTAGACGCCCAGTATAATGATACTACATGTAGTAGTATCATAATATTGACTTTCAGAATTGTCGATATCTGGAAATGGTGTATCCTACCTTTAAGCAATTAGACACTTACTCAAATTACAGACCGACATACTTTTAATACATAAAGATAGCAACTTTAAATGGAAACTTCAGCTTAAACTTGCCTACAACAATAACGATTCTTGAACATTCATAATAAGTCCGTTCTTTTTCTCGATTTGCGAACTTCAAGCTTTACTTTCCTAAACGTCCTTAGCTCAAGTGGTTACACCATTGGTAATTTGTTGAATTATCAGGAATGGGTGGATTTGGGGGGTTGTATTTTATAGTAAATATCGTTTAACTGACCTGTCCGAATTTTTACATTCATGGATGCCGAGAAAAGCATGAAAAACAGCGTTTGTTTTCCACCGGAGTCGAGCAGTTATTCTTATGTTATCTTTGTTTTTTCGCGCTCGCCGGACGGCGAGAATGAATTTTGGTTTATACAATTCAATTTTTTGGAACAATTACAGGATATCTAGGGCCCTTATTTTGCTGGATGCCTACAATCATTATTTACTTTTAAATAAGTAAGATATTTCTTAATAATTCGGTAGTAAATTGTTTCGATATCTGCAAATGGTGTATACTACCTTTAAGTGGGGAAAGGGGGAGGAAAGGGGGAGGTGGGGGAAGGTGGGGGAGGTGGGGGAGGTGGGGGGGGGGACATGGATGGGGGGCGGGCAGGGGGAACGGGGGGCACACACGGGAGAGCATGAGGGGGGAAAGGGCAGGGGCCCCAAGGTGGCACCTGGGGGGGGGGGGGGGGGGAGGGTGCCAGGAATATTTGTGTGTAGGGCCTAGGGGGGGGGGGGGGGGGGGGGTGCACTGCATTGCATTGCATTGCAGATCCCAACCCATCTAGGATCGGCATCAGCAGAAGCAAAGAAAAGCATCGTGTCCCTGGCAGCTTACCAACACAACCTTCCGAGTACATCAGAATAAACAAAATTCAGTGATGGTAGTCATTGATGGAGAAGGCAGTGATAAATCTCAACCTGTCAATGTTATGTAACTATGTTGCAAACTAGTTTAACCAGTTCGCGCCGGGATTATTTTAACATCACCGAGCCGAGGGGCGGGATTATTTTTAACGAAACTCGATCTGAAGCGGGTTCAGGTCGATAGTGCCGGGAAGCACACCCACGCATTTCCGGCCTTGCTCGCTGCTGACAGAGATTTTCGAACTTGAACTTGGCGTGTTTATGCGTCATCCGTTTTGAATTTGGGAAAAACTTTGCGTTTATATACGTCATCCGGTGCGAACTGGTTCCAGCACAACTGTTACACCATTTTCTTTGTATTGGTGCACAATGTACACGTCCTACTTGCAGTCACTAGAATACCCCACGTTCTGTATACCAATATTCATATGTTGTTCTCCGGATGTGATTTTCCCGCCCTTGGCCATTATTAAAAAACCAGTAATCTACGATTTGGAAACTTATTTCTCACCTTTATCATTCAACATAGTTCAAAATGCGATCGATCACAAATACACGTTTAATCATAACATGGTTAAAGCAACTCAGTATGTAAACAATAAAAAATAAAAAAAATCATTGAATATAATATTATGACATAGGAGAACAACTGTTATACCTTCTAACATCTGTTGAGAATCCTTTAAGGCAAATCAAGAAGCATCAAATTGAATAAATATACACTGAACAAAAATATAAACGCCCACAAAAATATAAACGCTCGCAAAATGGTTATTTGTCTCGACACAGATGTGGGTGGAATCACTGCATCATTGAGCAATTCTTCACTGGCAGAGATGGGCACAAATGTTGTTTACAAATCAAGACAAATAACCATTTTGGGGGCGTTTATATTTTTTTTCAGTGTACATGCATATCTGCCGATATCATGCAGCAACACTAATGTCATTTATTACTTTCCATATTATTTATAATTGTTTACACAATTTTAATGACATTATTGTAATAGAAAATGAAAACTAAAGTAATTTTATACTGAACTAAATAAAAGCTTTATATGGTATGTTGAGTCTCCGTTTGTTCTGAGAAGGAAACGGGAATATCGAGATTGTTGGGGGGGGAGGGGGAGGGGGGGGGGAGGGGGAGGGGGGGAGGGGTGGAGAGCTGGGGCGCAATGTGTGTATGTTTGCAACTGTCACGTGCACACATTCGAATTTTTGTATCACTATGGAGACATGGCTTCGTTCTCGTGTACAAAATGGTTAGAAAGTCGAGCACGTTTTTCAAAATGCTCCCATTTTAACCACAATTATTTTCCTGGGTTGAAATTTCAACCGAATATACCCTATACCCTAACCCAAACACTAACCCACATCCTAACCCTAGGGGGGTATTTGGATCAGCGTCCCCGTCGCACCCCCTGCAAGTACCTAAAAACTACTCACGAGTTCATTTAAAACTACTCACGAGTTCATTTAGGGAAACTAATGATCCAAGCTTGCATGCCAAATCCAATGGATCCTGGCAGCAACACGCCAAATGCAGACCAACCCTTTCTAGGTGCTGGTACTGCTCTCCGCATCCTCCAACTTAACATCGAGGGTATCTCAGCCGCCAAGAGAGACATCCTAGCGGATATCGCTCATAAGGAGAAGATTGACATCATATGCCTCCAAGAAGTTCATGTCGAGCAACACACTCCCAGAGACAGGCTCAAAGTCAGCAACTACGACCTTGTGGCCTTAAAGGCACATAAGCAGCATGGCCGAGCTATCTATGTCCGAGAGGATATTGCAGACACGGAACTTCTAGAAACGGCAGAGCTGTACGACACTATCCGTGTGGGAAGCTACCGGATAGTGAACGTCTACAAGCCCCCTCCAGTCAAGTGGTCCGAAACATCTCTCCCTGCACTCGAACACCCAGCTATCTATGTGGGCGACTTTAACAGCCACCACGCAAACTGGGGATACGAGACAACAGACAGTAACGGAGACTGGCTCGTGGACTGGTCCTCTCATCACAACCTCTACCTTGTCATTGACCTCAAGCAAAGGCGACCTTTTCGCTCTGCCAGATGGAATCGTGAATACTCACCTGACCTATGCTGGGTAACCTCTCACCAGGGGCGCCCGCTGCCATCATCTGTGAGAGTCCTAGAAGATTTTCCTAGAAGCCAGCACAGACCAATAATCACCAACATCGGCATTTGCATACCAGTAACCAAATCCGTCCCCATTCCACGCTGGAACTTCCGTAAAGCAAACTGGGAGAACTTCACAAAAATGCTAGAGAAAAGTGTACCATGCATCCCAACAAATGGTATTACGATTGACAGCGCCTACATCAGATTCCTCGGTGCAGTCCAGAAGGCAGCCAAGTCTAACATCCCCAGAGGTTTCAGGCCCACCTACATTCCGTGCCTGGACTCTGATTGCCAACAACTCCTGGATGAATACCAACGATCCGGAGACCCTGACATCGCGGATCATCTCATTGAAGCGCTGGACAATGGGCGACGCACTCGCTGGGAACAGCTTACAAGTGAGATGAACTTCACACACTCTAGCCGCAAGTGTTGGAACCTCATACGCCAAACCGGTATGAACCAGCAACCACACAATCCAAGCAGACCAGCAGTCAAACCTGATGCCGTCGCAGCACGTCTCGTCCAGGTGGGGAAAGCTCCTATCGAGAAGCGTGTAAAGAGTGAAGTCAACAGGGAATGGCGTGAATACCAAAGGTCATGGGCCATGACTCCGCAGGAAGAAACTCCCGAGATCACAGTAGCAGAAACTGACCAGGCCATTAAGAGCATGAAAAATGGTAAAGCCCCAGGCTACGACAATCTTCACCCAGAATTCCTGAAGCACATTGGTCCGATTGTAAGGAAATGGCTGGCATCATTTCTCACCCGCATCATTGCAGAAAACAACATGCCAAAGATATGGAGAACGGCCAAAACGATCGCCATCCCAAAGCCTGGGAAAGACCTGAAGCAAGCATCGAGCTATCGTCCCATCTCTCTGCTATCTATGTGCTACAAGCTCCTGGAACGGATTATTCTGCAGCGTATTAAGCCCACCGTTGAGGATACTCTAAGTGTAGACCAGGCGGGATTCCGACCCGGAAGGAGTACACAAGACCAAGTACTGGCTCTGACCACCTTCATCGAGAACGGATACCAGCTACGAAAGAAGACTGGAGTCGTGCTGCTTGATCTTACTGCCGCCTTCGACACTGTCTGGCATAAAGGCTTGCTGACGAAGATAGCAAGAGTACTGCCTTACTGGGCAGTGAAGGCTATCGAGCTGTTGCTACAACATTCCGTGTCCATATGGCAGATGCAAACAGCACATGGAGACACCAGAGAAATGGCCTTCCTCAAGGATCCGTGCTAGCGCCCACACTCTTCAACCTGTACACGAATGATCTTCCTCAGACCACCAGTCGCAAGTTCACCTATGCGGACGACATCTGCATCGCAACACAATCAGTGCAGTTCCCAGCCTTGAATACTGTCTTGAACGCTGATATGATCATCATCAGCGAGTACTGCAAGAGGTGGCGTCTTCAGCCTAGCGCAGCCAAGACAGTATCCAGTGTGTTCCATCTACACAATGCTCAGAGCTCACGAGAACTGGACATCTTCCTCAATGGAGCTCGTCTCAAACATGATGCCCAGCCTATATACCTCGGGGTTACGCTGGACAGGTCCCTGACTTTCAAGCCACACCTCCTTAAGACAGCTGGGAAAGTCAGGACAAGGAACAACCTCCTCAACATGCTAGCTGGAACAACGTGGGGAGCCTCAGCCAAGACCCTGCGCACCACGGCTCTCGCCCTCAACTACTCTGCTGCTGAGTACTGTGCTCCAGTCTGGAAAAACTCCGTTCACACTAAACTAGTCGATGTCCAGCTGAACAACGCCATGAGGACTGTATCTGGTGCGGTCCAATGCACTAAACTAGACTGGCTCCCGGTCCTAAGTAACATCCCCCCGCCAGATGTCAGGAGAGAGATGGCCACAAAAAACCTATTAAGTAGAATAGAGTCAATGCCAGATCTCCCCATCAACACCGATATTAATGATCACCCCAGATTCAGACTGAGATCAAGAAATCCCATATGGACTTCCACCCCAGACAATAACACCAACATGGAGCAGCTTTGGAGAGCCAAATGGGAGGCCGCTGATGTTCCCAACAAGCAGCTTGTGTTTGACCCCACTCAACAACTGCCAGGCACAACTCTTCCCCGAGGCCAGTGGTCACTCCTCAACCGCCATCGAGGGAACGCTGGGCCCTGTCGTGCCAGCCTGTTCCAGTGGGGATACGCCGCCTCCCCAAGCTGTGATTGTGGAGAGATCCAAACAATGAACCACATAGTGAACGACTGTCCCACTACCAGATTAGATGGAGGAATCGAAGCCCTACACAACTGTGAGGAAGCTGCCTTGAAATGGCTGGCGGAGAGAGCGTGCTGAACGCATACGACAACAACAACCCTAGTTTTTAAGTAATTTAAGTACAATAAAAAAATCTAATTCGTGAATTTCCTAGTGGAGACGTCAGTATTCATCTATAGAAATTACCCTTTGGAGACCTTCAGTCACTCCCATTGTGTTCACGTCTCCAGAGGGTACCGCATTTCGCACCATCATCGCGCTAACGACTTTAATTAAACACGATTAAAAGGGCATTACGCTCTGAAATCCCAGAGAAATTTCATGTTTTGGATTGTAAAATTATTGCTAGCATCTCAATTTATGAAAACCCAAAAATTGCATGACAGGAAACTTTCAAAAATCTAAAATACATTGTGGACGCGTAGAATCGAAGCACTGAAGTACAAAGATGAAAATTTATGAAATAATTTTGTGGCGGTCAATCATTGGGTACAACATTTAGACTAACATGTTTTTTAATACACAAACATACCACAAGGGAAACTGACTTATATAGCCTTATATAAAAATGACTTATATAATTCTGTTCTGCAAATTGTGCATTTTGGCTGTCCTCAACAACCAATTTATTTATCGAACACCAGTTTATATAAATTAACAGAGCTGTTTTACAAGATGTAATTAAAATCACTTTCTAAACAATTTTGTTTATTGTTTTTATAAAAATAGAAAAGAAAATAGAGACGCATCAACCTTTGAATAATAATAATAATCGTGCTTATATAGCGCTTATTTATCAAACACCAGTTTATATAAATTTACAGAGCTGTTTTACAAGATGTAATTAAAATCACTTTTTAAACAATTTAATTTTTTTAATTTTTTTTTTTAAATAAAAAAAAATAGAGACATCAACATTTGAATAATATTATTAATAATTGTCCTTATATAGTGCTTTCCATCGTATCAACGATCTCAAAGCAAATCAAAGATCCCCATGGACCACGCGGCAGCCAGCACTCAATTGGCCTCGACCCTCACAGGTACTCATTTATACTCATGGGTAGAGATACAGAGGCAATTGTAGATAAGTGTCTTGCCCAAGGGCACTAACACCATGTTCCTGGCAGGGTTTGAACCCATGTACCATCGCACACTTCTAGTGGAACACCGTAACCAGGTCTTTATAATCATTTATAATCGTTTAATCTTCAACAATTTTACCCACCACCATGACCAGGTTAATGGTTTTAGTACTGTTTTTGATTTAGTGGTTTTTTTTGTCTTAGTGATAGACAGCGCCTGTCCTGTTTAGTTACCCCTGGAGCGATCTACTTTTGGGCATCCTGCGAGATCCGTTTCTGGCCCGTCCACTTGGAAGCTACCGGTCATCACATTGGAGTGAAGCCGTCCACCGATGCTTAGGCCGGGCTGCTGACCGCCAGCAAAGACGGTGAAGGTTCCGGGCTGAAGGACCAGGCGGTCAGTGTAGGCCGCTCTCACACGGGCCGGAATGGACAGGCTGACTGTGATGGTCTGGAGGGAGGCAGCGTTGATGCGCTTGAAAGCCGCCAGCTGGATCTTGGGAACGGGCACAGATGCATGGTTCCAACTAATGTACACTTGCACCACCTCAAAAATTGTAAATGAAAAAAAACCCATCAATAAGGAAGTACAAGAGAATCATGAACCAGCAACGTCTGAAACGCTTTTGTTAGTGTCAAACTTTCTGAAACGTAAACAATAGGGTTACGTTCACATTTCAGACATTACGATTAGAAATTACGATTCAGACATTTCAAGAACTTAAGCTTCCTATTACAGGTAATCACCAATTACATGTACATTTTAAACATTTCCATTAATCTCTAAACGTCTAAAAACGCTTAGACATTTTGTTCTGAAACCCAATATCCTAATTATTTTGAGGTTTGAAAATGTCTAAAATGTAATTGGTGATTATATTAGGAAGCTTATGTTTCAGACATATTAAATGCCTAAATCGTAATCTCTACTTGCGTTTCAGACATTTAATGTCAGACATTTGGGGGAAGGGGGGTGGTGGCATATTATTCAAATTGCAAATGGTCCGGCTTGCTTTGGTGCGAAATACGGTACCCTCTGGAGACCTGAACACAATGGGGACAAAAGGTCTCCAAAGGGTAATTTCTGTAGATGAATAGGTCTCCACTGGGAATTTCACGAATCAGATTTTTGGATTGTACTTAAATTACTCAAAAACTAGGGTTAGGATGTGGGTTAGGGTGAGTGTTTGGGTATGGGTATAATATTGGGTACATTAGGGTCAAAATTTCAACCCAGGAAAATAATTGTGGTTAAAATGAGAGCATTTTGAAAAACGTGCTCGACTTTTTAACAATTTTGTACACGAGAACAAAGCCATGTATAATATAGGGTATATTGGGTCGAAATTTCAACCCAGGAAAATAATTGTGGTTAAAATGGGAGCATTTTGAAAAACGTGCTCGACTTTTTAACCATTTTGTACACGAGAACAAAGCCATGTCTCCACAGTGATACAAAAATGCAAATACATGAACCACCCGTGTGCAAACCATTAAGGTGATGTGTTCTAAAACACAGGTCTTCTATAATCGGAGCAGAGGTATAAATCTACTCTTTATATCCTAGTTTCAGCTCCATGTGAACTACAGTCTACAGACCTACCTCGTCTCCGGAGTACGAGCCCACATTCTCCAAGGTCACGTTCACAATAGTGTCATCACACGGCATGATGAGGTCTGGTTTCACGACCAGCTTCGTGTACTCAAACTTGGTGTAGGAGAGTCCGTACCCAAACTGATAGAGCGGGGTACCACTGAAGTAGCGATAGGTGCGGTTTACCATGGAATAGTTTGTCATTGGGGGTACCTGCAAATTAAACACGGCAAACGAATGAGTACTAGCTGTAACACTTTGTAGGTGTTCATATGTGACCTGTCATCACAAAATGAGCGTAAAGTTGGCAAAGTCAAAAATTGAGATATGGGTATTTCTAAATTCTGTGGAAACAGAGCTTTCCAATGGTATATAACACTTGGAGGTTTGATACTCAATATTTGTTTAATTTTTATTTTTTAGTCTGGAGTCTTAATACAGAGATTATGAGAAAACGGGCATTTCTTGCGAGAAATTGTGTGAACGCGCAAAGAAAGGCATAGTCAAAATTGTCTCAATTTTTATTTTATTTTATCTGATCGTCCTGAAAAATTGGGAATTGATTGTTGGGGATTTAGTCTTTAAAAAAAACATATAATCTCAAAATCGACCACCCCTTCAAATTTTGACTTTGACTGGCCGTACTGGGAAATCACTCCGTGCGACTTTACGCTCATTTTGTGATGACAGGTCACATATGAAAAAGGTTTGCGGTAGCACCATGTAATTCATTGTGAAGTTCTTTACAGAACCACAACACCACACAAGAGATTAATTACGTAGTGCTAACGAAAACCTCTCTGGCGTGATTTGACTTGTGATTTGACTTGACCCCGGCCAGTCGCATTGCTTCAATACTTTCCTTTTATTTCAGGCTAGAAAAAGCGAGCAGAACTAAATCATCCCTGGTATTTGAGTTAATTTGACGAGTAGAGCTCAATCCATGGGAAATTAGTAATAATAATAATAATAATTGTGCTTATACAGCGCTTTCCATTGTATCAACGATCTTAAAGTGCTTTAAAATTAGTACACAAAGCTTAATTTGCCCGTCTAACTCCACATCAGGGACCAATTTCACGGAGCTGCTGAGCACAAAAATTTGCTTAGCACAAAAATTTGCTTAGCACAAAAGTCTTGCTCATTAAAAACAAGTTATCAGCCAAAATTGTACGTGTTTTTCATGCTAAGCAAAAAAACAGCTGATTATCAATCAAAAACAATTAAGATCACATGAAAATTTGGTCTGTAACCTTGTTTTTACCAAGGACAAATGTTCATGCTAAGCAAATTTTTGTGCTTAGCAGCTCCGTGAAATTGGCCCCTGCTTAGCAGCTCTGGCAGGGTGGTTTATAACAAAATAAGCAATCTCATACTTTTAATATCCAGGAACCTAAAACCATTGATATGTATGGTTAGCTAATAAATCTTGTTAGAACAAAAATGATGCCAAGAACTCCCGATCGATTTGGTTAAGTAGTTTCAATTCTAGCACCATTTTTCAGTTCTTGGTATCATTAACTTTCTAACAAGATTTCCTATCCGTATATATCAAAAGTGTAGGTCTCTGGATTAGTGTCAGTATGGGGTTGCATTGTTTTATTAGCACCCTGTATATTGTTGGTTTGGCGCCGACTTTGAAAATTAAGATTGCAATATGTGACCTGCTCCAGGAAAAGGTGACATAAGTGGCGCTATGCATTTATGAGTAATAGCCTGTTTTTTGCCAAAATGGATTTTCATTTTTTGTCTTTAATATCTTTAATACATCTTTAATATCCAAAGTTTCAGATTTAACAAAAAGATGGAATTCGATAAATAAAGTGAAAAAAAAACTTTTAAGAGTGGATGGTTCCAATTATGTATTGTCGTAGTTTTGTTGTGTTTCGAAGCCTGTTTTCTCAGTTGTGTATTTTGAATTTCCGTGGAACCATTAATATGCAAAAACGTCATATCACCGGAACGGCAGGGGCTATGAAGCTGTACTATGTACCAAATGAAAGCTTATATGTGACCCGCTCCATCGAAATCAGAAATAAGTCTCGAAATGACTTTTTGAGATATGCACATGATGAGAAAGGGAATTTCACAAGCTTTCTAATGATACCCATCACAAGTGTGTATCTTCTTAGGTTAACGAGTTATGGTCTGATGAAGATGGCAGGTGTATATTTATTTGCCGAATCCACATTCCGAGAAAAACAGCTTTGAAATAAACAAAATTGACCAAAATCATACGGACAGCGCACACAAATCCTCTTCAGTTTCATCTTGACGGATCTTTTTACAAACAAGACATTAATGACAATAATCTATGATAACTACACTTCCTAAAAATACAATGATCAGAAAAACGACTTGGTCATGATTTTCACCCATGCGTTCACTTCAACGGCCGATTGCGTAAAACGGCCCCAGCGACTTATTCCTGATTACGATGGAGCAGGTCACATATACTGGACTTTTTAATCATGTACATCATTCTATTTTTATTTTTTGCGACTTATGTCACCTTTTCCTGGAGCGGGTATTATGTGAAAGTCTACATTATAACTTTTTGGTCGTGATTAACTTTTTAGTCCAATTTGACTAATTTCCCTTGAGATACCTGGTCCATGGATGCCGGCCATGTGTACGGTAACCTTCCTGCTGGGTTGCTGGTACCCAAATAGTTGGTAAACACGTGCCTGATGGCCACACCGGTAGCTTGGGCCGGTAGGAAACACTGTACGATCACCGGGACAGCGGGATTGTGGACAGCCCAGGAGATGTCAAACGGCCCGGCAGTGAAGAGCAGCAAGACAACTGGCTTGCCGCCAGCTGTGGATTGTGAAAAGGGTTATTGGTCGATTGCTTGGTTTTTGTTTTGTGGGAGGGGGATTTAAAGTTCTTAAAGGGATCGTATACGTTTGGTAATACCCCAGTCACAATTGGCTTGCGATGGGTTTGCGATTAGTTTGCGGCGGATTTATAGGCATTTTCGGCCGGGGCCCCACGGGACTCCTTGCGGCTGCCGGGTCATTTTTTGGCATCGGGCGGGCATCGAGTTACTTTTAACTCGGACTTAAAACCTGGTGCGGCGTTTCGCATCGCAAACTGATCGCCAATAAATTGGTCGATGCCTAGCCGATGTCCGGCAGGGCATCGCACACGTCGGGCGGGCGCCGAGCCAAATTTTGGACAACCCAGACAATCAATATATCGGCCAGGCGCCGCCCACACGCCGACCGGGTCCCGCCAGGCGTCCGGCCGACTTGGCGGTGCCTGGCCGGAAATCGGCCGGGGGCCAGACGGCGCCCTGCCGGCGCCCAGCCTGAAATCGGTCATGCATCGGCCTGGGGCTCGCAGGGTAAAAAAAGCAGCTCTTCTACATCTACACACAGTTTATCACACAAGTTTCATAGTGCAAGTACTACATCTCTTCTTCAGCCACCAATGCAACAAGAACCAGGTTGTAGCGGTATAGCGTGCAAACGCCAACCTCTCCCTCAACCGGGCGACCTACACGCGCTGTGCAGGTGCCCGCAAGCGTTGTGGAGGTATCAACGGCATTTTCTTATTTAATGGCCCTGTCACACCAGAACATTTTAGGCCAACGCGTGAGTGTTGTAATTTTGGCAACACGCTGGCAAACGCTAACCAACGCTAGGCCAGCGTTAGCAACACGATGAGCGCGTTACTCACACGCTGGGACACGCTGTCATACGCTGAGGAAATTTTTTTCTTCAAAATAGCTACAATTTTCAGCGTTTGCCAGCGTGTGACTGCACACGCTGGCGGCGCGTTTTAGATTCCTTACTCACGCGTCGAACACGCTAGGCGTTCATTATCAACCCGCTACTCACACGCTGGCGTACGCCGGCGTACGCTTGCAACACGCTGGTTATGGCCCTGCCACACCAGGACGTTTTAGGCCAATGCATGAGTAGCGCGTTAAAAATAGTTGATACGCTGGCAATTGCTGAACTTTCACAGAAAAAGTCAAGTGGAACCGTGATTTCAACGTGTTCATACAGGTTGATAACGGGTTCATAGCGTATGCCGGCGCGTAAGTAGCGTGTGAGGAACGCGCTCAGCGTGTAATGAACGCATCACTGATTTATATAAAAAATACGACAGCGGGTCGCCAGCGTGAGAGTAGTGGGTTGGTAACGATCGTCTAGCGCGTTCAACGCGTAAGTAACGGCCTTCTTGCGCGCCGCTAGCGTGTGCAGTCACACGCTGGCAAACGCTCAATTTGTTTAGGTATGTTGAAAAACGTATTTTTGTCTCAGCGTGTGACAGCGTGTTCCAGCGTGTGGGTAACGCGCTCAGCGCGTTGCGAACGCTGGCCTAGCGTTGGTCAGCGTTTACCCACGTGTTGCCGAAATTTCAACACGTTTGCCTAAAAACGTTCTGGTGTGACAGGGCCATTACTGTAGTAGCGCGTCATCTTTTTGTACAACTAATCATGTGTTCGTTGCCGTACGGTGGCGCGCGTTGGACCGCGCTACTCACGCGCTGGGCAGTCGTTCATCAGTCGTCGAGCGCGTTACTAACGCGTTATTCACGCGCTGGCGAACGCTATGAACCCGTTATTAACGCGTTATGGACACGCTGAAATCACGGTTCAACTTGACTTTTTCTGTGGAAGTTCAGCGTTTGCCAGCATATCAACTATTTTTAACGCGCTACTCACGCGTTGGCCTAAAACGTTCTAGTGTGACAGGACCATTAAGAAGGTCAGAGGAGAGCTTCTGCCGCCGGCCGTTGATCGCTGGCCACTCGACAGGCACACTACAGATGCCCGTCCGGCCGCCATACGACCTGTACGAATTGGTTGGCACCCTGCCGGATACCGCAGGGGTATCGCAAGGACATAAGCAGGGCACCGGACGAGTGCCTGCCGGACACCGGCCGATAAACGGGCCAATAATTCGACCCCATTTCCAAGAAAGTCGGCCGATCGCCGGTCGGCGACCCCCCGGGCCCCGTCATGGCAGCGTACGGGGCACTTTTAATTGTGACTGTGACCGCCATATCGCACGATCTTTCGCCGACCTCTACACGCCGGCCGATGCCTAGAAATCGCACACGCCGCCCGGGCTCCGCTTTAATTGTGACTGGGGTTTAATTGGAACCTACTGTTTGTTTCAATCCTATATAGTTATAGATACCATAAAACTAATCTGTAAAAAATTCATTTCAAAAGGTGGTAGCAATTTTGAAATATTTGTCAAAAATCTGGAGCGGTTATGTCCACGCAGGAAGAATAATCTGCATTTGAATACACAATCTGAGAAACGTCACTGCAGTAACGGATGATGCATAAACACGCCAAGTTCAAGTTCGAAAATGTCTGTCAGCAGCGAGCAAGGCCGGAAATGCGTGGGTGTGCTTCCCGGCACTATCGGCCTGAACCCGCTTCGGATCGAGTTTCGTTAAAAATAATCCCGCCCCTCGGCTCCGTGATGTTAAAATAATCCCGGCGCGAACTGTTTAAGGCACTTTTGAAGGATCAATGGTTTCATTATACCAGTAAAAAAATAAGAAAAAATAATAACAGTTGGTAGACTTAATTGTGATGGATCATCAGTACATCTCAAGTCAACACACAAGTAAATCAAGTGAAGTTCAGTGACACATTTCAAAGTAACTGTGACAAAGGCTTTCTTCTTTTATTTGAATAGTTTGTGAGTCAACTGGTAACTATAGTTAACTAATTGTTACAAATTTGTTACAGACTTGTGACATCGTTACGCCACTGTTGAAAAGTCTTATCGAAGTCATGCCTCTGTAAAAACAAAATGTCAAACTTTTCAAATGTAGGTCAGAAATGGTAGGTCCAGATGCAAGATTTTTATTTCAAGGTAGGATGCACCATTGGTAATTGCTTGAATTACTATGAATGTGTGGATTTGGGGGGTTGTATTTTATAGTAAATATCGTTTAACTAACCTGTCCAAAGTTTTACAATCATGAATGCCGAGAAAAGCACGAAAAACAGCGTTTAATTTCAACCGGCGTCGAGCAGTTATTCCTATGTTATTTGTGTTTTTTCGCGATCGCTGTCCCGCGATCGCAAATTTGTCTTTATAAAATTCCATTTTCGGAATAATTACAGGATATCTAGCGCAATCTTTTTGCTGGATGCCTGGAATCATTGTTTACTTTCAAATGAGTAAGATATTTCTTAATAATTTGGTAGTAAATATTTTCGATATCTGCAAATGGTGTATCCCACCTTTAAGGTAAATGCTCAAGTACTTACTCACCTTGTTTCACAGTATCCTGGAGAAGTTGGAGTTGGTGGCCGGGCAGGGCAAGATTTATCCTGTCTTTACCTTCGCTCTCTATGGATGTACCTGCAAGTAAACGTCCAAGATGTTGAAACAACTGTCAAGAAATCAAGTGCTTTTTGAACTAGAAAGCAAGAGTCCAACTAGAGTCCAACCGGAGTGAATTTGGTCATAATCGCTAGGGGAAACGCTAATTATAAGCAAATTATAAGACAGCTTATATAAGACAGCTTATAAGTTGGTGATGTTGCCGAAAGGTGTTCTATCGACGAACCAAACCAGAACCAGAACCAGTATGCAGTCTTTATAATATTACAATTAGCCACATCTGATGCTGCTTATATTCGCACACATGTTTAACTTAAACTGCCTGCTACTGACATATGTGACTCGCTCCATCGTAATCAGGAATAAGTCGCTGGGGCCATTTTACGCAATCGGCCGTTGAAGTGAACGCATGGGTGAAAATCGTGACCAAGTCGTTTTTCTGAACATTGTATTTTTAGGAGGTGTAGTTATCACAAATTATTGTCATTAATGTCTTGTATGTAAAAACGATCCGTAAAGATAAAAATGAAGAGGATTTTGTGTGCGCTGTTCGTATGATTTTGGTCAATTTTGTTTATTTCAAAGCCGTTTTTCTCAGAATGTGGATTCGGCAAATAAATATACACCTGTCATCTTCATCAGACCATAACTCGTTAAGCTAAGAAGATACACATTTGTGATGGGTATTATTAGAAAGCTTATGAAATTCCCTTTCTCACCATGTGCATATCTCAAAAAGTCATTTCGAGACTTATTCCTGATTTCGATGGCGCGGGTCACATATGACTTTCAAATTCTTCCTCGAGGACGTCATACCTGAACCCAAGCAGACCACGACAAAATCGGCACCGCTGACGGCATTCATGACACTGGACTGGTTATATCCTGCGCACTCCGGATTGTCACAGCCGGTCGCAAATTTTGTCGTAGCGGCGATGCTTTGCAAACCTTGGAGTGGTGTGGTGACATACTCGGGCAGGGAATTCGGAGCGTAGTCTCCGAACAACTGTTTAGAATCGTTTCCGAAGGGGCCAACAACCTACGTCGAAATAACAAATTGTGCTAAATGGTAGTATAAATTCCCTAGATTCTAAATTGGTTGTGAAATTTTCTCTAAAATGCCGAAATAGATGCATTTTTCAAAATGAACCACAAGGGGAAACTGGGTTGATGCCAGATGAACAAAGTTAAAAAAAAAGTAAAAAATTGAACATTAATAAATTGATGGGGCAGGGATTCAACCAGAGTTATCTATGTTGTAGTTTTCAAATCAGTCAATATCTTTGTTCTGGGGTGCCAATTTTTGTGACTTGCGACTTGACTTGACGAAAAATGACTCGGGACTTGACTTGACTTGGAGAAAAATGACTTGTGACTTGACTTGACTTGACTTGACTAAATTTGACTTGACGACATTGCAAGTCATCATGTATTTACTAGTTTATGTTATTTAACAAAAATTGTGTTCAATCCGGCCACGGCAGCCGATTTTTTGTGATGGCAATGTTTTGTTTTGCCGCGTCCCAAATCTGTACGTAATACTGTGTACTACATGTACTGCATATACTGTGTGTACGCACATGCTATTTATTATATTGCAAATTCAAAGTGTCAGCTACATCGCATATACAGGGTGTCTCTAAAAAAAGTATACCCATTTTCAAATTCATATTATTGCAAAATTACTGAACATTTCGGAAAAAGGCAAATGTCTGTGGAAAGGGTAGAATGCCCTCTGTCCAATGGTATAAGGTTCAATGTGTCATTGCCATGAATGACTGAACTAACAAGACAGTTATGAAAGGTACTGAAATCAGCACTGTGACAAGTTGGGATGATAAGTCAGGCAGTATGACATGAGACCAAGATGCCAGCTATGCATTAACATGAATAGTGGCCATCACCTTGCATTTGTCAGGAAAGGGACCCTGTCATAATTTTTTCCAATGTGTTAAAACAGAAAAATAATTTGTCCTTAAAAACACCTGCCGGAGCTTCGTCACTCAAGTAAAACCAACTTGTCACAGTGCTGATTTCAGTACCTTTCATAAATGTCTTGTTTGTTCAGTCATCCATGGCAATGACATAATTTACCTTATACTATTGGACAGAGTACATTCTACCCTTTCCACAGACATTTGTCTTTTTCTGAAATATTCAGTACTTTTGCAATAATACCAATTTTAAAATGGGTATACTTTTTTTAGAGACACCCTGTACATGTCTAGTCTTCCAATCCGTCACAGTGGAAGCTGTGTGAGCTTACTGTTAAAAGCTGTGCATTAACATTCAACAAAATTTATACAGACAGCTGGAAACGAGGTTATAGTGACATTGTTGACTTTCATTCGGGACTATAAATGACTTGACTTGATGAGATAATTTGACTTGTGACTTGACTTGACTTGAGAAAAAATGACTTGATTACAACTCTGCTAGCAACATTAGCAATGTTGCATTGACCTTGGAAATCACAAACGGGGATGTCATAAAATCTTTTACCGCAAGCTTCCCAACACTTTTCAATGGCAGTACGCCTTCGTTCTTTAGCAAGACAAAGCTCTTGACGGCAGCTTCGATGGCAAGATTCTGGTGCCCGACACTCTCGACAACATCCTCGGCACGCAGCTTGGTGTAAGGGTTTCTAGCTGGCGGATCAAACTCCCCCAGCCTCATCCGGGTGTAGAACAGCGGCCGCACCAACGCCACCACGTCGTCCAAACTGATCAGGCGCTTGTTCACGGCTTCCGTGATGTGAAGATACACGACGTCTTTGATGCTGGAGAGTTCCAGGTTGGCGCCCGCTTTGACGGCCAGCACAGCCGTTTCTAAGGAGGAGTTGGTGTAATGATGCGCGCTGCTGATCAATTCCAGGGCAAACTCGTCGGTGACCACGTAGCCTTTGAAGCCAAACTGTTTGCGGAGGATGTCGCGAAGAAATCGAGTGTTGGCGCAGGCTGGCACACCATTGATGCTATATAAGGCCGAGATGAACAAATGTCACAGCATGCATTAAAAGTAGTATACACCATCTGCTTTTGTTGTGATTTTCGGAAATTGATGCATTTTAGGGGATTCATATTTTATAGTAAATATTGTGATGCCGACCTGTTTAAAGTTTTGTGTTCATATAAGCTGGAAAAACCAAGAAAAAGGTGCTGTTCTTGCAGTTTGATTCCTTGACTTCTTTCAGACGAATTCAATCAATAATTGGGGGCAGTGTTTGAAAATCGTTTAAAAATGATACATTTTTTTGTTTAACCAGTTCGCGCCGGGATTATTTTAACATCACCGAGCCGAGGGGCTGGATTATTTTTTAACGAAACTCGATCCGAAGCAGGTTCAGGTCGATAGTGCCGGGAAGCAAACCCACGCATTTCAGGCCTTGCTCGCTGCTGACAGACATTTCCGGCCTTGCTCGTGGCGTGTTTATGCGTCATCCGTTTTGAATCTGGGGAAAACTTGGCGATTATATACGTCATCCGGCGCGGACTGGTTAAACCACAGCACACCAGGTGTCGTTATTTCACAGGATGCTTGAGACTGTTATTAACTTACAGTCAAGTATTAAGGTATTTCACAATAATTCAGTAGTTTTGTTTTTTGATGTTTGCAAATGGTGTATACTGCCTTCAACTTGGCTTCTTGTACATTGTAAATGTTTGCCAAATATATGCAAAACTCTGGGTACCTGCATGGAAAATGTGAAAATTAAAGGTGAAATATACCTTTAGAAGCTGTCCAAAAAAGTACCCAACCAAAATACTGTTAACAAGTTTACTTTTGTAAACTTAATAATGACTCTAAAACAGATGAAGCATAAACACGCCACGAGCAAGGCCGGAAATGTCTGTCAGCAGCGAGCAAGGCCGGAAATGCGTGGCTGTGCTTCCCGGCACTATCAGCCTGAACCCGCCTCGGATCAAGTTTCGTTAAAAATAATCACGCCCCTCGGCTCGGTGATGTTTTTAAAATAATCCCGGCCTAAACTGATGGTTAAAGATCTCATTCGTAAAAAAACCACTAAAATCACTTTTTGTTAATGAAATGTTCACCCTCTCAACGTTGAGCGAGCCATTACATGATAATGCACAACACGACATAATAACATTTTTTGTGGAGCCGGTCAAATAAAGTTTTTCACATTTCAATTTATGAATATCTTGGCCATATACCTGTTATAGCTGCACATGATGCTGTAGCTACCAGCCTTGATGCACTCATGGAACTGAGGTAGAAAGGTCATGAAGAGGTCACGGTCTGATACCTGAGGAAGCAAAACAAATCCGCGAACTAACAAACATTAACTGCCTGGGAAGATATGGGTTCAGTGGAACTCTTTTAAGGCCCTAATTTATGATGTTTCACTAATAATTTTTTTTTATAAGAAATCGCCCTAAGCCAATGATGAAACCTGGGCCCAATTTCTTGGCTCTGCTTCCTGTTAGCAAAAAATCTCTGCTTACTATAGCAGAACATTTGGTGCTTACGGTAAACGTATTTCACGCGTTAGCGAGGAATTTTGGTCTCTGAGCATGCGTACATCCTGTAACTAAGGATTCTGTGCTTACAGGGTAATTAGTGCAAATTTTTTCTGCTAGTGCTTGCGCGGTTAGCGAAAAATGGTGACCATAAGCGCGGAATTCTGTGGTTAGTAGAGCCAAGAAATTGGGCCCAGGTGGGAGTCTGTAACACGGTGTATGTTTGTATAAAATAAGCGGCCGTTGTACCAAGCTGTATTCAGTGCATGAGATGAAAAACATTGCAGTTTATGCACAAACCTATGGGAGTATGGGGGCCAGTCAAGCCTTAAAGCATTTTTCCCTTCAATTTATGTAAATGCATTAGAAAATAACAGTATGTGTGAGGAACCGGTCTACACTGCGTAATATTATAGACAAGGTTGTGGGGGTGGGGGGGGGGGGGCATCCTTTTAGTAAATTCATTTTTAACAAAATAAAAAGTTAGCTCAAAATGTTCTTAAGGCGATGTTTCACCCTCCAGAGGCCATATTTTAGCTTCTAAATGTTATTATTACCATTCATGTTTACAAAACAGGGGGGGGCACAAGCGCTACTAGCCTTTACTCAACAAGATCGAGTCGAATCTTCTGATGAAGAAATCAAGACGAGAGGAGTCATTTGCCTGCAGTGAGTCGAGCCGAGTCACCACAAAACTTGTGACTCGAGTCTGACTTTAGTCAAGCCATCGACTCGAGTCATAACAACTCTGCATCATTCCCATCTCAATTTGCTCCTTATAGTATAAACTGAGCTCATCGTCACTGCATCCACCAATTATTGTTTCCACAGATCTAGGCCTCATATTCAAGCACAAATTGTTAATGTAAAAGCTAGTAGACTGGGCCCACTTCACCAGTGCTAAGATCAAGCTTAGGAAGAGTAACTTATCCTAACGTGAAATAGATCCAATGCAAGCATTAGAATCAGGCACTCTTCTTAAGATTGATCTTAACGTTGATGAAATCGGCCGCAGTTGCTGGTATGTACCACTGCATTGAATGAAAATCTAGACACTGGATAGCTTTCAGGTCCGGCGTAGGCATCGAAATGTTTGCAGCCAGCGTTGGCCAGGACATAGCGGGAGTCGCTTCCTTGCAACCCAGTCACAAAAGCTCTGGCCAGCTCCCCGGTCAGAAAGGGATCCTCACCGTACGTCTCCTGTTGAAACAAATTCACCCACGAGATGGATCTCTCAATTTAGAAGAACACAAGAAGGCGTTAAATGTGACCTGTCATCACAAAATGAGAGTAAAGTCACACAATGTGATTCGGAGATATGGCCATCCAAAGTCAAAATATGAAGGGGTGGTCAATTTTGAGATTTTGCGTAATTTGGAAAGCCCAAGTCCTCCTCTACATATTACAATTTTTTGGGGTGCAATCAGATGATCAAAAACCTCTTAAATTACGTGATTTTGAGTAGTGTTTGCGTAGTTTGTGTTTGGATAAAGTCCATCAGTGGTCTAATTAACACGGTAATTAAATATGCAAATTAGGTCCTTGTAACTGTCCCACGTTTTCGAAATGTTGATATTATGTTGATTATACAATAGTTTGTATGTGTGGGAAGTTTCAAGAAGAAATAATGATTAGAACATAGCCGTTGCTATGCTCAACAAAACCTTACTTGTCCTGTTTAGCAATCTTGTGTGTGTTTTGTTTAGGATGTTTATAAGTAAGTTTTCTCACAAACACGTTTTGTGAAACCCGTGACTTTCTGGAGCGATGTAAAATGTAATTATCGCAAAACCCTTAAGTGTTATATACCATTGGAAAGCTCTCTTTCTGAAGAAATTGAAAGTACCAATATCTCAATTTTCAATTTTCCGACTTTACTCTCATATTGTGGTGACAGGTCACATATGTCTTCAACAAAAATAGACACCGAGAATAAAATACTCATTACTCAAAAAGCACATTGTTTATTGAGGAGCAGTAATCACTATCGGTTGCGTCATCCCGTTCTCTTTCATTTAACCCTAACCCCCTAGGCCTTACTTTGGGCTAAAGAACTGTGTACTACAGAATACTACTTAGTATTTTGTAGCACTGGGTCTCTCAGTGACTGATGATTGGGTGTGTACTGACAGAGTACAGATACTGCCAACTACAAAATACTAATAGTGGCAATACAGGTCAGTAATACTTACCTGGCAAAAAATGCAGTAGTCCAGCCTTGACCCATTGCTGTGTCCCAAGTGACAATTTTTGCTGTAGAGTTTAGAACACCTTACATGGTATACATGGGCCATGCACACTCAGCAAGCAGAGGGACCCAATGCTAAAAAGTACTACGAGTGCAATAAGGGGTACCAAAAGTGAGAGTACTGCATACTACTTTTTACTACTAGTAGTAACAAGTAGCATTAGGTAGGGTTAGGGTTAAACTAAAAGTGTTGGGTTTTTTTCAATTTTTTGTGACAGAGAATAGATTGAATAATAAATAAAAAACAATTGGGTAAATTAAGTATTGAAATACGTTTTTTAGAGACTTTTTTTTCTGCGCCTGCACAGCCAGAAATCTGAAAAGCGCGAGGTGAAATCTCCGTCTGTATGTAAACATATGACGTCATTCTGGGAGACGGTGGCACTGCATACATATGTACGCAGTGCCACCGTCTCCCAGAAGGACGTCACATGTTTACATACAGACTTTTAAGATTTCTGGCTGTGCAGGCGCAGAAAGAAAATACCTCTAAAAAAACATATTTCTTACCTAATTTACCCAATTTGTTTTTGTATTTATTATTTAATCTACAGGGTACGTGTCTCTAAAAAAAGTATACCCATTTTAAAATTGGTATTATTGCAAAAGTACTGAATATTTCAGAAAAAGACAAATGTCTGTGGAAAGGGTAGAATGTACTCTGTCCAATAGTATAAGGTATATTATGTCATTGTCATGGATGACTGAACAAACATGACATTTATGAAAGGTACTGAAATCAGCACTGTGACAAGTTGGTTTTACTTGAGTGACGAAGCTCCGGCAGGTGTTTTTAAGGACAAATTATTTTGCTGTTTGAGGTTGAACAAATTGGAAAAATTATGACAGGGTCCCTTTCCTGACAAATGCAAGGTGGTGGTCACCATTCCTGTTAATGCATAGCTGGCATCTTGGTCTCATGCCTGACTTATCGTCCCAAATTGTCACAGTGCTGATTTCAGTACCTCTTATAACTGTCTTGTTAGTTCAGTCATCCATGGCAATGACACATTGAACCTTATACCATTGGACAGAGGGCATTCTACCCTTTTCACAGACATTTGCCTTTTTCCGAAATGTTCAGTAATTTTGCAATAATATGAATTTGAAAATGGGTATACTTTTTTTAGAGACACCCTGTATACTCTGCCACAAAAACAAAACAAATTGAAAAACAACCAAACCTTTTAGTTCTCCTTTAACCCCAAGTAAATCTAGTTTATTGTCATGGTTGACTGAACAACAATGATTTGACTGGATGGCATTAAAAATGACTTTGCACCAGATTAGAACCCATCTTATCTGCACGGTGTCCATCATGTTTAAAAAGAAAAAGGCCAGTAAATTCCAAATAAAACATCCTTAGATATTCAAGCTTACACTTACTGCTGACATAGTTGTAAGCTTACCCCTGTCACAACCTGTTGGTAGTTACTATTATTTATTGAGATTAATACTTTCCGAGTAATAAGCTTTTAAATCTCGGTTTCCTCTTTTTTTAAAGACACACTGTGTATGAAAGACGACAGTGCTTAATTATTTTATAGAGTTGCTTATCATAACAAAATATTTGCTTAGCATGAAAATAGAATCTAAAGATAATTATCACAATTTAGTGAATTAAGCATTAAACAAAAAATGTATTTAGCCTTACCTGGTTGCGGCCCCATAGCGGGTGTCTCATGATGTTGATGACCGGACTAAAACAGCTCAGTCCCCCATGGTCTCGGTAGATGCCATGCTGGGTCAAGTTGTTGTACTTGGCTCGAACTTCCTGTCCCGTTGCCTGGGCAACGTCGTAAATCAGTTGCGTACTAAACAGTCCAAAAAACAAACAAAAAGATCATAGTATACAAATATTAACGGCTTAGAGTGCTGTCCTCCCCCCTCAATCCTCCCCCCTCAAACCACCTCCCCCCTCAAACCACCTCCCCCCTCAAACCACCTCCCCCCTCAAACCACCTCCCCCTTCAAACCACCTCCCCCCTCAAACCACCTTCCCCCTCCCCCCTCAAACCACCTCCCCCCTCAAACCACCTCCCCCTTCAAACCACCTCCCCCCTCAAACCACCTCCCCCTCAAACCACCTCCCCCCTCAAACCACCTCCCCCCTCAAACCACCTCCCCCCTCAAACCACCTCCCCCCTCAAACCACCTCCCCCCTCAAACCACCTCCCCCCTCAAACCACCTCCCCCCTCAAACCACCTCCCCCTAAACCACCTCTCCCCTCAAACCACCTCCCCCCTCAAACCACCTCCCCCCTCAAACCACCTCCCCCCTCAAACCACCTCCCCCTTCAAACCACCTCCCCCCTCAAACCACCTCCCCCCTCAAACCACCTCCCCCCTCAAACCACCTCCCCCTTCAAACCACCTCCCCCCTCAAACCACCTCCCCCTCAAACCACCTCCCCCCTCAAACCACCTCCCCCCTCAAACCACCTCCCCCTTCAAACCACCTCCCCCCTCAAACCACCTCCCCCCTCAAACCACCTCCCCCCTCAAACCACCTCCTCCCTCAAACCACGTACCTCCCTCAAACCACGTACCTCCCCCCTCAAACCACCTCCCCCCTCAAACCACCTCCCCCCTCAAACCACCTCCCCCCTCAAACCACCTCCCCCCTCAAACCACCTCCCCCTTCAAACCACCTCCCCCCTCAAACCACCTTCCCCCTCAAACCACCTCCCCCCTCAAACCACCTCCCCCCTCAAACCACCTCCCCCCTCAAACCACCTCCCCCCTCAAACCACCTCCCCCCTCAAACCACCTCCCCCCTCAAACCACCTCCCCCCTCAAACCACCTCCCCCCTCAAACCACCTCCCCCCTCAAACCACCTCCTCCCTCAAACCACCTCCTCCCTCAAACCACGTACCTCCCCCCTCAAACCACCTCCCCCCTCAAACCACCTCCCCCCTCAAACCACCTCCCCCCTCAAACCACCTCCCGCTCAAACCACCTCCCCCTCAAACCACCTCCCCCCTCAAACCACCTCCCCCCTCAAACCACCTCCCCCTTCAAACCACCTCCCCCCTCAAACCACCTCCCCCCTCAAACCACCTCCCCCCTCAAACCACCTCCCCCTTCAAACCACCTCCCCCCTCAAACCACCTCCCCCTCAAACCACCTCCCCCCTCAAACCACCTCCCCCTTCAAACCACCTCCCCCCTCAAACCACCTCCCCCCTCAAACCACCTCCCCCCTCAAACCACCTCCTCCCTCAAACCACGTACCTCCCTCAAACCACGTACCTCCCCCCTCAAACCACCTCCCCCCTCAAACCACCTCCCCCCTCAAACCACCTCCCCCCTCAAACCACCTCCCCCCTCAAACCACCTCCCCCCTCAAACCACCTCCCCCTTCAAACCACCTTCCCCCTCAAACCACCTTCCCCCTCAAACCACCTCCCCCCTCAAACCACCTCCCCCCTCAAACCACCTCCCCCCTCAAACCACCTCCCCCCTCAAACCACCTCCCCCCTCAAACCACCTCCCCCCTCAAACCACCTCCCCCCTCAAACCACCTCCCCCCTCAAACCACCTCCTCCCTCAAACCACCTCCTCCCTCAAACCACGTACCTCCCCCCTCAAACCACCTCCCCCCTCAAACCACCTCCCCCCTCAAACCACCTCCCGCTCAAACCACCTCCCCCTCAAACCACCTCCCCCCTCAAACCACCTCCCCCCTCAAACCACCTCCCCCCTCAAACCACCTCCCCCCTCAAACCACCTCCCCCCTCAAACCACCTCCCCCTCAAACCACCTCCCCCTCAAACCACCTCCCCCCTCAAACCACCTCCCCCCTCAAACCACCTCCCCCCTCAAACCACCTCCCCCCTCAAACCACCTCCCCCCTCAAACCACCTCCCCCCTCAAACCACCTCCCCCCTCAAACCACCTCCCCCCTCAAACCACCTCCCCCCTCAAACCACCTCCCGCTCAAACCACCTCCCCCCTCAAACCACCTCCCCCCTCAAACCACCTCCCCCCTCAAACCACCTCCCCCCTCAAACCACCTCCCCCCTCAAACCACCTCCCCCCTCAAACCACCTCCCCCCTCAAACCACCTCCCCCCTCAAACCACCTCCCCCCTCAAACCACCTCCCCCTCAAACCACCTCCCCCTCAAACCACCTCCCCCTCAAACCACCTCCCCCCTCAAACCACCTCCCCCCTCAAACCACGTACCTCCCCCCTCAAACCTAATTTTGGGGTGCAATCAGATGATCGAAAACCTCTTAAATTACATGATTTTGAGTAGTGTTTGCATAGTTAGTGTTTGGATTAAAGTCCACCAGTGGTCTAATTAACACGGTAATTAAATATGCAAATTAGCTCTTTGTAACTATCCCACGTTTTCGAAATTTTGATATTATGTTGATTATACAACGGTGTGTATGTGTGGAAAGTTTCAAGAAGAAATAATGATTAGAACATAGCAGTTGCTATGCTCAACCGAACCTTACTTGTCCTGTTTGGCAATCTTTTGTGTGTTTTCTTTAGGATACAAGTAAGTTTTCTCACAAACACTTTTTGTGAAACCCGTGACTTTCTGGAGCGCTGTAAAATGTATTTATCGCAAAACCCCCAAGTGTTATATACCATTGGAAAGCTCTCTTTCTCAAGAAATTGAAAATACCAATATCTCAATTTTCAATTTTCAATTTTCCGACTTTACTCTCATAATGTGGTGACAGGTCACATATATCGGCACCGGCGCAAGTCATATTGCAAATATTTTTCGGCAAGGTTGAACCAGAGTCTTATTATCCGCTTTACTCAAGTCGATCGAGTCAGTCTGATGAGGGACTAGAGTCGAGTCGAGTCATTTTGATGAGGCACCCGAGTCATTCTGATGAGTTTTCCCAAGTTTCCCAATTACTGAGAAGCAAATTCAATGTAAACAAATAGAAATAATCAAACTTTTGGGTTCTAAGAACCGATTGCATGTTTCTGAAGCACAAACGCAGGAACCAGAATATAGCTGGACTTCCCGCTTTTGGGAGCATAAAATTGCCTTAATTCAGCCCAAGACAAAGACGAAGGCAGGGATTTGAAGAGCACTAATAAAAGGACTGGCTGTTGACTGATGGAACGTATGACTGACTTGCTTGGTTGAGACGGAAACAAAAGACTGACACTCAGTTCAGACAGGCGTTCCACAGTCGCTCCTGAGTCGCTCTAACAACTCCAGCAGTCGATCGTTCGCCGTCTGGCGGGCCTTGTCGCCCTTATTTGTTTAAGACGTCGGAATCATTTCACTCATTTGGTTTGGCGCGACTGTGGAACGCCTGTCTGAACCGAGCGTCAGTTACTCATACTCATTGACCCGGCCCCAGTCCCGACTCAATTAATATACCCTGAACCGAGTGTCCGAGTCTTTAGTGTCCACTTCAATTAGGCGAGTCAGTTCTATAATTCCAATACTTCTACCTGAATGTTGCAGCTAGACCCAGGGCCTGCGGGTAGGACGTGGCATTTCCAGCCCCAACGTCGCCACGCAAGCACTCCGTGTCCCAGTCATACGGCCGGATGCCCAACCGTTGGATTGGCGGGGCCGGCCCGTTTGGGAAGCTTCCACCCCGGGCCATCTGTAAGGTCATGTCATCCAGGGTCAAGCGAGACATGAGGTCATCCAGTCGCTCATCCCACGACAGCGAATCGTTCATGAACGGGAAATACCCGGTGGACACCTCCAGGGCTGATGACAGGGTACCGACTACGACTAGTAGCAATGGTAGCACAAACACGATCATGGTGGAATATTTCATCAGCTGCAAGTTCTAAACCAAATTCTGAAAGACCACAGCACCTTCGAAGAAGAGTGAACAAAATATGCAATAATGATTTTACTGAAAAAATTTCGGCATAATAATTATAAAAGGTCTTTTGCATAAGGCTGTACTGTACAGCTCTATGATTTGACTACAAAACCTCAAAACATATTTTAAAAGTGAAAACAAACTTAAAGGTAGGATACTATTTGCAGATATCCAAAAATTTGACTACGGTACTAAATTATTAAGAAATATTTTATTTATTTGAAAGTAAATAATGATTGTAGGCATCCGGCAAAAAGATTGCGCTAGATATCCTGTAATTGTTCTAAACAAATTAATTTTTTTTCAAAGAAAAAAAAAAGGAAAAAAAAGAAGGCGGTCTTAAAAAAGGAAGCGGGCGGGGACGCTAAACATTATTATTTATTTATTAATAAATGCCAAAAAAGAAAAAAACAACCAAACATACAAACACACTCACAGATAAAAACGCCCCCTTTATATAAACTGGCACAATTGCAGAATACCCCACCACTTCGTATTCGTGATCGTGGCCGCTTCGTACGTAGGGTGTTTTTTGAAAGGGTAATAAAATCGGCGTTTATGCTTACTACTAGTAGTAGTACTGTAGTACTGAATTTGTGGCTTGGTATCTGAAACTGAAAGAGTCAGGTCACTCAAAATTCAATAGCTTTCCGAATATTTTGTTGGATGTGAAAGAACCTGCGATTAATCCCAGCACTAGCACGCATATCCTTACCATTCACAGCTAGCATGTAGAAGCGTACACAATCACCTGATAAGGTCAGCTGACCTTTTATCAGGTGATCGATTGTGTACGCTTCTAATGTACACGTAGTCTTTGGGCAAGACGTTGCTTAATTTGCAGCCACGAGAGGGCGCTATCGCGACAAACCATCATCACTCGCCATTAGCCTCTGTCATGAAATGACGAAAATCAACCGAAGAGGGCGTTTTGCGGAAATTTGTCAATATGGCTTCCGAGCTCTCGCGTAAGACTAACGTAAGTAGCTATACCATGGAGGAAAGACAACAGATATTTAGTGAATTGCGGGGAAATACTTAATAAAAAATGGCCAATCATAAAACTAGATTTTCTTTCCTGCACTTGAAAAGACCCGCCGTGTATTTATGCTCCTTAGAAAACCGGTTAGGCCCAATTAACATTTAAACAAAACAAAAAATTCAGTGGCACTGAACTGAAGCTTTATTTGAAAGCCATATTTGAATGCCATACAGTAAACAAATTCTGGGGCCAATTCATACAACTTGATACATGTACAAGCAATATTATTTTTGTATTTTTAATTATTTTTTGACATCAAATATAAATTTGGGGCTTTACACACAAGCACTTGGTTCACACTACTATATGGACGTTAAACCTCAACATTCCTAATTCTGCAATGTTAATTTAAAAACCAGTTTTAAATACTGTCACATTAAATGTACAGACGCCTGTGAAATCTAGTAATATTTTACCCTTTTATTGACTGAAACCTGACATTAAAAGAAGTTCGTAAATATTAAACTTGGATTTTCCAAGAATTATTCAATTGCGCCACGACCAATTAGGGAGCACTCGGTCGATTGTGTGCACAGGCAATTTCTGGACGCCACCGTTTTGGTGTTTTTTTCGGACTAAGCTTACACCTAAATTGTTAACAGAGGGTAAATAGCAAGCATTAATTACATTAACATGGTAAAGGTACAATGAATTTGCAGTTTGTCAACAAAGAAGTATGGCAACATTGCATGAGGAAAGTCGGCCCAACATTAACTGTTTATAAACAATGTAAACGTCAAAGTACAGCTATAGCTCTCCCAAAGGTCGAGTTGTCTCAAAGGTCGAGTTGTCTCAAAGGTCGAGTTGTCTCAAAGGTCGAGTTGTCTCAAAGGTCGAGTTGTCTCAAAGGTCGAGTTGTCTCAAAGGTCGAGTTGTCTCAACGGGCGAGTTGTCTCAACGGGCGAGTTGTCTCAACGGTCGACTTGTCTGACATCTGCTACTAGCTACGCACGTACGTATATAGCGCAGCACGCTTTCACAAACTGACCATTTTTTCAGTCGCTGTTTCTTTCTCTTTCGTAATTTTACGGTTTTGGATGACATTTAGCCTTATGCCTACGATTTATCCTTTCGAAATAACCACAGCCTTTAGAGCTCCGTCGTAAGCCATAAAGTTCTGACATCGACGACACACGTGTTGCTGTTGGTAAGCGCCGCCATTTTGACAATTTTCCTCGCGTTGACCTTTTAGAAAGGTCATGACAGAGGCTAATCCTGTACGGACAGGATGGCGAGTGATGATGGTTTGTCGCAATAGCGCCCTCTCGTGGCTGCAAATTAAGCAACGTCTTGCCCAAAGACTAATGTACACGCCGTGCTTTGAATTGAAACGTAGATACATGTACATATGTTCACCTATTTAAAGGGGTCGCATACGTTTGGTAATTGGAACCCACTGTTTGTTTCAATTCTATATAGTTATAGATATATACCATAAAACAAACCTGTAAAAATGTCATTTCAAAAGATGGTAGCGATTTTGCGATATTGCCGAAAATCCGGAGCGGTTATAAATGTCCACGCAGGAAGAATAATCTTCATTGGAATACACAATCTGAGAAACGTCACTGCAGTAACGCTTCTCAGATTCAAAATTTTGGGGATAAAGAGTGATATATGATAACCGCAGTACTTCGAAGTGAAAAGTTTATAAAAATGCATTATACTATCCAAAGCTGCTGTACTTCTTACCAAGTTTAGTTTTTATATTGCCATTAATTTTTGGAGTAATTACCAAACGTATACGATCCCAAGTGACAAATGTTGGCTATTGGCTTCAACTTTCCCTAAACAGTCGTCAGTCTAAGTTAAAACGTACAGGGGGTGTCGAAAATGTTTAAGATTTATACCTCATTTTACAAGGATTACTACCAAATTTAGATCTGAAATAACACAGGCCCGTACGCAAAAAAAAATAATAATAAATACAAATAAAATTACCAAAAGGTCCACATTTTCCGAGGTAAATAATGGTATTTTAATGTAGAAATAACTGTACTGGCACAAGAAATATTCTGGTCCCATTTTTGGTCCCACTTTTTGTCCCATCAGTACAAATTTGCCCCCCAAATTACTAAAAGGTCCACATTTTCCGGGGTAAATAGTGGTATTTTGATGTAGAAATAACGTTACTATGGCACAAGAACACTTTTGGTTCTTTTTTTGGTCCCACGAGTACAAATTCGCGCACCCCATAAAAAATCTTGCGTACGGGCCTGATGAATAATCATACAAAAATTGCATCAATCGACGCAGAAATTATCGAAGTTTCACTCACTGTTAAATGTTATCCTGAAACTACCACTTCAAAGATTTTATGTCGGTTTTTCGAGGGGCACTACCGAACTCTTGTTGAAACCTCGTGAATTATCGAACGGCCGAGACTGCCAACTCTCTGCAAAATAAAACTCAACAGCTAGTAGTACACTTCAACATGCCTGCCCATTTAGGGGCTCATTCATTCATTCATATATTATTTCGCAGGGTGCATCGCATACAAATATATTTTAAAAAAAATTAAAAAAAACATAAACAGTTATTACGAGCGAAATGGTAAAGGCGTGTTTTTGCCTAATTGGCCTATTGTAATCTTTCGCTAGTACTACAAACAGATGGGGACAGATGTTAAAAAAAACAAGCCATATTGTGCAGGCCTGTATGCAGGATTTTTTTATGGGGGGATGCGAATTTGTACTGGATGGGACCAACAATGGGACCAAACATTTTCATGTGCCAGTACGATGGCCAGTACCGTTATTTATACATAAAAAATACCATTATTTACCCCGGAAAATGTGGACTTTTGGTAATTTTTTATTTATTTATTTATTTATTTATTTATTATTATTTTTTATTTTTTTATTTTTTTGGGGGGTACCGGGTGCGTACGCACCTGTCGCCCCCCCCCCCCCCCCTGTCCCCCCCCCTGTCCCCCCGTGTATGGGCCTCTATTACAACCCTAGTTTTGGAGTGGACGTATACTAATTCACACCGAACATTAAAATGCGTAATACGATATTGAAAGTTAAACACTATGTACACGATATAAATCCATCACTTATTATGATCGAATCAAAATGCAGGAAGCAATATTTCCACCTAGGGGTCACTAAAACCAGGATGAAAATGAAATACCTCGGGGGACGAGGTTAAAGTTATAGTTGTTATCGTATGAAGCAGCAACAATTCTCAAAATCTAAAGAATTATGTTTTTAAAACTTAACTGATGCAAGTAAGTTTTGTGAATGCTTCAATTTGTATGTTCGTTTTTTCCAATCCCAAAAAAATTAAGATGATAGGCCTATATTCACTTACTATAGATTATAAGACTGGCGACCATGTCCAATTCTCAACTCAGCGAAGTAAATTTCTTTTTATAGCGACATGACTACTGGCTCCCCATAGTGCCCATGTGTGCGCGCTCCACCGTTATGTGTGATTGGATTCGCCTATACTTTTTTTTTTAATTTCGCATGCCGCAGTAACCATGATCGATATAATGATATAATCCAGGGGCGGCTCGGCGCGGGCACGTGCGCCATATACCCGCATATATCTTCACTATTGCACGTACCGCGCCGGAGAAAGTTTTGCGATATCATTTATTTTTCCATTCAATGAGGCCCACTGCCCGGTGAGTGTACAAGGATCACGCGACTGGTTCTTCTATGTCACTTCTATTTCTGTTTCTAGGGTCGGATCTTAAATTCGATACATGCAACGGCCGTCTGGCTATTTCCCAAGACGTTTCTAGGCGGAGGAAGAAGCACATGGACGGAAGGTGACTCAGAATCACTGGGATGTCAGGCGGGTTGTGACAAGAGGCCACAGGAGGGACGGGAAAGGGAGGGGGGGGGGGGGGGGGGGGGGGGTTACACAGCTGACCTCACACAGGAAGCAAGCGGTTCAAGTCGGACCCCAACTCTATTCCAGTATAAGCAGTTTCCGTTTTTAACATGAACACGCGCGGAGTCATAGGTACATTGTACAGCCTGCAAGACGTTTTTAACAGCGCTTGCTGAAGTGCTTAGATTTGAGATTTCTCAATTCCAGTTTTAGAAGATCGTGATTTGAGCGAGTATTGAGTTGGATATTACACACGAGAACTTTCGATGGGGCGTACTAGTTCCCCATTCGGCAGACTTGGCAGAAGGGTAAAACGGTGTTGTTCTTATGTGCTGTTGTCTTTTCTGTGTGGGATTTATTTGTCATGCACGGCGCAGTATGCTTCGGATCCGTTCGCGGCGAGTCCGCAGGACACGGTCGCTGCCAGGGGATCCACCGTCGTGCTCCGGTGTGCGTTACGTCCAGAGTTAGTGGGTGCTATCGTTCTCTGGAGCCACTCCGATCCCACAACAATTCTCGGTTTTAACAGCAAGCTGCGTAACCGGGTGACGATGATAGGCAAGCAGAGCTCCGGTGAGTTCAACCTGAGGATCATCGACCTGCGTGAGACGGACACGGGAAGGTACGAGTGCCGCGCCATGATCGGACTGATGAACATCGTAAGGCGGTCGGCTACCTTAACGGTGGTCGTGCCACCGGATCCCGGGTACCCAATGTGCAGCATGCAGCCCCCGTCTGGCCTCGTACCGGGCCAGATGGTAATTCTTACGTGCCACAGCCGAGGAGGCAAACCTGCTCCTAGATTGAACTGGCATCACGGGCCCCACCAGATTGGCACGCCCACGACTACAACCAACGTTCAGAGGTACACCTTGCGACCGGTGGATTTTGGGGTTGTATTCGAATGCCGGGAGACCGGAATGGCCCTGCCATTGGAGCGGTCCTGTGCGCTCGTGCCGCTTCCCACGTATCTCACCGTGGCCATCACTCCTCGGGACCCGGTGATTAAGGCTGGGGAGTCGGAGACCTTTGGTTGCAACGCCCAAGGAGCTCTGATTATAACATATTCGTGGTATATCAACGGGATACCCCTTGTCATGTCCCCGCTTATAGAGCGATTCGTTGTAGGTGGTGGGTTCCAGCTGATCTCCGTTTACAGTGCTGCGCTCTCTCTGGACGACACCTTGATAACGTGTGTGGCAACGGCCAATACGGGACAGGTTGCCAATGCTAGTTCAATCCTTAACGTTGTGCCAAGACGGTATACACCGACATGGCCCGGTGTCACTGCAGCAATACCGTCAACCACCAGACCGTGGTCTGGGACGCTGTCTCCCTCCGGTACCGATGCACCTGCGATTCCAGGTGACCCCAATAACCGACCTGGTCGACCAGGCAGACCCAGCCGTCCCGGAGGTACCCCTGGCCGCCCCGGAGGTACCCCTGGCCGCCCCGGAGGTAACCCTGGCCGCCCAGGTCATGATAGATCAGACGATGACGACCAGGACGATGATTCAAGAGAAAGTGACAGCGGAGACGACTTGACCGATTTCGATCGGAACAACGATCGGGAGAATCAAGCGGGGAACTTAAGCATCTCTGATAAAACAGTGACAGTCATCGGAGCATTAATGGCCGGACTGGTGATCAGCGTGGTCATCGTTGCCACGGTTCGTCTCATGACCCGTGTCAGGCCAGGCACTAAAGACACCTTGATCACAATCAGTGGCAGTACCGACTCCGATCAGATCGAGCCCAACTCACTGTCCGTCAATGACCGTAACACCTTCAGCAGCATTCGGTCCACGATCAGCTGCGAAGTGGGCGATCCCAAGCGCATCACATTTAGCGACCTCAACCGCGAGTACGACCTACCGCCGTTTGAGCCGGACGACAGCCTGAGCTACCTCGGCCTACGTCCAGAGAGCATGATATCCACTCGCTACACATATGAAGGACTGCACTCATCGGATACGTCCACGTCTATCGACCAGGCACGGAGCGTCAGATACTACGAAATCTCCTCGGGTGAATACGACCATTCCATGGAATACGAGGATGTAGTGTCCGAACAAAACAGTATGTCGGACATCGGACTTCGGTCAATGTCCATCTTGACCGACGAAGGTACTCTTCCGCGTAGAGCTAATCTCCCAGTGCCTGGATATAACTCACGTATTTCGATAAGCGATAGGGGCCATTTGATATAAGGGTATTGGGCGTACGTGTGCCTTAAAAAGGCAAATTGTTAAGATAAGTTGTCAACTTATGACTAATCGTACAATTTAATCGCGTTTTCGATTATGGCTTCCTTACCAACTTCAATCCATTTGTTCGTGTCCCGGTTACGTCTGACATATTGTTTTCTTTATTTAGGACACATTCTTTGATGCCTTCTATCTCCATAAAGCAGTTTACCTTAAAAACAATTACAATTATTTTTGTAAAGCCGATTACACTGACACATGCATGGGAAATTAGTTACATATAGTTCAGGCGTATAACCGGGACAGCAAAACAATTCACACTTTTGGACCCCTTATTTTACGGACTATAACCAATCTGCAAATTGCTATAAAGGAGAGCTTTTAAAAACATTTCAAAGCATAAACTGTGATTCAATAAGGATGTTTCAATTATAAATGTTGTTATAAACAAAACCAGTTGATGAATAAAACGATCATCTTCGCGAATTCTTTTTAGAAAGATTGCTTCAGTAATTATATTCAATATCAATTCTGACTGAAGGGAATTTATCAAATCTAACCGCGGTGATAAACCTTTTCCAAATTCAAGCATCATGTTTTAGTCTTTACAAAAATTGAGCCTTGAGTACCCAAATGTATAAGGCAAACAAATCACAAAACTTGCGCCATCGCATGATTTAGGAGTTGGGAAATTGCCAATATGAATGTACGTAGCGTAACGTTGGCCTGTATCCTATGACGTCATGCCCGACTTCCGCAGCGATATTCTATATACATAACTTCTTGACTTCAAGGATGAAGCACCGTATTTAGGCTGCCGTGTCTTTGGAAACGGGGCGTATTTATTTGTGAATGTTTTTAATTTACAAAATGTTATACTTCAGGACGAAAAAGTGAGAATTTTTTTTATTTAAAGGTAGGATACACCATTGGTAATTGCTTGAATTATCATGAATGAGTACATTTGGGGGGTTGTATTTTATAGTAAATATCGTTTAACTGAGCTGTCCGAAGTTGTACAATCATGGGTGCCGAGAAAAACACGAACAACTGTACAGCGGGTTTTTTAACCGGCGTCGAGCAGTTATTCTTATGTTATCTTTGTTTTTTCGCGATCGCCGTCCGGCGATCGCGAATTTTTCATTATAAAATTCTACTTTTCGGAAGAATTACAGGATATCTAGCGCAATCATTTTGCTGGATGCCTAGAATCTACATTTACTTTTCAATGAGTAAGATATTTCTTAATAATTCGGTTGTAAATATTTCGGATATCTGCAAATGGCCTATCCTACCTTTAAATATGATGCCACAAACTCGGATGACTTCCTACCCACAGGATTATATCACATCAGAGCATTGTCGGATGTTATAGGCTCGCTTGTGCGTTTTGTATTGTGGATTTAGTACCGTGGATGAAATCCTGAAAATCTATATACATATCCATACAGGCCTTTTTGTGTACGCGCCCTCAAACGACCTCGCCTAAATCCATCCTACGAGTTGCGCATGGTTATTGCCGTTGTTATTTATTATTTTGTTGGTATTTCCGAAAGTCACATGCTCATGAGTTTCTGGTGGTCACAGGACCAAACAGGATGGTTCATTATTATTATGCACCAGTGACAACAAATAATTTGAATTCATCAACAAAATACACGTATCAGAAACTACAGCTTTTATCAATTTGTAAATTGTTTGCTTAACCTTTTAAACTCAGGCCTGTTTTCGAAGAATTTGTACGTGTTGCTATAGTTTGTATATACAAATATCATTTACAGTGTAAAAAACCCATATAATTATGTATCATTGGAAAGCTTACAAATAGGGCTATATTTTGGGGGAATATTTGGACCCCCAGGAGCTTTTAAGGGACTTAGAAGTCAGATGTAGCGCGGGGCTGAGTGCAAAGGGTTAAGGTCTGTGCGAGTGGATCATTTTGTCCTCGTCTAGCTTTTAGCAGGGATGTAGTAAGGTCCGTCACAAGTCCCTGCAAGTCCCTGTAAGTCCCTGCAAGTCCATCACAAGTCTTTCAGTTCCAATTCAAATCACAAGCTATTCAAATCAGCTTTGACAAAAGCATTCCTTTGTCATTGTTCATCCAGTTACTTGTGACTGCCTTTATGAAGGGACTTGTGACTGGCTTCACGAAAGGACTTGTGAAAGGACTTGCAGGGACTCGACTACAACCCTGGCTATTAGTCGTTACTCGTGTCTTGGCGGTAAAGTTTCTTCAGAAAGGCCATAATTAAAATTGTACCCCTTCACCTATAGTGGTCACTGATTGATATTCAAGGGGGGGGGGGGGGGGGGGGGGTCTGCACAACAATCCATTAAAATGGGCGCTCGCTTCGAATCGGGCTGCCGAAGAAAATTGGCCAGGGGGGCGCTGGCGATGCAAGCTGCTTCGATTATATGGAGGGGGTTGATCCAAACGCAAAAGAAGCCAGGAGAGGTCCAACGAGAAACAAAGCGGCCCACCAACTTCTAGTCCGACCGCTTGAGGATAGCGGCTGTACGCGATCATGATGGATCACATCGATATTATACCCCTGTCACACCTGGGGCCAATTTCACGGAGCTGCTAAGCACACAAATTTGCTTAGCACAAAAACGTCTTGCTCATTAAAAACAAGTTTTCAGCCAAAATTCTACGTGTTTTCATGCTAATAAAAAACCAGCTGATTATCAATCAAAAACAATAAAGATCACGTGAAAATTTGGTCTGTAACCTTGTTTTTACCAAGGACACATTTTCATGCTAAGCAAATTTTTGTGCTTAGCAGCTCCGTAAAATTGGCCCCAGAGCTACGCTGCCGTTGCGCTCCCACGGCGACTAAAAAAGGTGCAAAACGCAGTATAGAAGCGCAGTAGGATTGCCAAGAGCGTAGTGGGGAACGTAGTGGAGTCTACCTAGGTCGTGGAAGGGTCTCTATGGTCGCCAAACCTCGGCGATTGTTTTGAGCCTGCTCAAAACAATCGCGGAGGGTCGGCGACCTGGTCTAAAACGCAGTGGGAGCGCAGTCAGAGCGTAGTGGGATCTCAAAGAACGTACTTGGGACGTCTACCATGACGATTTTTTGCCAGTTTTCGGCGACCCCACTGCGTTTTTGATGAAAACTACATCGCAGTAAGGTCGCCGTGGGATCGCACACCGGTCTGACGTATTAAGGCGAAATGAGCTAATGCCAACGACTGAAACCACACATGGCAACACCGGCATAAATCATATCCGGTGAGACGTTTATTAACACTATTGGCATTACGCAGAGTGACGGAATGCCTACAATCCAGGATCGGTCCTTCAGGATAGGTAATTAAGACCTGGGGCCAATTTCATAGAGCTGCTAAGCACAACAATTTGCTTTGCACAACAAAAGTCTTGCTCATCAAAAACAAGTTACCAGCCAAAATTCTACGTGGTTTTCATGCTAAGCAAAAAAACGGCTGATTATCAATCAAAAACAAAAAGATCACGTGAAAATTTGGTCTGTAACCTTGTTTTTGCAAAGGACAAATTGTCATGCTAAGCAAATTGTTGTGCTTAGCAGCTCTATGAAATTGGCCCCTGACCGCTGGCGATGTTAGCTATTATAAGTCACTGAGTAAGGACCTGGGGCCAATTTCATAAAACGTGTAAGCACCAAAATTTGCTTAGCATGAAAATTTTTCCTTTGAAAAAAAACATGGTTCCAAACCAAAATTTCAGTTGATGTTCATTGTTGGTGACTGGTATTCAGGTGTTTGTTTTTTTTGCTTTGAATGAAGCACATGGAGTTTGGGCAGATAACCTGTTTTTCCTGAGCAAGACTTTTTTGTGCTAAGCAAATTTGTGTGCTTACATGTTTTATGAAATTGGCCCCTGCTCCGTAGGCGAATTATATCCATACAGGGAGGGAGGGTTCCATGGTAGTAATCAAATGCAAATTATTAGCTAAACAACCCGTACGCACCCCCCAAATTACCAAAAGGTCCACATTTTCCGGGGTAAATATTGGTATTTTGATGTAGAAATAACGGTACTGGCTCACGAAAATGGACTTGGATTGGGCGATAATATCAACTAAAAAATCGCACCCCCCCCCCCCCCCCACCCCCTCCCCCCACAATTTTCGTTAAATTTAGGATGATTTGCCCAACTTGCGCAAGTCAGACATTCGGTTCCGTTTTTGTCGGTTTGGATCGGTTTTTCCCTAAATTGTTGTCGTGTCGGGTCGGAGAGTTCAGATCAGTTTCAGTTCGGGTATATTGTTAAAGTTTCGGGTCGGTTTGTCTTTATAGTCAATCCAATCCGATGCACATTATTATTAGGCCATGTTTCCCAATGCATGTACCACATCAGAACCCTGGGAGAGGATATACAGCTCAATGCTGCCATTTCAGCTAAATCAGCCACAATACCTTCACTGTATGTACTCTGTGTCCTTACAGTTATTAACCACACCATTCTCGCCTATTAAATTCCTTCCATCCTTGGAACGCCCCAAGTTATTTGCGCCAATACCTATACGCCATTGCTTTTGGTGTAATTTTCGGTTTGCCTGGTTCAAGTTTGGTGTAAGTTGTTTTTATAGACTTTTTTACTGACCATTTTTTATTTCTTATTAAGTTTTTAGGGTTGGGGGCGTTTATGTAACAATAATCTAGGGAGTGTATATAGGTATGGTGGACTAAGAGGGAGTCGCTTGGTCATTTTCTTGCTGGGTATAACTTAATCAACCTCTCGGATCAGGAATCCAATGTTTATACATGCAATACTAGGATGAGCTGTGTACATGTATTGTGACAACTCCGATTGTCGCGTCTGTGCTAAAATAGTACCTGGAAATTATTCACACAATCGTAAATTTGACTTCATGTTGAACTTTATTCGGGGTTTTTTCATAAACAAAAAGACAAAACTATTTCATAAAATGTAACAAAAATTGCAGACATCAGCTAGAGTAGAGAACATGGAAATAATGTAATATCCTGCAGCCACTTGTGTGCAATGTCTATGGAAAGTAAAGAACATTTTCTAACAAAATTGGAAATGTTTCTTAGTGGCTGCAACATATACTAGCGAATCAACTACTAAACAAATCATAGATATACATGCAAATATTTCACACTTTCAATATATACATATTACAAGCTAAATATTGTAAATGTGGTCAGATCTCACGAAATGAGACCAGTTTGTAAACCCTTTGAGTTAACCAGTTCGCGCCGGATGACGTATATAAACGCAAACATTTTCCAAAATTCAAAACGGATGACGCATAAACACGCCAAGTTCAAGTTCGGAAATGTATTTCAGCAGCGCGCAAGGCCGGAAATGCGTGGGTGTGCTTCCCGGCACTATCAGCCTGAACCCGCTTCGGATCGAGTTTCGTTAAAAATAATCCCGCCCGTGGGCTCGGCGATGTTAAAATAATCTCGGCGCAAACTGGTTAAAGGTAGGAAACACCATTGGTAAGTGCTTGAATTATCATGAATGGTTGGATTCGGGGAGTTGTATTTTCATATAGTAGGCCTAAGTGTCGTTTAACTGACCTGTGTTCAAAGTTTTACAATCGTGGATGCCGAGGAAAGCAAGAAACACGTTGTTAGTCAAGATTTTTTTGTTAAATTAAATTTTTCGGGACAATTATATATCTAGCGCAATCATTTTGCTGGATGCCTACAATCATTACTTACTTTAAAATAAGTAAGATATTTCTTAATAATTTGGTAGTATTTTCTTTTTTATATCTGTAAATGTTGTATCTTACCTTTAATTAGTTATAGAATCTTGTATGGGGGGGGGGGTAAAGGGTCTTAATGGACACTAACACGAGACATCTGCTAGCTGCTGTAAATCAATATGGTTTCTTTTTCACATGGTCTTTCATTCATTCATTTATTCAATCAATTATTATTTCGCAGGGTGCATTGCATACATCACCAGAAAGGCCTGTGAAACTGTTGAAGTTGCATTTGTGAAGTACGGTCGAAGATAGAGACATCACTTGTCAAACTGTTTTGGGCACGTGTACACTACTGCAACTTAACCCGTACATGAACTCATTCACAGGAAAGCAGCCCCTATCAATTCTAATCTGATCAACTTTTCAGGAAATCCAGGGTATTTAGAGTAGTTAGGTGGACAGAAGTGCCACACAGGGTTTCCCGATGATGTTAACCACAATGTCTGTTGCTAATTAGCCACCCCCCCCCCCCCCCCCCAAATTGATTCATCAATTTACTGTCCAATGAGAAAAGAAAAGGTAGGGTAGAAGTGGAAAATGTTACAATTCCATGTCACAATGTGCAGTGTTGAATTTATAAATACAATTCTCATAAATTAAAGGGATTGTATACGTTTGGTAATTAATTGGAACCCAATGTTTGTTTCAATCCTATATAGTTATAGATATATACCATAAAACTAACTTGTAAAAACTTCATTTCAAAAGGTTGTAGCGATTTTGAGATATTGCCGAAAATCTGGAGCGGTTATGTCCACGCAGTAAGAAAAATCTGCATTGGAATACACAGTCTGAGAAACGTCACTGCAGTAACGCTTATCAGATTCAATTTTTCGGGGATAAAAAGTGATATAATTTTCCATACTACCGCAGTACTTTGAAGTGAAAAGTTTATAAAAATGCATTATACTATCCAAAGCTGCTGTACTTCTTACCAAGTAAGTTTTTATTGCCATTAATTGTTGGAGTAATTACCAAACGTATACGATCCCTTTAAGACTTTGGTTGCATTAATCATGGATTAACCTCTAGCTGTGATGTCACCCTATTGTACCAGCGCTCCATTATTTTTCACGAATGGATTGTTGGAGGCAATATCTCTCCTTTTTTTTTGGAAGCTAACGCAAGTAAACAAATATATAGATTGCCCTCATAGAACCAGTACATGAGGAACTATACTCATTATGCATGTAACAGTAGGCCTATAAGCATTGCCTGTCTGACCACAGGCAAACCAATTATCCTGGCCACTTGACCCATAATTAATAGGTAAACATAGTGGTCAGCCAGTGATTAGTATAATTGGCTTTATGGCTGTTTCCCTGACCACAAAGATGTGATTTTGAATAGCACAGCTACCAATCTTCTTAGATGCGTGTGACCTTCGATGAGTGGGGGAACCAGGATGTGATATTGGGTTTTATGACCTAAAGCCTGGATGAGGTATTAAAGCACAATGTGATTTTGGGTAGGGCCAGACACCATGATGTGATTTTGGTTAAGTGGCCAGACAGTTGATGTGATTTTGGCAAGGCACTAACACAGGATGTGATATTGGACTTTAACGACATAATCCTAGATGTGATTTCTGGCTCGGATGTGATTTTGGTGGTGTGGATGTGATATTGGGTAATATCTACCAAAATCACATCTAGGCGAGTCACCTTTCCATTTTTGTAGAGAAATCACATTCAGGCCGTTCACAGTGAAAGAGGAGTCACTAGAAACTAACCAGTGTATTGGTTCTTGTTGTATTTTTCAGGGCACTTACGTACCCTAACCAGGTTTTCCCTTCAACTTTGTTCTATTGGGTTTAACCAGTTTGTGCCGGAGGACGTATATACACGCAACATTTTCTCGAGGGATTCAAAACAGATGACGCATAAACACCTCACGAGCAAGGCCGGGAATGTCTGTCAGCAACGAGCAAGGCCGGAAATGTGTGGGTGTGCTTCCCGATACCATCTGCCTGAACCTGCCTAGGATCGAGTTTCGTTAAAAATAATCCCGCGCCTCGGCTCTGGAATGTTAAAGTAATCCTGGCGCGAACTGATTAAATACATGTAACCTATAATTTGTCGAAGAAAAAGACAAATGTAACGATAGTCGGATTCGAACCACAGACCTTTCGATCCATAGCTCTCCTCTCTACCAACCATGCCATTGGGGAGTTGGTTGAGGAAGCCTTTCTTTATAATTCTTTATAGTTCTTTAATGTATATGAGTTGCCATGCTCTTTCTCATTAATATACATTCACGCCCCACCCAGCTCCTGAAAAGAAATATATCGAACCCCTAACACCAGTTAGTATTAAGTGTCTTTTGAACAAAGACACTCCATTTGTGCAAAATAATAGAGCGCTGGGACAAAAGGGTGATGACATCGCTAGTGGAGATATATGCTGCGTTCCAATCGCGTCGTGTTTATCGTGTTCACCGTGAATTTCTTCATGTTCACGAGTAGGTTGCATTCCAAACGCTACTCACCAAGACGCACGCGCACAGTCGAGTTAGTTGTGCGGTAAAGACATTTCCCGCACGAGAATTCGTACGTGAACCACGCATGCGCGAATATTTCATTCGTTTATGAAGTCGTGAACATGGAGAAAAAAAATCCACCTCGAGTTCACCAGGTTACTAGCCAAAATTATACATGTTTTTCATGCTAAGCAAGAAAACAGCTGATTATCAATCCAAAACAATAAAGATCAGGTAAAAATTTGGTCTGTAACCTTGTTTTTGCCAAGGACAAATTGTCATGCTAAGCAAATTTTTGTGCTTAGCAGCTCTATGAAATTGGCCCCTGTTTTTAATGAGCAAGACTTTTTGTGCTAAGCAAATTTTTTTGCTTAGCAGCTCTATGAAATTGGGCCCAGGTTACTAGCCAAAATTATACATGTTTTTCATGCTAAGCAAGAAAACAGCTGATTATCAATCCAAAACAATAAAGATCAGGTACAAATTTGGTCTGTAACCTTGTTTTTGCCAAGGACAAATTGTCATGCTAAGCAAATTGTTGTGCTTAGCAGCTCTATGAAATTGGCCCCTGGCGATTAGAACGCCATTATACGACTCGTGAACTCGTGAACACGATAACTACGACGCGATTGCAACGCAGCATAAGGCGGCTAATACCCTACAGCCAATTGTTACCCACAAATGGCGTGTACCTCGGGCATTATCCTTTACGTATCCCCCCCCCCCCCCCCCCCTTCCCAGAATAGGCCAAAAAAAAATGTTTTTCATACAATTACTAGCCTTCATCCCGGTCCCATCTTTACAAAATTCAAGAAATAAAACAATTCATGGTTCTGTTCATTCAAACAAACTAAATTGTAACAAACCTCTGTTATAATAAATGCAGTGGTACATTCCAAGTACGGTTGAAGAGGCATCACTTACAATGAATGACTTGTGGACTAAGATGATGCCAGCGACGTTGCATCCGTTGTTGACGTTCACTCTGAAGACTCAATCTAGACGCAAAAAAAAGAAGTGTCTAGTGAAAATCTTGCGGTTCATACGACGGTCCTCAAATTTGAATGCATGATGATCTTGTCTAGAGTGTATTGTGCACAAAGTTGTTTTTATTTCAAAGAACTTTACTTTTGTTCGAACATTTTGAACTCTCCAAAATGTTGGACATGCAATGTACATGCAATTAAAGCTTATTTCATCATAGTTCGTTTTCTTTTCAATTTTTGTGGTAATCCTACGACTTATGGGAGAAATTTACATCCAAAAGATGATCACTCCTAAAAGTAGTGGTGAAGCCCATCACCCTCTTGAAAAATGATGCCTTTGCTCGATTGTAAAACAGAGCACTTTTAGGTGTCAATTTTATCAAAATTTCATAGTAATACAAGCTGTCAGTCTCATGCACGGCCTTCAACTTTTGTCTTTATTTTTTACAAACCTTAAGTTTATGGCACCGATTTACAGGTCTGCACCCATATAAGCCTGTTAGTCTTATACTTTAGTTCCATAATAGTTTAGAATGCCATGGCCCAGTGGTACGATGTTCGACTCATGTACGATGGTGCCTGGGTTCGAACCCTTCCAGGAACATTTGTGTTTGCGCCCTTGGCAAAGACACAGTTTGCGCCGGATGGCGTAAAAATTAATATAAACGCAAAGTTTTCCCTAGATTCAAAACGGATGACGCATAAAACAGGCCACGAGCAAAGCCGGAAATGTCTGTCAGCAGCGAGCAAGGCCGGAAATGCGTGGGTGTGCTTCCCGGTGTTATCGGCCTGAACCCGCCTAGGATCGCGTTTCGTAAAAAAATAATCCTGCGCGTCGGCTCAGTGATGTTAAAATTATCCCGGCGCGAACTGGTTGACAGCAATTGCCTCTCTTCACCATGGAGTATAAATGGGTCTCTTAGAAGGTCGAGGCCAATTAAGTGCCTATATAGCAGCCATGTGATCCATGGCTTGATGAACGGGGGTAACAACTGTAAAGCGCTTTGAGATCGTTGATACGATGGAAAGCGCTATATGTGACCCGTCATCACAAAATGAGCGTAAAGTCGGCAAAATCAAAAATTGAGATATGGGTATTTCTAAATTCTGTGGAAACAGAGCTTTCCAATGGAGGTTTGATACTCAATAATTTTTTATTTTTTAGTCTGGAGTCTTAATACAGAGATTTTGAGAAAACGGGCATTTCTTGCGAGAAATTGTGTGAATGCGCAAAGAAAGGCATAGTCAAAATTGTCTCAAAAACTTTTCTTCTTTTTTTATGATCGTCCTGAAAAATTGGGAATTGATTGTTGGGGATTTAGTCTTTAAAAAAAAAAAAAAAAATAATAATCTCAAAATCGACCACCCCTTCAAATTTTGACTTGACTTTATGCTCATTTTGTGATGACAGGTCACATATAAGCACGACTACTATTACTATGTTGCAAAACCCATGTCACCTTTTAGACAGCAAAGAGTCAAATCTCTTCTGTGCTGTGATGTGGACGCTGTACGGCTTGGGGTCAGTTGGGTTCTTCATGAAGGGGTCCAGGGCTGGGAAGGAACGGAGTGGAAAGACAAACATGTTGCTCTCTGGTGTCTCATCTGAGTCTGACCCTTCTCTGGCTTCCTTTACACCTGTCAAGAGAGAGAGAGCAAGAATAATTGGATTTCTCAAGAGATGATGGGGAAGGAAACAAAGCTGGACACAATTTCACAGCTAGTAGCTATTAGTGAGTTAGTGGATTCTTGCAAAGTCACTCGGATGGTCTGTTGTCACAGGTAAGGTTGACAATCGGGCTGATTTTGCGAAGAACACAGTGGCGTATCAAAAGCGACAGTTGAGGTGTCAATAAAACAAATAGAAAAACTTAGTATTTTAACCATTTCGCACCGGAGGACGTAAAGTTTTCCCCAGATTTAAAATGGATGATGCATAAACACGTCACGAGCAAAGCCGGAAAATATCCGTCAGCAGCGAGCAAGGCCAGAAATGCGTGCGTGTGCTTTCTGGTACCATCGGCCTGATCCCGCCTCGGATCTAGTTTGGTTAGAGACGAAATTAAAGACATTGCTTGTTTCATCTGGCATAAAAGGCTGGATACGCCACTGGACTTCTTGTTCAAAAAAAGAAAGATGATTTGCAGTCTCCTGACAACTGGTAGGGTATACTTTACAGAACCACAATACAAAAGACATGTGGCACATAGTGCTACCGCACAGCTTTTTGCGTATCGCTTTTTGTGAATGTTATTTCTTATTGGCCAGTGACTGACTTGCTGCGACTAGACCTGATTTAGAAGCTACCCACCTCGCTCCGGCAGACGCAGATCCAGAAGGGGGCGGGGGGGGGGGGGGGGTTGTTATACAAAATAATAAATAGATGGCATTTGCACGGGTTATTTATCTATATATGTGACCCGCTCCAGGAAAAGGTGACATAAGTCGCGCTATGCATTTATAAGTAATGGCCTGTTAAAGTTAATAGGGTAAATATTGTTGTCAAAATTTGATTTTCATTTTTTGTCTTAAATGACATCTTTAATATCCAAAGTTTCAGATTGAATTAACAAAAAGCTGGAATTTGATAAATAAAGTGAAACGAAACCTTTTAAGAGTGCATGGTTGTCTTAGTTATGTTGTGTTTCAAAGCCTGTTTTCTCCATTGTGTATTTTAATTTTCCATGGAACATACGCAAAAACGTCATATCACCGGAACGGGAGGGTCTATGGAGCTGTACTATGTACCAAATGAAAGCTTATATCCTGGACCTTTTAATCATGTACATAACTCTATTTTAAGTTTTTCCGCCTTATGTCACCTTTTCCTAGAGCGGGTCACATATAGTAAGCGTTATGTAAGCAACAGTATCCATTGTGCTACATTAGCTATAATCCGCCCCTGCACTCCTCAGCTGTAGGGCATTCGCAATTACAATTTTTGGCAGGTCCTCGGCACAGAGCCAGGTTTATTACAGACTAGAAAGTGTAACATGTCTAAACACTTTTCCACCTCCCCTCCCTACCCCCCTTCTTTTCTGACCTGGAAATCTAGTCACAACATCCGGTGCGTCATTTCCATATTAAAGGTAGGATACATCATTTGCATATATAAATCTTTTTTTTTGCTACCGAATAATTCAAAAATCTCATACTCTAATATTTGAAAGTAAATAATGATTGTAGGCATGCATCCAGCAAAATGATAGCGCTACATATCCTGTAATTGATTCGAAAAACGGCGATCGCAAAAAACACAAGCCATAAGAACTATAGTCCGGTAAATTTACATCAAAATAGGGCCTGACCTAGAAGTTATTGCAATATAATTTATTTTAACCAGTTCGCACCGGGATCATTTTAACATCACCGAGCCGACGTGCAGGATTATTTTTAATGAAACTCGATCCGAAGCGGGTTCACGCCGCCAGTACCGGAAAGCAAACCCACATATTTCCGGCCTTGCTCGCTGCTGACAGACATTTCCGGCCTTGCTCGTGGCGTGTTTATATGCGTCATCCGTTTTGAGTCTGGGGAAAACTTTGCGTTTATATTCGTCATCCGGCACGAACTGGTTAACACTGTCACACGAGGGAGGTATCACTCTTTGACATTCTAAAAGAAACAGCCGGTACAGATGGAGTGCCATAATTGTTTTTAACATTAAGCATGCAAAACCGCGAAACTAGACTAATAACAAGCAGACGACTGTTCTATGTCTACCAATTTATATAATAGTATGGGAATCTACCTTGCCACACAATAATATTTGGTATTTTCTTGAAAAAGGTCGAATTTAAATATTTTTGGCTGTCAGAATTATTAATCGGTTAAAATAAATTGCCTCATGTTCAATAAACCATTTGTTATGGAATGTTTTGGCATAAATAGGTCAAATTAAAACAGGGGCGGACAATGATGTGCACGAAGTGACCCATTTGAAGTTACACTTAGTTGTCCATGCACATAAGCGTGAGCCCAATTTGAAGATATATCTCCATTCAGAGATTCGTGTGTTTGTTTCCCGAGAAATTAACGTTCTTGGCATAACTCTATAATTGTAAAAAAAAAATGTGTAAGCCAAAAGCCTCAATAAGAAAAAAATGGCCGGGTTAAAATCTTTTACTGAACATTTCATTTAATTAATTGTCCACTTGTTTTTAATATCGAGGATCAAACTTGAATTTTCTACATCCTTTTTTCAAAATGATAAACGTATATCATCTATAGACTTTCGCACTGTTGGATGAAAGTCATCCACTCTGTCAGAAGCGGCTAGGACCGTAAATAAAGTTATGTCTTGAATAATGTCTTGAAAACTACAAATTTTCTGTCAATTGTAAAGTTGTAAACAAGTTAAAATTTGTATTACTCTGAATATGTAAAAGAAAAAAGAAGGATATAGAAGGGTTTTCAAATATTGAAAACTTTTGTATTATTGAGGACCGTTTCCCAAACCCAGACTTCGAATGCATTCGGGCCTTTTTCATTCAGTATGGCAGTGAGAATGGAGCCTTTTACAGACCGAAGCCAGGGTTTTTAAAATGGCCTAAGTTTCCGATGTACTATCGTCTGCTGCACTCGCAGTTGGTTAAAAATCTGGTTATAGCCTACTATACCGAATAACAACTATTTGATTTCTACCAAAACTTATCATCCAGCTAGCTAGTTCATGCCAACAGAAAGTAATAATAATTGGGGAGGCTAATCATCCTTACTTGCAGCTGGTGTGCTGAATTGCAAAGGACGCGGCTACAACGTGGTCGAGCCGCTGGCACGTAAAGGCGCCTATGGCAGCCGGCCACATCGACTTATTATGACTACGGAGCACAGCCTGAGATCGAAAGTGTTTGATTTTTCAGGAGGGAGGAAAACCAGATGACCTGGAGAAAAACCTTCGAGGCACAGGAGAAAACCAACGCACAACTCTACTCACATATGGTCCGGGCCGGGAATCGAACCCGGGCCACATTGGTGAGAGGCAAGCGCTTTACACACAAGCCACCCATGCCACCCATGCCACCCATGGATGGGTGATGAGGGGCTACATAAAATGCTCTCCTAATAACTAGGTATAGTTTGGAAGAAACCTTCCCGAGATGTAATGTGAAGGGGAAAAATGAATGGGAACTCTCTGATATTAAAAAAAGTCAAACGGGAAGGCTATATAGAAACCACTAGTAAGTGAATGCATCTATACAATTGGAGACCATGGAGCAAATTGGGGGATGTTACAGCTGTTTTCTTCCGCCATGTCACAAAAAATGGCTTAACTATTTTGTTTTGGTTGCTTTTGGAGTGCCATGGCCTCGTGGTCTGGAGCATTGAATTTGTAATCTGTAGGTAAAGCTGCAGGTTGTGGGTTCGAGTCCGGCCTAGGACTAGGGTACGTGTGCCCTTGAGCAAATCACTTTGTCACTCATTGCTTCTCTCCACCAAGGAGTAAATGGGTACCTGTGAGGGCAGAGATGGTTATTGTGGTTGATTTAGCTGCTTTGCGCCAAAATGGCAGCATCAAGCTGTATACTCCCCAGGGAGCTGAGATGGTATTTGGAATGTTTCATGGGCCCAATGACAGGGGTAATAATGTAAAGTGCTTTGATACACCCACATTGTGGGAGTCTAAAGCGCTATATAAGAACTAACATTAAAAAAAAATTCAGCCGCCGGTCCATTGGGTGCCAATTTTTCAAGATGGCGTCAGCCCTTTTGAAGAGTGCCCTACTTGTTGCCTACTTTAAGTGCTTTTATTTATCGCACCAAATTCTTATTCATCACATCGAATTCTAGAGCAACGGTTCGTTTTTCCGTCCTTATTGGGGAAATAACCACGCGTCACTCTTTTTGCCGTTTGGGAATAAAACACAGCCTAAATAGCGTGTGAATAATATACCCAGTGGATTTCAGACAATCTTTTGACATATTTTCAACGACAATGTTTGGTATGTTTGGACACAAAAATCGGGAGCCAAGGATGGTGTTGTATGTGACCCGCTCCAGGAAAAGGTGACATAAGTCGCGCTAAGCATTCAGTAATGGCCTGTTGAGGCTGAGTCAACTGTTGGGTTGTTGAGGCTACGATGGACTCTATTTGAAATCAACAAAGGCAGGGTCTTAAAGGGATCATTTCTGACTAACAACGCCTTAAAGTAGGAGCGTGTCATTTACGGTGATTATAGGGTGCACTTTTAACCAGTTTTGATTTTATTTTTTTGTCTTAAATGACATCTTTAATATCCAAAGTTTCAGATTTAATTAGCAAAAAGCTGGAATTTAATAAATAAAATAAAACAAAACCTTTTAAGAGTGCATGGTTCCAATGTTTTGTCTTAGTTTTGTTGTGTTTCTAAGGCCTGTTTTCTCAGTTGTGTATTTTCGGAATTCCATGGAACCATTAATATGCAAAAACGTCATATCACCGGAACGGGAGGGGCTGTGGAGCTGTACTATGTACCAAATGAAAGCTTACATCCTGGACTTTTCAATCATGTACATAACTCTATTTTTATGTCACCTTTTCCTGGAGCGGGTCACATATAGCCAAATATTTGGTATAGCTGAATGTTCTGTATAGCAGCATTCCACATAGTGGAACTCAAACCGAAAACTAAAAAATGATGTTCATTCAAAATGCTGTTCTTTAACACAGATCTTTTTTTTTTCAAGCTACCTTTGATGTAGAGCATGTTTGCATTGGCGGCAGAGGTCAGGACAGGTGGGACCACGGCTGTGAGCTTGCAGTCTGCAGCGCGCAGGGCCAACACGCACAGTGTGTGGCCTCTCCGCACGTCAACCAGACTAACTTCACCAGCTCCTCGGACCACTACAACCTGCCAAAAAGAGACACAGAGAGGAAATTAATTTACCGGGGGAGAAAGTTGGAAGTTTGGATCACAGCCAGTTTTGGGATGTCGTAGACACCACTGGTATCCATTTCTGTTTCTTTGGTTAAAGGTAGGATACACCATTTGCAAATATTGAAGAAAAAAAACACTACCAAATTATTAACAAATATCTTACTTATTTAGAAGTAAATAATGATTGTAGCTATCCAGCAAAATATTTGCGCTAGATATCCTGTAATTGTTCTGAAAAATTCAAGAACAACATAAGAGCCAAGTGCTGCAGAGGTTGAAAATGACTGCCGTTTTTCTTGCTTTTCTCAGCATCTATGATTGTAAAACTTCAGACAGATCAGTTGAACTATATTTACTATAAAATACAACCCCCCTCCCCCAAAAAAATCCACTCATTCATGATAATTTAAGCAATTACCAATGGTGTATCCTACCTTTAAGGGAAGGGTCAAATTGGGAAGAGGGGCCAATTAGTAACTCAGCACATTTCATTGCTTCACAGCTATATAAGCTCTCGCTTAAAAAATTACAAACGCTTGTTGATTAGCTACAAAAAACAAAACATGTTATAGAATGAATTTGTTTAACAAAAAACTAATTCAGATGTGAAATTTGATCCAAAAGTCCAAGAGCCTTTCCAGAAATGTATTGACTGCTGTTACATGTATATGAAGGATTTCAATTTGTAGCTATCAACCCATGATTTGTTTGGGAAAGGCAAGGGATTTGTATGCTTTGTGCCTTCCACTGACATTTAGTGCAACACAAAAGCTTGGAAAAACCCTTCATAACATTTAGTTTAAAGGATTGCCAAGAATATTGTCTATGATGATGTGTCCCAACAACTTTACCGCTTAATTGTAACTGTGATAACACTGACTTTTTGTTTAGAGTGGAGTGGAGGGTATATTACATATTTAAGAAGGGGTCGTTATGGGGTATACTTGAAGAATCATTCTGTTGTTCTGAGTCAACAACTGGTTGACTGATTAAGTGACTCAAATACCGAGTAGAAATAATGGTCTAAACTGAGATTTGTGGGTGGCTAATTAGACAAGCCCACTCTTCCTTAAGGAGGCTTTTAAGACACAAAACAACTAGAACGTGATTCATACAGCATCATCAACAAGCTCCAAGATCACTTCAAATCCACGAAGAGGTTTTAAAGAATGTCGCAGGATTTAGCGTGATGGACCATATAGTCAGTGATCCATCAGATTACAAGCTTTTAAAGGGGTACTATGTCCTAGAATCGAGCAATTGAGCTACAAAACACGTTTTGAATGAAATTATGTTCATCGGAAAGGGCATTTGAAAGAAGATAGAAACACCCACACAACCATGCTTTAACAACTTTGTGTTATTCTTGTGTAGAACGAGTTTTGGGGGTTGCAAAAGTACAAAAGTGACCGCTAAGACTTGAGCTGTTTGGGTATATAGTCATGACTCCAGCCGCAAAGTGTTCGCCTTTGGCGGACGTGTAAGAAACCACATTTGTGCATTGGTGCCGTGTGCAATTTATAGAAAACACACAACATTGTATTGAACATTGAATGAAAACGACAGGAAAAACGTATGCGTACACCGTTGTGTCTGATGTAAACAAAGAGGGTTTTTCCTTCTTTTCTTGATAACGATAAGACATTAGATTGGTTTCCTTTCAACCATATGTTTGAAATAGGATAAGTAAAAAATTCAAAACATGATATTTGGGGGAATTTCCGGACATAGTGCCCCATTATTACTTTTCAAATGGGCTACCAGTATGTCCTGCCCTGTGGTGAATTTGAATTAACCAGTTCGCGCCGGATGACGTATATAAACGCACAGTTTTCCCCAGATGCAAAACGAATGATGCATAAACACGCCAAGAGCAAGGCTGGAAATGTCTGTCAGCAGCGAGCAAGGCCGAAAATGCGTGGGTGTGCTTCCTGGTACTATCGGCCTGAACACGCCTCGGATCGAGTTTGATAAAAAATAAACCCACGCGTTGGCTCGGTGATGTTAAAATAATCCCGGCGCGAACTGGTTAAAAGTGCACATTATAATCCCCCAAAATGACACGCTCCTACTTTAAGGCGTTGTTAGTCAGAAATAATCCCTTTAAGACCCTGCCTTTGTTGATTTCAAATAGAGTCCATCGTAGCCTCAACAACCCAACAGTTGACTCAGCCCCAAACACGGCCTGCAATCCACTGCATGCTTTACGGCCAGGAAGGAAATTTGTAATTCAATTTCACTTCCCGTGATGAAGAGCAACGTTAACATTCTAAGATAGGTAGGAGCTAGGTGTGAGTGAATCGGAGTGCAAGACTGTCATGTTTGTTATCTAGTACACGATCACTTTTCCCATTCGAACCCAGCATGGAGGAATGAACATTTACACATTTACACCATACCCTGCACAAACAATGTTAATTACCCAAACAATATTGAAGGGCAAAATTACCCAATATTGACATTTAAATGTACCACTTTGATGTAAGGGTCTATGAGGTAATGGCTATGAGATAATGTAAGGGCTATGAGATAATGTAAGGGCTATGAGATAATGTAAGGGCTATGATGAGGTAGTGCAAGGTCTATGGTAATGCAAGGTCTATATGAGGTAATGCAAGGTCTATATGAGCCAGGTCTATATGAGCCAGGTCTATATAAGGTAATGCAAGGTCTATATGAGGTAATGCAAGGTCTATATGAGGTAATGCAAGGTCTATATGAGGTAATGCAAGGCCTATATGAGCCAGGTCTATATGAGGTAATGCAAGGTCTATATGAGGTAATGCAAGGTCTATATGAGCAAGGTCTATGAGGTAATGCAAGGTCTATGAGGTATGGTCTATGAGGTATATAATGTAAGGTCTATAATGTAAGGTCTATGAGGTAATGTAAACTTTATGATGTAATGTAAGGTCTGTAATGCAAGGTCTATGAGGTAATGTAAGGTCTATGAGGTATCATGCAGGGTTTCCCTTTAGCGGTCGCCCGGTCGCCAAATGCGACCCAATTAACAGCCACGGACGACTCGAAACACTTCCCTCGGTCGTCCGGCCGGCCAGTTAAAATATTGAATACATTACATGTGATTTCCCAGATCAACTGTTTACCAGTACAATGTACATGTACAGCAGTACCTTTACACGGGGATCCCCTTTACACAACAGTGCACTAGCACGTGCATTGTATGGTAGTATGAGGTATATAATGTAAGGTCTATGAGGTAATGTAAACTTTATAATGTAATAAGGTCTGTAATGCAAGGTCTATGAGGTAATGTAAGGTCTATTATTAGGTAATGTAAGGTCTATTAGGGGTAATGTAATGTCTATGACACTAGGTAATGTAAGGTCTATGATGTAATGTAAGGTCTATGATGTAATGCAAGGTCTACGAGGTAATTTAATGTCTATGAGGTAATTTAATGTCTATAAGGTAATTTAATGTCTTTGGGTCTATGAGGTAATAAGGTCTATGAGGTGATGTAAGGTTTATGATGTAATGTAAGGTCTATGATGTAATGTAAGGTCTATGAGGTAATGTAAGGTCTATGAGGTAATGTAAGGTCTATGAGGTATAATGTAAGGTCTATGAGGTAATAAGGTCTATGAGGTAATGTAAGGTCTATGAGGTAATGTATAAGGTCTATGAGGTAATAAGGTCTATGAGGTAATAAGGTCTATGAGGTAATGTAAGGTCTATGAGGTAATGTATAAGGTCTATGAGGTAATAAGGTCTATGAGGTAATAAAGGTCTATGAGGTAATGTAAGGTCTATGAGGTAATGTATAAGGTCTATGAGGTAATGTATAAGGTCTATGGGTGTGCAAGTTTGCATGTACCGGTACCATAAAATGAAACAAAGACATATGACACGTAATTTTAAAACTGTTTCCAAAATTGATCCGCTTATTGAATATGTAAGTACGCAAATGCTCATCACGGGCGTGGCACACGTACAGGTGGGCGCTTGTTCGAATAATGCGTAAATCAGAATTCAGGTGTGTGTATTCTGTGACGCAGCCTATTTTGAGAACAACGGACGACAACAATACAAGTATATACATGTTGTGTCTAGGTTTTTTTGTCATCTGGTTTCAAGGCCCCCTTTTTCTTCGTCTACGAATTTCCACTGCTGTTTTTTTTGGGTGGTATTCTTAAGGGCGACAGGTTTTGTGTGTGCTATACTCTTTAAGATCTTAATCAATATTGCTTGCACTACTAGCTACCCACACCCCCCCCCCCCCCCCCCCATGTTCTTTCCCAACATAAAAATACATAACCCCGATGACTATGGGGCAGATCTGTCCTAACGGGGTACGATGAATCATTATTTAATATAGCTTCAGCTGCCTAAATTTGATTCATGGGGCTGGGCAAGGATCCAACCTTCTCTCCCTCAAAAACAGAATCAAAACCCCAAACAAAAATATTAATATCCCGCCTTCCCTAAAATAAAAGAGAAAATAATATTTCCGGTCCTCAAATAAATTTTAAAAAAAATAAACCAAGACACTTTGATTTAAGCTGATGGTGATGACGTGTCTAATCTCACAAAATGAGTCATAAATGATGACCCCGGCAAGATAGTTTTGAGAATAAAAAACATGTGCATTCTCGAGGTCGGCATGACGTAACGAAGGGGCAAGTCGATGATAGCAACATGCAATAAACCTAAAATGTTCCCATTCGCGCTAAAGTACCTAGAAACAACGGAAAGTTAAATAAGGTTCCCCCGGATGTCCGACCACAAGAATGTCTAAGCCTCTCTCGACATTACTGGCCAAGTTCGATCAAGGACTAAAGTTAACTATAGTTTGACTAACTCTGATCGAACTCAGGCTAGTCGACGATGGTTAAACTAGTCTAGTCGACTATTCACGACCAGCCTACCGCGGTTGGTCGCATCGATGGTAACCAATAGCCGCTTTAATAGCACAGTACAGAGAGGACCAGTTTGGCAGTTAATGGTCAATAGTTCGACAAGAGTTGTTCGCACTTCAACTTCAGTGCGCATGCCCTAATGACATCACGAACTAACCACTAGTTAACTATAGTTCCTTGATCGAACTTGGCCACTGATGACAAGATTGAAATCCATGCAAAAAGTTACATGTTTTTGCCAAATCTTCTCTCCTAATACATTATTCCAGCCCAATTTTAAGCCTCAACTCCTGTAATTAGACTTTTGGTCTGGTTATGAAAGAAAGAACCCACCACTTGTGGAATGCCGGTCAGTGGCTGCACAGACGCCACCCTCTCCACGTCATCGCTACAAGCCAGGTCCACGACCCGCATTGTTGCGGCGCCCTCGTACCCGCACCGTACCACCGCCACGCTGCCGTCGGTGCAGTGCGCCATCAGGTGTGTGTCGGGGGTAGTAGCTGCTGAAGAAGAGGGGTCTCGGGAAGATTGATGATGAGAAGGGGGCAGGATGCCAGGGTTGAGGAAGTGGACGTGAGAGACTGCTCCTGTTGGGGAGAGCTTCTGCACTGCCTGGGGGAAACCTGGTCAAAATAGAGGATATACAGGGAGGGAAATAATTATTAAAGAGGCAACTTAAAAAATATCTGCTGGTAGATTATTGAAGTATAACGAAGTAGACTGAAGACTTGAAATCATAACATACACTTAATAGGACAGGCTAAGGTCTCATGCATTTATTATCTTATTGGTTACTACCCAGTCGGCAAAACTATATGTTTCAAACACGGGTTGAAAAACGCATGTCTTGGCGAGGTAAAATGAAATATCCAAACACGCGTTTCAAATGTGTTCTAGACGTATTACAATGTAATATGCGTGTCTGAAACTAATGTTCAACACGTGTCCATGTTCAACACAGGTCCATTTTAAACACGTGTCCATTTTAAACTCGTGTCCATTCGAAACACGTGTTTCAAATTTCATTTTACCTCGCCAAAATTTACACTCGTTTTTTTATCATAGTCTATCTTCCTTCAAATGCTTTTTTTGCCAACTGGGTATTACGTCTAGGCTGTGCCAAAACCCCCCCCCCCCCCCCCCCCCCCCACCCCTCCCTCATAGCATGGGACAAGTTTGATCAAGGACTACAGTTATAACCAAACTTTGACTTTCTTTGATCGAATTACAGAAAAGAGAGGTTTGCACTGGTACTTTGAAAATTACCCATATGTTGATCATAGATGGTCAGGGTACCATCTCGGTGGCCTACAGCAAGTAGAGATGTGCACGGTGATGCAGTAAGGCAGGTGACATCACTGCCAAATGGCCACACGATGTCTGGCTTATGCTCAAGATCTTGGTAATAGGAAAACAAATATATGTGGGAACCAATAGACAACTTCTATCGAAAGTTGCACATACATATATTTCAACCACATGTTAGAGGGAAAACAACTTATTCTAAACACTCTACTCATCAACACTAGGTAAACACAGATTCTCTGGAATTGTAGGAGGTGAGTGAACACGTTAAAGGGGTCGTATACGTTTGGTAATTGGAACCCACTGTTTGTTTCAATCCTATATAGTTATAGATATTATACCATAAAACTAACCTGCACAAATTTCATTTCAAAAGGTGGTAGCGATTTTGAGATATTCCTGAAAATCTGAAGCGGTTATGTCCACGTAGGAAGAATAATCTACATTGGAATACACAATCTGAGAAACGTCACTGCAATAACACTTCTGAGATTCAATTTTTTTGTGGATAAAACGTGATATCTTTTTCCATAACCGCAGTACTTCGAAGTGAAAAGTTTCTAAAAAAGCATTATACTATCCAAAGCTGCTGTACTTCTTACCAAATAAATTTGTATTGCCATTAATTTTTGGAGTAATTACCAAACGTATACGATCCCTTTTAAACTCAGGTAATTTATTTTTGGAATCACCCTGTATATCTCTCACCTTTAGAAGGCTTGAGAAGGTTATAATGGCAGACGTTGGGAATCCCAGTCCAGGCCACAGCGACACTGTTGGGACGATCGTTGCTGGACTCCAAGCCGGTAACCAGAAGAAAGCTTGGGTTGAGGAAGACACATAGAGGCTGATGAGAGCTGAAAAAGAAACAAGACGTATTTTAGTAAAGACATTGTACCGTTGCCTCGTGGGTCTGGACTCTGAAAGCATCAAGTTCGTGGTCTGCGGGTAATTCTGTGGGTTGTGGGCAGGGATGTAGTCGAGTCCATCACAAGTCACTCCAAGTCCCTGTAAGTCCCTGCAAGTCCACCACAAGTCCACCACAAGTTCTTCAGTTCCCATTCAAATCACAAGCTATTCAAATCAGCTTTGACAAAAGCATTCCTTTGTCATTGTTCATCTAGTTACTTGTGACTGCCTTTATGAAGGGGCTTGTGACTGGCTTCACGAAAGGACTTGTGAACGGACTTGCAGGGACTCGACTACAACCCTTGTTGTGGGTTCGAGTCTGGCCTGGGATTATGGCGCACGTACCCTTGAGCAAGGTACTTTGTCACTCATTGCTTCTCCCCATCACCCAGGAGTAAATGGGTGCCTTTGAGGGCAGAGATTGTTGTGGTTGATTTAGCTGCTTTGCGCCGAAATGGCAGCAGCGCTGTATACTCCCGGCCCTAGAGAGAGCTGAGATGTAGGACTTCATTTTGTAGAAACAGCCCATTTCAACGTGGTGTCATATACTGGAATGAACTCAATATTGATTTGAAAAAAAATGTGTACTTCTGTGGTTTCATTTGCCCTAAAATTAAAGAAATCAATGATTAATACTTATATATTTGTTCTTTACTGATTTGCTTAGTTATTATGTAACATACTGTACCGGGTCTCACTCTCTATTGTCCTTATTTTGTCCGTGTATAGTTTTTGTCCTGTCCCAGGGAAAGGTAAAAAAGCTTTGCTTCACCGTTTCCCTGCATGTTGACAGCTTTTAATGCTTTCGATTATGTATTGTCTTTGATGAATGCTCTGTAAATACACACATGTTTTGTCCTTTATGTGCATAAGAATGTAAGTAAAGTAAAAAAAAAAAATAAAAAAAAAAAATGGCATATCGAATGTTTTGAAGCGCCTTAAGCACCTATGTATTATTGAATTATTGTATTATGTGTTGCATCTTCTTTGTCTCGTGCTTTGAGCTCAAGATTGTGCGGAAAGTTTTGCAATTGAAGGTTTCAAGTCAAGCTTGTACAATTGTTATGTGGGCATGTCCTCAGGCTAGACACTGTACTCGATTAACGTAAACTTTAAGCTTCAGTAAACCATTTTCTCAGATGTGCATTTTTATCGTTTGAAGCAGCAAAGATAAAGTTCGGTTGGGCGACTAGAGTCGACTAGACTCAACCATAGTTGATCTGGATGTCACTCGATCGCTGGGTGGTTTGACTAGCTAATCCAACTGGATCAACCTAGCTAGCCGCGAAGCATGGTTTCTCTAGTCACTCGCAAGTTACATTACGTCACGGTTTGAAAATGGAGGAAATGTAAACTCGGGCCAGTTTTTGTAAAAGTTTACGATACATTTCTCCAATGATTGATAACTCTTTAATGATGATAACTCTAAAATGAATTATTAATTGCACTAAATTAAGTGAAGATAAAAATTAAAATAAATTTAAAAACAAATAAAAATTACATGCCAACATTTTGCTTCGTTAACCAGTTTGCGCAGGAGGACGTATATATGCAATTTTTTTCCCAGACTCAAAACGGATGACGCATAAACACGTCACGAACAAGGCCGGAAATGTCTGTCAGCAGCGAGCAAAGCCTGATATGCGTGGGTGTGCTTCCCGGTAACCGAGTTTTGTTAAAAATAATCCAGCGCCTTGGCTTGGTGATGTTAAAATAATCCCGGCGCGAACTGGTTAACAACGTGAAGGTTGTCGTCTGCTCACAAACTAGATTTGACGTCATCGATCAACGAGATCGAGTAAAAAAACAGAACACGCATGCGTGGAGTTCAAACGAACATTGACGAAAGGGACCATAGAGTCCAGCAGCTACCAAATTTGCTCAAAGTGCTCAAAATCATATGGTGATATCCTACCCACCAGGCTTTGTCTTCCTGCTCATTCAGGCACCATAGCTGGTCCTGGTGCTGGTTCCTAAAGACCTGTCTACGTTTCTCTAGGTGCTGATCGCTGACAAGGTGCTGTCTGGTGCCAAGACCCACAACCTGTCCCTCGTCAATTGCCCGGAAGATCGACGCCACAGATCCGGTCACACCTAGAGTGGAAACAAAAATTGATATGACTTCACAAATTTCAGCTAGGAAAATTTCCTAGATTACCTGATGATGGCATACTCTTTGTTACGAATCCTCCTGAATCGTCCATATTATGTGACGTCACCATGGTCAAGCCACCCTGATCTTCAAAAGTTCAGGAAATTGATACTTTCACCAGATCTACGTTTAATTTTGCCCCGAGTATGAACCGACCTCGACTGGAGCTGCCTAAATCACAGGTAGAAAAAACAAAACAAAAAAAACTGATTTTTGCTATTGTGTACAGGAATAAAATGTAAAGGAAATAAGTTTACAAGATTTTTTACACGCGGGGTTTGGGGTGAAGTGGTAATTCTGTTTATGGCAGATATTCCGAAAAGGTTTGGACATAAATGCTTGGCCATGTCTAGTTTTCATTTTGCATTAACTTAAATTATTTGGGTATTTATGTTATTTTAGCCTTAAGTTGATTTAATGTATATTCACATAAAGACACGACTTAAAGGTAGAATACACCAATGGTAATTGCTTGAATTATCATGAATGGAGGGTTGTAGTTTATAGTAAATATCGTTTAACTGGCCTTTCCGAAGTTTTACAATCATGGATGCTGAGAAAGGAAGAAAAACGATGTTCGTTTTCAACCGACATCGGGCAGTTATTCTTATGTTGTTCTTGGTTTTTTTGGCGAACGCCATCCGGCGATCAAGAATTTGGGACACTTTTAGGAAACAATTTTAGGAACAATTACCGGTTATTTACCGCGATCATTTTGCTGGGTGCCTAGAATCATTATTTACTTTCAAATAAGTAAGATATTCATTAATAATTCGGTAGTAAATCTTTTAGATACCTGCAAATGGTGTATCCTACCCTTAATATGGTCTGGTACCCCGAAGTGTTAGTGCAAGTTTGTGATTGTATATCAATTCCCACCTGTCAGAGTAGACGGCGGTGGCCTGACCCGAAGCACTGCAGTGGGTTTGGACATCTGTGACATGTTCAGATTTGGTGCTGCAGGTTGTGCCCCTGGGTGGGGAGTGGGCGAACCCCTAGGGGAGCCTGATGAGGTGGACTGCATGCAGGGGTTGAGGTAAGCATAAGAGAACATTCTGAATCGAGGCTTTGAATGCGGTAAAGAGTTTTTAAAAAAGATAAAAGGTCAGAATACAGTTCCATATTCGAAAACCATAAAAACTTTCCAACTCTTACTAAATCCAGAGGTTTAGGCCATATTTTCTGGTACGCATAATCGTTGGGATATGCGACCAGATGGGGTACATGTAGATATGCAGCCATTATAAAAGCATCAGTCTGTGGGAGTATACATGATGTACATGTATATGCATAGCACTTGGGGGCTCGGCGATAAATACATTTTACAACGTTCTAGAAAGTCATGGGTTTCACAAAACGTGTTTGTGAGAAAACTTACTTTAAACAAAACACGCAAAAGATTACAAAACAGGACAAGTAAGGTTTGGTTGACCATAGCCACGGCTATGTTCTAATCATTATTTCTTCTTGAAATTTTCCACACATACAAACTAGTGTATAAACAACAAAGTATCAACATTTTGAAAACGTGGACCTTACATGGACCTGATTTGCAAATTTATTTACCGTGTTAATTAGACCACTAATGGACTTTAATCTAAACACTATTTACGCAAACACTAAACAAAATCGCGTAATTTAAGAGGTTTTCGCTCATCTGATCTCACCCAAAAAATGGGAATATGTAGAGGAGAACTTGGGCTTTTCAAATTACGCAAAATCTCAAAATTGACCACCCCTTCATATTTTGACTTTGGATGGCCATATCCCCGAATCACATCGTGCGACTTTACTCTCATTTTGTGGTGACAGGTCACATATGCAACCTGGCGCCGATTTCACGAAAAACTAAGATCTATCTTATAGGAAGACTAACTCATCCTAACTTCCATTGTATCTATTGTATTAGTTAGGAATGTTTTAATACTCTTCCTAAAGATTGGTCTTAGCATTGGTGAAATCAGCCCCAGGTTGTACATTTTTTCCTTACCTTTGCCGTGTCTGTTGTAATACCCTCGTTGGATGTGGCCATGTCGATGCTAGAATCCTGTCATGGGCGAGATACATCAAGAGAATCAATAACTTTTTGCCATTGAATTATTATATCATGCTACTATTAACCAGTTCGCCCTGGATGACGTATATAAACGCAAAGTTTTCCCTAGTTTCAAAACGGATGAAGCATAAACACGCCACGGGCAAGGCCGGAAATGTCTGTCAGCAGCAAGCAAGGCCGGAAATGCGTGGGTGTGCTTGCCGGAACTATCGGCCTGAACCCGCTTCGGATCGAGTTTCGTTAAAAATAATCCGGCCTCTCGACTCGGTGATGTTAATCCCGGCACAAACTAGTTAAAAGTCTTTTTAAGCTGGCAACTTTCTCCCGACCCTACTATGATAACACTGATAACTTCTTTATGTCTATAAGTCTACCATTTCGTTCAAATGTGGTCACAGGATATATACTGTTGGTGGGAATACAGTAAAAGTGTGCAGGTTTTAATCTCTGACCACAAGACATGGTGAATTGGCCGCCCAATTTCATAGCCCCGCTAAACCACAGAATTCAGTACTCATAATTACAATCACTATTTTGCGCTAACAGTCCTAGCAGACAAATTATGCGCTAACCCTGTAAGCACAGAATCCTTCATTACGAGATTCTTAGTTTCGAGATGTATGCATGCGCAGAAGCCAAAATTTTTCGCTAACTATGAATATGTGACCATCCACGACAAAAGGGCTGTAAAGTTGCCAGAGCCTATTTTGAGAAAAAAACCATTAAAATATGTGAAAAACATTTCTCTAAATACATCGAAACGTCAAGATGCCTACTTTACAGCCCTTTTGTCGTGGACGCTCACATATGCTTACCGTAAGCACACAATTCTCTGCTAAAGCAGGCAGGAATTGTTCGCTAACGGTAGAGCAAAGCCATGAAATTGGCCTCAGATCGTGGAAGATTAAAGACCGAGTTTTATAATTCTGAAAATCAAAATCTTACTAGTTTGTCGACTTCTACTGGCTTAGCAAGTTGTTGTTGCTGCTGTTGTTTGACTGCATTGCTGTGAGCATTCTCCAGTTCTCGTAGCCAGTTATCTCTAGGTAGATGCCACACATCAAGCCAAACATCAGATCCATCTAGAACATCCAGACATATTTTTTAATTTTGAAAACTGAACAAAGAAATTGACTGGGACGAGGCCTGAACTAGCGACCTCTGGATTGCCGTTCCGGTCCTCTACCAACTGTGAGCTATCCAGCCTCTTGTTGGCAGTTCTCCAAATTAGTCAATATCTTTGTAATATACCTGCAATGGTATAGTGATCAGTAATTCTTATAATTAGAGGGCTCCTTTGAAAAGCAGTTTGTTAACCGAAATGGACTACCCTCTTTAAAGGGATCGTATACGTTTGGTAATTACTCCAAAATTTATTGGCAATAAAAACTTACTTAGTAAGAAGTACAGCAGCTTTGGATAGTCGCATTTTATGAAACTTTTTACTTTGAAGTACTGCGGTTATGGAAACAAAATTTGAATCTGAGAAGCGTTACTGCAGTGACGTTTCTCAGATTGTGTATTCCAATGCAGATTATTCTTCCTGCGTGGACATAACCGCTCCAGATTTTCGACAATATCTCAAAATCGCTAGCACATTTTGAAATGAAATTTGTACAGGTTAGTTTTATGGTATATATCTATAACTATATAGGATTGAAACTAACAGTGGGTTCCAATTACCAAACGTATACGATCCATATAAAGATTACATTAAATACATACAAAATAAAGTAATTGCTATGTAACCAGGGATCATGCCCATATTTTACTATATGTTTTCTTGATTAAAAGCTGTATCTTCTAAAAACTTGGTATATTTTTTTCTCATAAAGATTTTTGTATGTTTTTCTATGCAGACAGATACTTACTCTGAAGAGCAACTGACACGTAGTCCCCATCATTGGAGATGAATGAATTAGTGATGATGGACCCAGCGATGTCCTCATTGAATGTTTTGATGGAATGAATTGCTTCAAAGGCTGAACAAAGAAGCCTGCCAGTACCTACACTTCACAAGATTAGAAAAAGAAAATCAGTGTTTTGAAATCTACATGAGCTACTAATTAGCTTTGTGAGTTAGCCACGCCCCTTAGACAACTTTACGCACATGCATCACAGGGGTGGGGCAGGGAGTGGGGCAGGGAGTGGGGCAGGGAGTGGGGCAGGGGATGGGGCAGGGGATGGGGCAGGGGATGGGGCAGGGGATGGGGCAGGGGATGGGGCAGGGGATGGGGCAGGGGATGGGGCAGGGGATGGGGCAGGGGATGGGGCAGGGGATGGGGCAGGGGATGGGGCAGGGGATGGGGCAGGGGATAAGGCAGGGGATGGGGCAGGGAGTGGGGCAGGGAGTGGGGCAGGGAGTGGGGCAGGGAGTGGGGCAGGGAGTGGGGCAGGGAGTGGGGCAGGGAGTGGGGCAGGGAGTGGGGCAGGGAGTGGGGCAGGGAGTGGGGCAGGGAGTGGGGCAGAGAGTGGGGCAGAGAGTGGGGCAGAGAGTGGGGCAGGGAGTGGGGCAGAGAGTGGGGCAGGGAGTGGGGCAGAGAGTGGGGCAGAGAGTGGGGCAGGGAGTGGGGCAGAGAGTGGGGCAGGGAGTGGGGCAGAGAGTGGGGCAGGGGACAGGGCAGAGAGTGGGGCAGGGAACGGGGCAGAGAGTGGGGCAGGGGACAGCGCACACAAATCCTCTTAATTTTCATCTTTATTGATCGTTTTTACATACAAGACATTAATGACAATAATCGGTGATAACTATATTTCCTAAAAATACAATGTTCAGAAAAATGACTTGGTCACGATTTTTACCCATGCGTTCACTTCAACGACCGATTGCGTAAAACGGCCCCAGCGACTTATTCCTGATTACGATGGAGCGGGTCACATATAACGTTCCTCTACATACCAGCTGTATCTATAGTTACAATGAGGTACGTCTGCACTCCAATCAGGCAAATCTTGAGAGAGCAGATGCTGGTGTCATCTGATCCATGATCCCAGGATGCAATAGGAGCCTGAGTCATTGCGTCGATCATAGTGACGCCATGAGGCATTCCAAAGAATACGTAGCGCCCGTCAGGGCTGTCTGCTACACTGAGTGATTGGCCGTAGTCCTAGATTTCAGAGTGATAAATAATACAGAATTTCATATTCTTTTCAATTTGTTGCTATCCTAGGTGGTTTGATACAGAGTACATGTAGAAGGTTGTTACAAAACAATCCCTGTAGGAGAGACTAGGTTTAAGCAATTTATTTTTCTGGATCTCTTAACCAGTTCGCGCCGGGATTATTTTAACATCACTGAGCCGACGAGCGGAATTATTTTTAACGAAACTCGATCCGAAGCAGGTTCAGGCCACCAGTATCGGGAAGCACACCCACGCATTTCCGGCCTTGCTCGCTGCTGACAGACATTTCCGGCCTTGCTCGTGGCGTGTTTATGCATCATCCGTTTTGAATCTGGGGAAAACTTTGCATTTATATTCGTCATCCGGCGCGAACTGGTTAATTTCAGAAGGAAAACTAGAGAAGTAAACGAAATGATTGGAGTGGTGGGAGAAATCAGAGACTTCAAAATTCGGTTATCCTATTTTTTTTTCAAACCGAATTATTTGATTTCACCCAAAAGTTATCATCCAACTCACAATCATACCAGCAAAAAGTAATGAGTGAGGTGCCACAAGAAATGCCCTCTCAGTGACTGGTTATAGTGGGAAGGATTCAGTGACCACTGGGTCTTTACACAACAAAACCAGAGCTGTGATATTGGGAGAAATGAATGGGAACTCATCACAAATTAGTCAAATGGGCAGGCTAATAGTGAAACCACTAGTACAATCGGAGACCATGGAGCAAATTGGAAGATGTTACAATTGTCTTCTTCAGCCTGTGTCACACAAAAATGGAAGACTAAACTTGTTTGGGTTGGTTTCAAATATTTGGTTTTCTAAATCAAAACCGACTAGTGGAATTAAAACCGAATATTGACAAATTCGGTTTCAAATCCCAGCACCAATTTACAGTGACATTACATTACATTCTATGAGGCCTATGATTTTACCCCCTGATCTCTTACTTTCCTATTGCATCATGCTCCATGAACAATAAAACAAGTCCACCTCACAACTCACCGGTAACGGAACGGCGCAATCGTACTGCGGCGGTCGGACGCAAGACTTCTCAGCGATCCTAGCCGACTCTCCCTCGCTGATGACCTCCCAGGCCAGGTCAAAGATCAAGTTGGCGATCTTGTTCACAAGACGGAAGGGCTGGGGCAGTACGTCGTACATTTGCTCCGGGTTGCGGATGTAGTCCTCATCATCACTGGAACGGTTCCCCAGGGACTCGGGGGTGATGGACAAGAGATTCTTGCGCACGTAGACTGGCATAGCGTCTGACTATATGAGCTGAGCTGATTATGATCAAACTAGACATGCTAGAAAAGAATAAAATAAGGCAAGGTAACATATTTTCACATTAAAGTTAGAGTGTCCGTGCTTTTTCAAAATTTTGATCTTCTTTTTTAAACAAATTTTGAAGGAATATAATGTACTCTTTACCAGTTCGCGCCGGGATTATTTTAACATCACCGAGCCGAGGGGCGGGATTTTTTTAACGAAACTCGATCCGAGCGGGTTCAGGCCGATAGTGCCGGGAAGCACACCCATGCATTTCCGGCCTTGCTCGCTGCTGACAGACATTTCCGAACTTGAACTTGGCGTGTTTATGCGTCATCCGTTTTGAATTTGGGGAAAACTTTGCATTTTTAATATGTCATCTGGCGCGAACTGGTTAACGAATAAATTTGCTTGTTTGTATTGGCAGGCTTTTTTAGTTTTAAAAAGTGGTTTTTGTCATTGCTTAAATTGCACACTAAGTTTTGTTGAGCAAAAGGGGTCATTTCGTGTCAAATCACCCAAACAATTTTTTAATTTACAGTTTAAAAAAATTATAGTTGTTTTATAGGGTTATTTGGGGTAAAAAATCTAAAGTTTCAGTGGCATCCGACCAGTGATTTTTGAGCTATCGTCTGCAATTTGTTGGCGTTTTTGGCCAAAATGGGCGTGGCCGCCCTAACCATATTCTCCCTAACCTGTTGACAAAATTTGTTGATTTTGATTACTTTAGATTGGTAACATCCTAGAAAATCACATTTTGCCAACTTTGACATGAGCTATGAAACAAACAAAACACATTTTTCCTCAATTTTTTTTATTTATATTGTAATGTAAATATATGCCAGCCCATTTGGCAATACCGTCATATATGTGCCCCCTGTTTATGGTCACTGTAGATCTAGAGTAGAGGTAACGTAGGGCAAAAGAACAAATAGCAGGAGTAATTGGAGAGGTGTTACTAACGATTTTAGAAAAATAAACGTACTGACGAGGACTGTTCTGTACTGCTGGTGCGCTCGGCTGCTGTAAACAGTGTTTGCAGAGCAGGATGACTGTATTGACTGTCTATTGGCCGGCTAAAGAGATGTACTGATAATCGAGAACTGAGTCAAGTCAGCAAAACAAAACCTGTAATGTATGCTGTAATGAAATTAATGAGGTCTGTAATAATAAAGGACAATATTTGGCAGAAATTGCACTACGTAATTTAGTACAAATACAACATGATGTAGCAACCACAGTAGCAACAGCTGTAGCGCCCTCAATTGTCACACCTATATTTACTTGGGCCGTTTTCTAAACCCCAGCTTTGTCTCCAGTTTGGCTTTGTTCATGCACATTTTGGCAAAAGTGAATGACCCGGATACTTTATGAGCCTAGTTGAAATTTTGACCAAGCTATATCCGGATTATCTGTTTTCCTTCCTTCATGGTCATACTTACTACCGATTCAGTCTGGTTTGTCCGGTCTGAGCATAGAGTACATGTAATTAGTGCCGGTTGGGTTCGAGTTGGTGCGGTTGGATCTGGATCTGGATCTGATTGGTGTGGGTCCGAGTTGACCCATGCCTTGCACTGCCACTTTTGCACTGCAGCGCGCCGAGTTTTACCTTTGTAATCGGTTTTGTTTGTAGGGTCTGTCTTTTACAGAGCTAGCTTAGTAACACGGTAACACTGTACAGAGCTAGCTTATACTGCAGTGGTGACAGTGTCAAATTTGTTGTAAAATTAATAACTGTACTACGACGGGAGTACGGGGTAATAAAATGTTTGTTATTTTGGACTTTAATTTCAAGGAATAGGGGCCTATAAAACAAAAACAATTATCTCGTCGTAGTCGTAGTCATACCCGTACTCATCCAAAACAAAAGTTAGATTTGCGAATGTAGAATGGCTGCCCAGGTTCTGGACAGATGAGCGTTGAAGCATGGAGCTAAATCAGCTAATATAGCTCTATGGTTGATTGCGGTGTAGGCTAGGCAAATTACCATTATGATACCACTATTGACTATTAATTATCTCCCATTTGTTATTTATATCTTTATCGTAATAACTAATATCGATAAAGACAAAAGGGAGGCCTAATTATTTTTAGTACTAGGCTAGCCTAGTCCGTTTTACCATGGAGGGTCCTTCTTATTCCTCCATGGCTTTACCATAGAGCGAGGAACAGTTGCTCTATGGTTTTACTATGTGCAAATAATGTTAAATTTGTATTTACAAAAGTACATGTACGTACTGATTGTGTATCTTTCTCGCATGATATACTCCCCTTCTTTACTTTAGATACATACTTGCAGCTAACTAATAATATTAGCCGGAGCCTGAATGGACCAGGCCAGTTTCGTTGGGTGTCTTCTCTTCGTGGACTGTGGTGATGCCTTGGGTACATTCCAAGGAGAGGTGATCGACGTCAATAAAGACCAGCAGACCATCTCTCTCAAGCGACCCTACAGGAACGGAATCAAGCTTGATGCCCCAGAAATCACTCTCCGGTAGGTGTATGACACTTGACAAGTTCGCGTCGGATGTTGTGTATACGGATGACAGATAAACATGTCACAACAAGGCCGAAAATATCCGTCTGTGACCGACTCGTACAGCCATGACATCGAGCAAGGCTGGAATTAACAGGGTGTGCTACCCACAGATGCCGGGCTGAACCCACGGCTTGAAATTGAAATTCGTGAAAAACAATCCCGCGTCGGGGCCCAGTCAATGTTAAAATAATTCCGGTGCAAACTGGTTGAGCCCGGTTTTCAGTCGGTTGCACCCAAGTCCATAAACCATCGAAATGTAATCACCTCATAGGCCTGCAAGACCAATTAAGTCTCCCAAAAATCGGCCAAAATGGGAGGATGGATTTTTATGGATTTAGGAAGTTAGGGTTAATAAAAACCGTACAAGTGTATGATTTTAATAATGTTTATTCAATTGTTTCATTCAGAGCTATAAACATCAGGGATTTAAAAATCCTGAAGTCCTTCGAAGAACTTAAAGCAGATGTATCTGAGAGAAAAGAGGCGATCAAAACTAACCACAGCCCACCCCTGCTCAATGGAACAGACACAATCCCGCACAACAATACACCAAACAGCAAGCACAGGCCGTCAAATAATGAAAGACAGAAAACACCAGGGAAACCAGATCGTCAGTCCGGTGGTGAGAACGGCAAGGCACCAACAAAACAACGCAGCGGAGATGGGCCTAACCGTAACGACGCTTCGGGTGGTGACCAGACCGCGATCTACTCCGGCACTCAGCACTCGGCGTTTCAGAGAGTTCAGAAGGAGGAGGGCAAGGGTCAGGGGTCAGAGGATGAGAGGGAAGCAGCGGATTCTGAAAAAGGCAGGAAAAACCGATACTACTCATCAGGTATAGGCTCTTGGAAGATATTTCTGAAAAGCAATGTGGAAAGAATGTAGTATCCTAAAGCTACTTCATCGGTTGTGTACAAGTCTACTGGGATTGACCTTCACTGAGATGATGAAATAACAAAAGAAAACAGCGACAGGTTGCAACATTCTATTCAGTTGTGTCAACATTCCTGGCCAATTGTTCTGCATTTGTGACCCACTCCACAATAATGGGTATCATGTCACAAAATAGTGAAATTGAGTTGCATGTATATACATTGTTGGAAAGCCCACAGCGCAAGCTTCCAGTTGGTGTATAATAGAGCTCCATAGCTACTCCTGTTCTGGAGATATGACATGTTTGCTTTTGATTACTTCCTTGGAGTTCAAATTACACAACTGAGAAAACAGGCTTTGAAAAAGTCGGCTTTGTTGTAGAACAACAGAACGATGAACACAAAATGGGCGTGTTTTCCACTTTAATCATCAAAATCAACAAACCTGAAAATATTGGTTTTAAAGATATCATTAATGGCAAAAAATGTAAATCCCATTTTGATGAAATGTTTACCCTCTCAACCTCTCAACTTTTTTTGTAAAGCCGGTCACATTTTCAGCTCTGAGTGGCACGGAGCCTCCAAACGCTTTCATACGCAGTTAATATCAGAAGCAAAAGGCAATTTTCAATCTACACAGAAAAAATTGTTTCAAAGAGTATACCATTTGCAGCTGTCCCAAAAATAACCAGCCAAATTATTGTGATGAAAAGCTTACTTGCTGTAAAGATATTAGTGACGCTAAACTCCTTATAAAATGTATTCTTTCCGGCATTCGGTCATGTTGAAGAAAACAATAAAAGGTCATTACTGAAGATGCGTCTCAGAGACGCATTTTTTGAAAGCAGTTGGTTTGTAATTTGCGAACGGTGCGTCTAAACGTTTGCACGATGCTCACGCGTGCGTAGGTGCTATTATTTGTCACTGTCGGTCCTTGCGTGACACGTGCGTAGCTGCAATAAGCTTATTGAGAACGTGTTCCGAATGCTGATTTTGCACAAATGACAAATATCTACTCTACCTTTTATTTACTCTCCATTAATAAATACCTAGGAGAGTTGCTAGCTTCTGATTGGTCGAGACTCGATCACGTGGAGGGGATTATTATGTAGTAATAACCCGGCTTTCAAGAAGAAGCGAATAAATGTCCCCTGAACCGTCGTTAATCAAGCATCATGTAAGCCAATGATTGGCCGAATGCAACAGTCCTACAGTAACTTGTAACAAAGGACGCGTCAAATCTTGATACTGCGCGCTATAAATGTACGCGTAGAACGTTTGTATCTATACGCGCGGCATTTTTCAAAATGTGCATGTCGTCTGTTAACGCTAGCGCGTTGCTATGCACGGTGGGCATCAGTAGTCAGCTAGTCTGGTCTCAAAGTATGGGTAATAACAACAACACATATTGAAGAGACAGGGTACCATGCATAAGCTAAAATATGGCCCAAGAACACAAAACGCTGGAAATATCGCCCAAAGAAAAGTCACGAAATTTGGAGCATTTTCACAATTTTTCTCGTTAAAAAGGTATTTATTAAAAGTAATAACAGTGCGAGGACCTCGCCTTCGGCTCGATCCATTACCAGCAGTCATTTCTCAACCCGGTCATTATCAAGCAGTAATAACCGGGTCCTCGCACTGTTATTACCTAATTATATGGCATGAATAAGCATGTATGGTCTATTACACATTTGTTGACTGATAACAGAGAGATTTTTTTAATCAGGGAACTTGGACACCAACCAGAAAGTCCGATCCTCGCCACGCAAAATCGACGGCGGCCAGAAACAGAGACGCAACTTTGGCGCCAACGCCAGGAACGCCGAGTGCTTCAGCGCCCCAGTGGAGTCATTCCTCGCGACAGACTTTGACTTTGACAAGAGCATGAGGTCGTTCAACAAGGCGGCCATCTTTGAGGAGATCGTTTCGACGATGGGCATGGGAGACAACAAGAAGAAGGCGAGGAATATCCCTCACGATGAGGATATTCTCTTGGAGAATGTGCCGGCTTTCCTCCATGACAAGGGGGGAAGACAAGTGAGGTGCACCTCCTATACGTCAGGTAAAAAGGGTTTGTAAAAATCTACAACAACTCCATCACAAGCTAATAAGGCTAAATAAAATCAAAACATGTTTAGCGTCATGCCCTTTTTTTAAATGGAAGGAGGAGGCCGCCCGACACATCTTAATTCGAGTCATGCAGTGAACATGTCACACCCTATCTTCCAATTTAAAATTAAAACATGGTTCACCCACGATTAGAAATCAAAATTCATGTGGGTCGATCATGTATGCACCGTACACGACTACACGTCACACCCTAGCCTTCCTATTAGAAAAAATATATTTCCAGCGCATGTACACAGTGATGCTAAAGTCTAAAATACGATCTTACAAAAGTTTATCTTTAAAAAAAAAAAAAATTAACATTTTTTTTTAAAAAGAAAAAAAAAGAAAAAAGGACGCGGCCCCCAAAAAGGAAGTGGGCAGTGACGCTAAACCTTTTTTTTTTTCATTTGGCCTAAGTTTAGTATCTTGACCCTAATTCTCCAGGGTATTTTGTCTAGATACCCTTTCAGATGCAGCAGCATGATGCACAATTTGTCAAAATGATAGCCTGCCCATTGCAGTAAGATCTATGAGGTCTAAAATTCCAAGGCCAGACCGACTCAGAGTCTGTGGTCACTCAATGCAGCAGGATCCATCTCTGGCATCTAGCTCTTGGTAGTCTTAGACGTTTTAGAACGCACCCCCTGGACTTAAGTCGGAATGTTAAGATTGAGATTATATTAGTTCGACGTGATTGGAACTACTGCTAAATGTGAACAATTTGCTTGTTGCTCTGATGTTTTTCCCAGATACGGGTGTCATCATTCCCGCAGCATCTGTAGACGTTGTTCAGAGCCTGTACCAAGCAGCCGATAAACTGGGTCTGACCACTGACAGGAGACTTGAGGCTGGTGGCGTGAGCATCTCTAAGATGGCTTTAGACCTCATCGATGGGAAAAGCAGGTAACAAACTGTGTGCCTTTATGTGCAAAGATGTGACCCACCACCCCAAAACCAGGCTAAAGTCAAAATTTTTCATAAGAGAGATTTTTATACCATTGGATTGCTAGCGTTTTAAGCTTTAAAATGATACATCACATGCACCAGTACCGCTATGGAATGAAAAGTAACGACGCTTCAAAAAGTGACATTTTGTTGCCGTTCGTGGCAACAAGTTTGCTCAATTTGAGTAATAGCAACGACAACATAAATCAGGAGAAGGCCGATATTATCACTTTCGGGGATTTTTAAAAAGGTTTAAACATGAACAGCCTATAAATAAAGTTTTAACTAAGGGAATAAATGTGTGTTTGAGAGGTTTTAATCACTCTGTTTAATACCGCTTGGAGTCTGGGTGCTGATAATTACCCGAGCCGAAGGCGAGGGTAATTATCAGCACCCAGACTCCAAGCGGTATTAAACAGAGTGATTAATGCCGACCGAACACACATTTATTCCCATTCATAAATACCTTTTTTGTAAAATTCAGCCATAAAAGCCCCGAAAATCACGGAAAATTGTCGCAAGTAAATTTCGGTGTTTCGCCATTCTGTGCGTGTCAAATGACATGTTTCCGCCTCTGTCGCTCTACACAATACATGCAATAAAGCGTATTTACTAGGAACCAGACTATTACTGCTATTGGCAACCTTGTTTTCAGCGTGTCAAGCTGTACGCGCCCAACACCACCCTACTATTGGAGGCGATGAACGGTTGAAAATAAAGTGACGTATTTTGCTGCCAGCTGGGTTTAAACACTTCCAGCCATGTCTTTATCGTCCGTTTAATACCGGCCACGTGACGGGCTCTCGACCAATAGGAATGCCTAAACTGTCCCAGGTATTTATGAATAACAATTTATGAAAAAACAACAACAATCGACCGGCAACACATTTTTTTGTGTACAATGCCATATCTCGAAATGGCATTTGCCGACTTCCGCCTGGTTTTGGCCTAGTGGGTCACAGATGTGTGCAGAGATGTGTGCAATATCTTCATTTATATGTGGCAACTTGGTTCCTGTACTTAAAGGTAGGATACACCATTGGTAATTGCTTGAATTATCATGAATGGGTAGATTTGGGGGGTTGTATCTTATAGTAAATATCGTTTAACTGTCCGAAGCTTTACAACCATGGATGCCGAGAAAAGCACGAAAAACAGCGATTGTTTTCAAAAGGCGTCAAGCAGTTTTCCTATGTTATCTTTGTTTTTTCGCCGGACGGCGATCTCGATTTTTTTCTTTAAAAAATTTAATCTAGCGCAATTATTTTGCTAGATCCCTAGAATCATTATTTACTTTCAAATGAGTAAGATATTTCTTAATAATTCGGTAGTAAATATTTTTGATATCTGCAAATGGTAGATCCTACCTTTAAGCACTCCCCATATTGACTTCGTGCACACACATCCTAGTGGAGACATCCTTAACTTGAGAATTTCTTCGTGGACACCTTTTAATTTGTTGGTCTTCCATTGTTTATCGTTCTCCATAAGATAGCAAATTTAGAAACAAGAAGCCTCGGTTTGAAGGGGTCCTTTTTGTGCTCTTTGTTATCATTGTTCTTCGGTTGAAATGTATCCATGTATCAAAGCAAGTTTCAAATTGGTGTTCAGGGAATAAGCCATGAACCAAACTGTCTTCAGAATGCACGGAAAGGCTGTCTTGATTTGAAGTTGACCCCAACAGTCGTGAATCTACAAATTTTAGGAGGGATTTCCACACACACACACACACAAGTGTGTAAAGGCCTTCGATCGTGGACGGGGTATTGTCCGACCGTCTTCCCTCTTTTGTTTATACTCTAACGTTTTTTGATGATCGCCATAGGATTTGTACACGGGAAAAGATCGTGGACGTTTTGTCAATCGTGGACCCATTGTTTGACTCCCAATTCTTTTGTCCGACGACCACGATTGCCGGTCAATACAAACGCACACATACACACAGGAGTTAGGGTTTTAATAAGGGAATAAATGTGTGTTTGAGAGGTTTTAATCACTCTGTTTAATACCACTTGGAGTCTGGGTGCTGATAATTACCCGAGCCGAAGGCGAGGGTAATTATCAGCACCCAGAATCCAAGCGGTATTAAACAGAGTGATTAATACCGACCGAACACATATTTATTCCTATTCATAAATATTGTCGCAAGTAAATTTCGGTGTTTCGCCATTCTGTGCGTGTCAAATTACATGTTTCCGCCTCTGTCGCTCTACACAATACATACAATAAAGCGTATTTACTATGAACCAGACTATTACTGCCATTGGCAACCTCGTTCCCAGGGTGTCGAGCTGTACGCGACCAACACTACCCACTCTTACTATTAGAGACGAGGTACGTTGGAAATAAAGTGAGCCCTGGGGACGGGTATAATGCATAATCGCTTTGGTTTTGTTGCCAGCTGGTTTTAAACACTTCCAGCCATGTCTTTATTGTCTGTTTAATACCGGCCACGTGACGGGCTCTCGACCAATAGGAATGTCTAAACTGTCCCAGGTATTTATGAATAATAGGTAAAAAGAACGTGCCGTTGCTTTTCTTCCGAGTGGATGATTTTGGCATAAATGCTGGCAAAAACTTTCATGGTGCTGGGTCCCTTAATTTTATTATACATATTTCACACACCCTAGGGAGTTAGGGTTCCCATTGTTCTATTTTTAATCTGCTGACAAAAATGATTTTGATAATGAAGCTCAGTAAATTGCAAAATGCTTAATTCCCTGAATAGTCACTGACATTTCTGTTTATGCTTAAAGGTCCCTCCAAATTGTGCGCTCTCTCTCTCTCTCTCTCTCTCTCAGAGTCGCAGATCAGCCCTCCATTCTTGTCGTCTGCGGACCGCACCTGCAGGGTGCCCAGGGTATCAACTGTGCCCGGCATCTTGCCAATCACAACGCGGACGTCACGCTCTTCATGCCCAACTTTGCCAAAATGCCCGAGGTAGTAACGGGAGAACTAAGGCTGTTTAGAGAGACGTCTGGGAAACACGTAACCAACATCAAAGGTAAGACTGTGATTCCTCCGCAAGACTGGTGTATTCAGCTGTCTAAACCATGTGGACAAACTACCACTTCTGAGACAATAAGAGCTAGTCTTATTGAACAATGCCAGAATTGTATATCCTGCTGTGGTAGGTGACCGCAGACTCTGAGGCTGTTTTGGGCCTTGAGTATTTTGAACTGATGGTTCTTGCCGCACTGGGCAGGTTGCGTGTATGTTGCTGCATGCGTTAAGATAGTTTTGGGGTGCTAAGTGGTCTTGTGGCAGACTAAAAGGCTGAAAGGGCGTGGGCCCCCTTGCCTCATTGTGAGGACTGACCAATTCAAAATAGGCTCCTAAGATGCACAAAATAAGCATTGGTCTTAACAAAGACGTAATTTGTGGGTATCATGTTCCCAAAATGCCTGTAGTAGCACAGCCTAAACTGAAATATCTGTTTCATCAGGATTTCAAGTATTCCTACTTTTTACCTCCTTTTTTTCTGGAAATTACTACTATTTCTTCCATTTGATCCCACAATAAAAAATTCATTGAATATTGTTCATAACAGTGTTACTCACTGTCATGTGTAAATCACACAATGAAGGGCTGATACATGCAGGAGTACTGCAATTGTACTTCTGAGAGCTTAGTTGAGCTGAAGCACAAGTGTCATAAGTACAGAACATGAGGCTCATGCTGTGGGCATGGGCGAGTATCAACAAAAACTACTCTGATAAAAGCCTTCAAAAGTCCTACATTTATCCTAATTTTGTCATCAAGTGTCCTTCTAAAACAAAATTGGCCCTACTATTCTCCTTACTCTTTCACCTGGTTCTGCTTGAATGCCATTTTTTTTCCAAAGACGACTGTTTTTTTATATTGCACGTAGTGTATTCGTTTTACAAAGTGCGCTCGCCCACCGCTAACGCCCCGATTATAGGGAGCTGGACCAGTTAGGGAGCTGAACCTAGTTAGGGAGCTGAACCTAGTTAGGGAGCTGAACCTAGTTAGGGAGCTGGACTAGTTAGGGAGCTGAACCTAGTTAGGGAGCTGAACCTAGTTAGGGAGCTGAGGCTAGGTGGGGAGCTGGGCTAGTTAGGGAGCTGGGCTAGTTAGGGAGCTGGGCTAGTTAGGGAGCTGGGCTAGTTAGGGAGCTGGACTAGTTAGGGAGCTGGACTAGTTAGGGAGCTGGACTAGTTAGGGAGCTGGACTAGTTAGGGAGCTGGACTAGTTAGGGAGCTGAACCTAGTTAGGGAGCTGAACCTAGTTAGGGAGCTGAACCTAGTTAGGGAGCTGAACCTAGTTAGGGAGCTGAACCTAGTTAGGGAGCTGAACCTAGTTAGGGAGCTGAACCTAGTTAGGGAGCTGAACCTAGTTAGGGAGCTGAACCTAGTTAGGGAGCTGAACCTAGTTAGGGAGCTGGACTAGTTAGGGAGCTGGACTAGTTAGGGAGCTGGACTAGTTAGGGAGCTGGACTAGTTAGGGAGCTGGACTAGTTAGGGAGCTGGACTAGTTAGGGAGCTGGACTAGTTAGGGAGCTGGACTAGTTAGGGAGCTGGACTAGTTAGGGAGCTGGACTAGTTAGGGAGCTGGACTAGTTAGGGAGCTGGACTAGTTAGGGAGCTGGACTAGTTAGGGAGCTGGACTAGTTAGGGAGCTGGACTAGTTAGGGAGCTGGACTAGTTAGGGAGCTGGACTAGTTAGGGAGCTGGACTAGTTAGGGAGCTGGACTAGTTAGGGAGCTGGACTAGTTAGGGAGCTGGACTAGTTAGGGAGCTGGACTAGTTAGGGAGCTGGACTAGTTAGGGAGCTGGACTAGTTAGGGAGCTGGACTAGTTAGGGAGCTGGACTAGTTAGGGAGCTGGACTAGTTAGGGAGCTGGACTAGTTAGGGAGCTGGACTAGTTAGGGAGCTGGACTAGTTAGGGAGCTGGACTAGTTAGGGAGCTGGACTAGTTAGGGAGCTGGACTAGTTAGGGAGCTGGACTAGTTAGGGAGCTGGACTAGTTAGGGAGCTGGACTAGTTAGGGAGCTGGACTAGTTAGGGAGCTGGACTAGTTAGGGAGCTGGACTAGTTAGGGAGCTGGACTAGTTAGGGAGCTGGACTAGTTAGGGAGCTGGACTAGTTAGGGAGCTGGACTAGTTAGGGAGCTGGACTAGTTAGGGAGCTGGACTAGTTAGGGAGCTGGACTAGTTAGGGAGCTGGACTAGTTAGGGAGCTGGACTAGTTAGGGAGCTGGACTAGTTAGGGAGCTGGACTAGTTAGGGAGCTGGACTAGTTAGGGAGCTGGACTAGTTAGGGAGCTGGACTAGTTAGGGAGCTGGACTAGTTAGGGAGCTGGACTAGTTAGGGAGCTGGACTAGTTAGGGAGCTGGACTAGTTAGGGAGCTGGACTAGTTAGGGAGCTGGACTAGTTAGGGAGCTGGACTAGTTAGGGAGCTGGACTAGTTAGGGAGCTGGACTAGTTAGGGAGCTGGACTAGTTAGGGAGCTGGACTAGTTAGGGAGCTGGACTAGTTAGGGAGCTGGACTAGTTAGGGAGCTGGACTAGTTAGGGAGCTGGACTAGTTAGGGAGCTGGACTAGTTAGGGAGCTGGACTAATTGTGTGTTAGCGATCACACTGTATAAAAAGAATGTGCGACGTGTAAATTTAAATGTGACCCGCTCCAGGAAAAGGTGACATAAGTCGCGCTATGCATTTATGAGTAATTGCCCGTTAAAGTTAATAGGGTAAATATTTTTGTCAAAATTTGATTTTCATTTTTTGTCTTAAATGACATCTGTAATATCCAAAGTTTCAGATTTAATTAACAAAAAGCTGGAATTCGATAAATACAGTGAAACAAAACCTTTTAAGTGCATGGTTCCAATGTATTGTCTTGGATTTGTTGTGTTTCGAAGCCTGTTTTCTCAGTTGTGTATTTTGAATTCCATGGAACCATTAATATGCAAAGACGTCATATCATCGGAACGGGAGGGGCTATGGAGCTGTACTATGTACCAAATAAAAGCTTATATCCTAGACTTTGTAATCATGTACCACTACCAAACTCTATTTTTAGTTTTCGCAACTTATGTCACCTTTTCCTGGAGCGGGTCACAATTAGTCGTCTTTGGCAAAGACTACTTGAATGCTGTTTTCTCAATTTTCTTCTTGTATTCACCGCAGACTTGTCGGAGGAACCCCCAGATTTGATCATCAGCGCTTTGGATGCCCCAAGTGATGCCTCCCTGTCCAAGCAACCCTGGCTCAAGAGTATCGTCACCTGGGTCACTGCCAACAAGGCCCCAGTACTCTCAATCGATCCCAGTCCCAACCACAGCGTCCGGAGCAAATGGTCCGTCGTAACAGTCCTCCCGCTGTCCTACGACAACACCAATGCCGGATTACTGCATCTCTGCGACGTGGGCATTCCTCACAAGGTTTTCAGCTCCGCCGGCGTTAAGTACACGCCGCCGTTTAAGAACAAGTTTGTTGTGCGGCTTCATAATCGTTAAAACGGCTCGGGAACACGGGAGCAAATGTGACCTGTTCCAACGAAACCCGGACAAAGTCGACTTTTTAGTTTTTCAGATTTTGCTTTTTTCATATTCTCTAGGTTCTCAGCTTTAAAATGATGTATCATTTACATATGTACCCCCACCCTATCTTCTCTGGGGTCTGGATTTAGTGATAAAACCCTGACAACCTAATTATGAGATAAACAGCTTTGAAGTTCACAAAAGCGTATTATTTCTATACACAAATGTTTCACAAAATTGACAACAAACACACTTCTGGTGGACGGATTTTGTTACAAATTTGAGGAGATTGTAGAATAATAGTGAGTGACTTAGGAAAACCTAAAACCTCAAAATGGTAAAATTCATCCCGAAATGACTTCAGGAGTACATTGTGACAAAACATATTGTGCGACTTTGTCCGGGTTTCGTTGGAACAGGTCACAAATAGAGTGGCACTACCGTCAAAGTATTGTGTTAATGTTATAAAAAATGTTTTCTTTATTAATGGTTAATTCCCTATTTTTTTTGTTTTGTTATAGAGGTCCAAAGAGGATATTTTCTACCATATTTTTGTGAAAAGTTCTTGGTTTTAGTTTATAGCGAAGCCAAATTGAATTATGATTTTGAAACAAATGTGTAGTTTATCATATTCGTTGGAAATATAATTCATTATTTGATTGCATTTTGTAAATGCAGATTGAACGGAAAACAGAAAATTTGCTGTTATATTGAATACCTACATTGAATGAATGTAGGATATACAGTGTATGTGGAGTTTTGGGATCTGGAGGACTGAGAACAATTCAATCTTTAGACCTTCGAAAGTGATAGTTAAAGAACTAATTAAACCATATTTTCACCTGAATGCCCTAAATTTACTACTCTATTATGGCGAGATGAACACATTGAACATTGGATGTGATTTCCATTGTTAAAACACAATGAATTCTGGCCCAGATGTGATTTTGGTGGTGCGGGTGTGATATTGGGTAATCCCTACCGAAATCACATCTAATTAAAGGTAGGATACACCATTTGCAGATATCGAAAATATTTACTACCGAATTATTAGGAAATATCTTACTCATTTGAAAGTAAATATTAATTTTAGGCATTCAGCAAAATGATTGCGCTAGATATCCTGTAATTATTCCGAAAAATTGAATTTTATAAAAAGAAATTGCGATCGCCGCCCGGCGATCGCAAAAAAAATAAAAGATAACATAAAAATAACTGCTCGACGCCAGTTAAAAACAAACGCTGTTTTTCGTGCTTTTCTCGGCATCCGTGATTGTAAAACTTCGGAGAGGTCAGTTAAACGATATTTACTATAAAATACAACCCCCTCCCCAAATCTACCCATTCATGATAATTCGAGCCATTACCAAGGAACTTTGTGTATACAGTCTATAGAAGTATGCTTAAAGGTAGGGTACACCATTGATAATTGCTTGAATTATCAGGAATGGGTGGAATTAGAGGGTTGTATTTTATAGTAAATATAATTTAACTGAACCTTCCGAAGTTTTACAATCATAGATGCGTTGGGCAGTTGTTCTTGTAATTTTTTAATACGATCGTGATTAAAAACAAAAACAAAAACAGTTACAGGATATCTAGCGCAATCATTTTGCTGGATGCCTAGAATCATTATTTAATTTCAAATTTGTAAGATATTTCTTAATAATTCAGTAGTACAACATTTTTATATCTGCAAATGTGATGCGATCAAGCAAAATCAGTCGGAACTCGGCAATTCTTGTTTTGAGATCGGGCCAAAATATGTTCGTAGGGGTTGAAAAATCAAAATTGACTTTTTTACAAAAACAGAAGGGGAAAATATTTTTCTTTTACATGAAAATACTCTTTTAACTAAATTCAGAAGGGAAGTGATACAAAAACATGATTTTCTCAGTTTCTTTTTTTTTAACGTGCTGGTGTTAAAATAGTTGTACTTTTTCAACCAAAGGTCGTGTTCACATGGGGTTTTCACTGAAATGGAGCCTAAAGTACGCTACAAAAGAATATGTAAAAATCCCCAAAATGACCAAAGCCTACTTCAGACTGATTTTGTTTGATCGCATCACAATGGTGTATCCTACCTTAAAGTACATGAACAAAGCCCAGGGGAGAACAATACCATGTCGCCACAGGGATGCACATCATGATTGTGCGTTTTCAATTGTTGAAGTATTCTACTGTTAAAATGCACCTTCTATTTGTCACATGGGTTTACCTTGTTATGCACATTTCACCTCTGTGTTCTTCATATCTATTTTCTTTGTACAATTTCACACTGTTCGAGATTGTTATTCGTAGAGTTGTATTTGAGTCCCTGCCAACCACCACAAGTCCTTCAGTCTCTAGCTTTTCAAATGAACTGGGGCCAATTTCACAAAACTGCTAAGCACAAAAAATTGCTTAGCACGAAAAAGTCTTGCTCAGTAAACGCAGGTTACCAGCCAAAATTCCATGTGCTTTTCATGCTAAGCAAAAACCTGCTGATTGGTTACCAGTCACAAACAATATACATCACCTGAAAATTTGGTTCGTAAACCCTGTTTTTGCCAACGAAGAATTTTCATGCTAAGCAAATTTGTGTGCTTAGCAGCTACATGAAATTGGCCCCTGTTAATAAAAACACTCCTTTGTCATTGTTCAACCAGTTACTTGCAACTGGCTTTATGAAAGAACTTGTAAAATAATGACTGGCAGGGACTCAATGCATTTCTGGTTATTCGATGGGTTGTATTCATGTTATATAATTCAATCTAAATTTTTACATTCTTATAAATGTTCAAACTTACTACAAAGAGGTTTTTGTAGTGTTTATCGTTGATGTGGAACAAAAAAAGTTTCAATGGTATGATTCAGAGAATGTCTCACATTAGAAATATTTTATTTGCTTAAACTTTTTCCTGAGCTTTATATATACCTCCAAATGCATGAAGACAAATGGCAACAGTTTTGTTCCTACCAAAACAGCATACATTAGATGTTGGCACACAGTAAAATAAACAACCGTTTGGTATGAAAACAAAGAATATTGATATTTAAAACAAAAAGCAATTTGCTATCGGTGTTAAACTGAGAAACAAAACAAAATATAATCCTGGGTTTTTGTAATCACAATAACCATAGTATAAAGGGTGGCCCCAATTAAACATGGACAAGTATACCTCGACCGACAAGCTTTACTTCCACTACACTGAGGCTAAAACTACCACTACCAATTGATGGCAAATCTTTCTAGAATTGTACCAAGATATCTATTTTGGGGCCAGTAGTTTTAGCTCCAGATACTATTTTGTGAAACGTAGAGGTCTTTTCGCACCGAGAAATAACTAAACCACTTCATGTTAAAGGGATCGTATACGTTTGGTAATTGGAACCCATTGTTTGTTTCAATCCTATATAGTTATAGATATTTACCATAAAACTAACCTGTAACAATTTAATTTCAAAAGGTGGTAGCGATTTTGAGATATTGCCTAAAATCTGGAGCGGTTATGTCCACGCAGAAAAAAAGTATCTGCTTCGGAATACACAGTCTTAGAAATTAAACGCACTGCAGTAACTATTCTCAGATTCATTTTTTTGAGGATAAAAAGTGATATATTTTTCCATAACCGCAGTACTTCGAAGTGAACAGTTTCTAAAAATGCATTATATTATTCAAAGCTGCTGTACTTCTTACCAAGTAAGTTTTTATTGCCAATAATTGTTTGGAGTAATTACCAAACGTATACGATCCCTTTAAGTTTGCAGTGCGAAAAAAACCTCAGACAGATTTAATTGCATCACAAAATAGGGTCTTGGGCAAAAACTACTGATCAAAATCGAGATAACAAAATCTAAATACACGTATTCTTCATTCATTGTTAGTTTTGGCCTCGGGTAGTGGAAATATTCTTGTCCGGTATTTATTTTAGAACCAACCCGTAAAATATAATGTAAACACAATTCAATGCTACTTTGTGTGCTTAAGTTCTGTGTAAGTTCACCTTTGCCAAATAAAAAAAAATGGTTCACTATTTGTCAACATTAAAAAATCGTGACCGTTTTATTTCGGAAATCTACATCTTACATTGCAGGTACCTTATTGGCTAGCTTGTGACTTTAAAGGTAGGATACACAATTGCTTGAATTATCAGAAATGGGTGGATTTTAGGGTTTGTACTATATAGTAAATATCGTTTGTATAAACTGACCTGTCCGAAGTTTTACAATCATTGATGTCATGAAAAAAGCCAAAAAAAAAAAACGGCATTCGTTTTTGACCGGCGTCGAAAAGTTCTTGCTTATTTTGGGATTGGCGTCGGTCTATAGTGAATTTTGTTGCAGGATATCTAGCGCAATCATTTTGCTGGATTTCTAGAAGCATTATTTACTCTCCAATCGGTAGTAAAGGTTGTCAATATCTGCAAATAGTGAATCTGAATTATATAGTTGGCAAAGCATCCTTCCGGAAACATCACATCAACTTTTTTGGTTCGGTAGCTAGGCAAAGCGTGTGGAGTTTCAACTTTTATCAAAAAAACCTGTTTTCACGGATTCTATAGTTCTGGTACGAAGCTGCTTTAATTTCTGTTTGTTGCCTTTGAACGGACGATTACTAGGGGTCATGTATGCTTTAGAGGAAATGAAGTATCCTACGTTTAAAGCCATCCGCGCGTTGTAATGACTTTTGTCATCTTCTCATCTACCATGTGAGTACAGTCCTCTTATGAAGCTGAATGCTCCTGACAATTGTCGTGCTGTGGGTGCAAAGGTGCAAAGGTGCTGGTACGGCTACACGGCTATTTACATAATACATGTTCACACTTTTCTGGTCTCCTACCAGTTTGCGCCGGGATTATTTTAACATCACCGAGCCGAGGGGCGGGATTATTTTTAACGAAACTCGATTCGAAGCGGGTTCATGCCGATAGTGCCGGGAAGCACACCCACGCATTTCCGGCCTTTCACGCTGCTGACAGACATTTCCGAACTTAAACTTGGCGTGTTTATGCGTCATCCGTTTTGAATTTGGGAAAAATTATGCGTTTATATACGTCATTCGGCGCGAACTGGTTAATTAAAGTCAAATCGTACATAATTATATGTGTTTTGTCTTCAGATTAGATCAAATAATCAAACAGGAAAGTGGCAGAAAATGTTGGGTACCTTTGGTTAATTGGGTATATATCTCTGGACTGACAAAACCAAATCAGATGAAATATAAATCATCTAAAAGCCTTTTTTCCTTAGTGTGTAGCTTTTTGAAAGCAATTTTCATAACGTTATGATTAAAAAGATGGGTTTAGATTTAGGAACACGTTGTACGTCATCAGTTGTGCATTTATGTACAATGTATATCCTAAAAAGAACTAAAAAGTAAAAACAAAGTTAATTGAACCTTTATGAATTAATATTTGACCAAACGCCTAACATCGCTAAACTAGAGCACTATTACGCATGGTATTATAATCACTTCGTTATCAAAAGAAGGGATACATATACGGGATTAGATTATTGTAAACTATTTATCTAAATTATTGTAAGGATACACTTTACACGTCGATTGAGTTACACTTCATTAATACATTGTGTTACATTGCAATAATCTAACTATAAGGATTAGTATTTTCCATAAGATCAGTAAACTCTCTTGTCAACAAGTTTACAAAATGGTTTGGCGTGCTCTCAAATCGGCTCGGCAGAAAACATATTCAATAATTGTTCACTAATTCCATTGATTTTTCTGATGTTTGCTTTCATTTGTACTTGTATACGTCGGCTGGTTTTCAGCTAACAAGTTTTGAAACCAATCATAGCATCTATTCGCTTTTAAAGCTTGAAATTTCAATGTTCTCGTTGTACTGGTCTTGGTCTTTGGGATTTTCATAAATAGCCTCCGAATCGGCCTCTATCATCACAATATCGTTCACCAAACCATACGGCTTCTCCCCCACTGTATATTTATTACCAACGGTCATCGCGATCCCACCATCCCCAAATTTACCGGACTCGGCTTTGATAGCTCGAGCCCTGTATGCCGCGCACCCACCTAAGAAAAAGACCACCACGACAAGAAGGCCAATGGTCACCCCTATCAGTGCTTCGATGAGAGTGGCAGCATCCTCCAAGGAGAGATTTAAACCGATATTCCCCCCAACAATGCAAGGCTTAGACACAGTGGGTCCAGGAGGAGTAATAATTGTTGGGGGAACTGTGACGGACGGTATCAAGTCGGACCAGAAGCGTAGCGTGTGGTCCCAATCGTAGTCGAGGCCCAAGCGGGCGTCAGGGCAGGTGTCCAGGGCCATGAAGCGGAAGTTGTCCGAGTCGAAGGTGGGCCATCCGGAGAGAGACGTTTCAGGATGCCTATTCAAAAAGGAAAACAATTATACTATTCTTTGGTACTGGAGAAATCACCTCGAAACTCTTTGTTTGTACTTGTCTACAAAATAATTACACGTTACAAAAAGCAGAGTTTTATCCGAGTCCCTACAATCAAGTCCTTTCGATTTCACAAATCCGGTCACAAGTGCAGTAACTGATTGAATGACACAGGAATGCTTTGAACAGTTCATTTGAATAGCTAGTGACTCTACTTGAGACTGACGGACTGACAGGGAGAAACCTCTGACAAATAGCGTTGTCTATATCGACTGTTTAGCTTGTACTCCTGTCCAATTGAGCATGTCACCACTGATATTGAGTTTGCATTATTTTGATAATTGTTTTTAGCTGGGAGAAATGAATTGTCTTACCCATCGTGAACAAAGCTCATCAGGGATGCCATGATTTCAAGACTCATCTTATTATCTTGAAGCCGGTAGGGAAGATGAAGTTCATCCGCGAGGTGGCTGTAAGGATTTCCAAACAGGAACTGCAAATCATCAGCGTTGGAAGGTCCGGCCAATGTAGGTAAGAAGCTGTTGTAGTGCTGAAGTGGCTCGTGGTCGAATGAGTAGACATAGACAGAGTTCCCGTTGTCAGAGTAAAGTCGTGCTGTCTCCAAGGTGCTCCAAACCGACAGGTAATCCTGCATGAATTGTCTGAAACTCCCCCGTGACTGACAGGTGTCATCAAGTCCTCCTTTACCCAGATACTCGGTAGCGAGCGCGACAGAGGCTACCTCTGGATTGTGAAATGAAAGCCGGCTGACCTCTTGTATGAGTAGCTTGATTTCATCGGTCGTTGGGCAGTAGGTTAAATTGCTGGGTAGGAGATGGAACGACTGTCCGGCATTCTCATCCCAAGTCATTCCCACGATGAGGTCTACGTTGTTGAATTTACCGGCTTTAAGGAGATTTATTGGCGAATCTTTCAGAATGTCTTGGTCCACCACAACTGGAAACGCACGGCCAAACTTGGGGTTCTGGGTTTGGAGTACAAAATCTGAGGCTGGCTTTTCGCGGAGACATTTTATCATGAGATCACTGTTGGTTATGGGACAGTCCAAGGCCTTAGCCAGAGCTTGAGCCTTTTCTGAGGCATTGGGTTGGACCTGGTTGTCAACTGGAGGGGAGATGGCTGTAGAACTCATCAGCACAGCTTGCTGGAAAAGATCCTTTGCCTTCTCCGAGAGCACCAGAAAGTGGGCAAGCTCAGCCCCTGCTCCGTAACCGACGATTGTTACACGCCTTGCGTCCCCACCAAAGCTGCTAATGTACTTGTTAACCCATGTGAGAGCGGCCAGAACGTCATGTAGTCCGTAATTACCAGGAGCTTTATCATCCCCGGTGGTCAGAAACCCAAGAGCCCCTAGACGGTAATTGGGGACCACCACAACTGCCTCCAGCTCGGAGGCAAGCAGAATTGCGTCATAGATTGACGACGTGCCTGAAAGTCCAGAACCAGGATGGATGAAAACTACGACTGGTAGTCCGTCACCTGTTGTTGGCGCGTGGATGTTCAGAGTCAAGCAGTCTTCGCTGGTTTGGTTGAACCCAAGGCGAACCATCCAAGGATCTTTGGTGACATCCTGTGGGCAGGCAGGTGGTAGCATTTCTGGTATCCCGAGCGGTTCATCTCCCCACGATCCCACATCTTTAGGCGGTCTAAATCGCAAATCACCAAGGGGTGGCTTTGCATAAGGAATTCCCAAGAACTCGGCAATCTCCTCCCCTCCCATCGCCTTGTCAGCAACTCTCAAAGAGCCAACCACAGACCCTAAGAGGTAACCTTCTCCACTTCGGATCTCCACCGTCTTAGTGTCAGACTTGTCCACAGTACCACTTCCTAGCGGTACACGGATAGAGCATTGAGTGTTAGGGTCAGCAGGCACGGCAACTGAAGGGATATAGTCGTTCCACAGGGCCAATGTCTCTGCCTTAAGATGCTGTCCTGTTGTGATGTTTGGCTCCAAGATGATGTAAGTCTCATTTTCAGGTTCGTATTTTGGCCATTCAGGAAGGCCATCTCCATTAGGGTCACTGAACAAATTTAAAAGTATAATAATAAAAGTAAGGGTCGTGCAAGAATTAGATTTACAATCATGTACCAATTACTTTCTGTAAACAAGGAAACAAAACCAAGCCGTTAATTGTATGACTAATAAGGTTCATGTATTGGAGAAATATACGTGTTTTCTATTATTATGTACTTTTCGTTTCCACGTTTGCATGCGCTGTTGAAATAATCATTGAAAGAGACAAAATGGCTGTGTACATGAAACAAACATATAAAGAGAGACATACACGCATGATGCATGACATGGTTCGGGCAAGAAACACAAACGAGGGATGCAGAAGTTGGATGGGGTACATAACCAATCGTGAATATTTTCACGACGTCGTGAACTTGTTTACGACTAGTCGTTAACAAATTTACGACGTCGCAAACAATATTTCCGACGTCGCGAAAAATATTCACAACCGGTTATGTCTCTTCAGGGCCAACATATACAAATCAGCTCAGTTTTCATGCAATTTCAGGGTACGTGCCAGTACACACCTGGATATCGTGGATACCTATATAAATATTATATATAGAATTGAACTCAGATTTTAATTAGAGGATACATCTCTATAGAAGAAACTATATACATGTATATACGATACCAAGATATCTCGATTCGGTTTTAGCTCCAGACTCTATTTTGTAAAGCGAAGTCAGAGGTCCAAGTTTCGCATCGAGAACAAAACGTGACATTTAAAATTCGCGGGCTCGGTTGAGTTTTTTCTCGGTGCGAAAGGCCAGACCTCTGATTGTGCTTCACAAAGTAGGGTCTGGAGCTAAAAGCACTAGCACAAATCGAGACATCATTTTTCTTCCAGAAAGATTGTCAATCCATGGTAAAGGTAGTTTTGGCCTCAGGGTAGGGGAAGTATGTTTATCCGTTTTTTGTGTGTGGGCCACTCTATATTGACGATGTACTGTACGTATTATCTCTACTCAAATCAGCCAAACAATAACCGGTGGCTATAGTTTGGGACAATTACTCTAATATAATGGTTATGTTTATTACGCTCGGTTCAGACAGGCGTTCTACAGTCGTGCCGAACCAAATTGAAATCAAGTCGCTCCTGAGTCGATCTAACAACTCCAGCAGTCGATCGTTCGCCGTCTGGCGCGCCTTGTCGCCCTTATTCGTTTCAGACGTCGGACTCAATTCACTCATTTGGTTCGGCACGACTGTGGAACGCCTGTCTGAACCGAGCGTAACTCACCCAGTCTTAGCAAAGTTTGTCCAGAAGCCCACCATCGATTCACTGAGTGAAGCAGACACACTTTCTGGTTGAGTCTGCACATACTGCCCGAAAACAAACGGGATCTCGAAACCGTGTCCAGCTCCGTCTACCAGGTCCGGTGGAAAAGGGTTGGTTCCAACCTCTGAGAGGTATGTGAAGTAATACATGTAGACATTGGCGGAGTTGTTGTATTTGTAAGACAGACGGGAATGGTCACGGACGGTCACGACAGCAGGTGCTAAAAAGATGGAATCACCAGCAACTTTGAGCATCACACGTGTGTTTCGCCTCAGATCTTCGAGATCCGAGCCGGCTGTGTAAAGAAACTTGGCAGTCTCCGCCAGCTCCTGGTAGTTGCTACACTGATAAATAGACTTGATTGTTTCACCCATGAAAAAAGACATGGCGAGTGAGTCAATGAAGAGAGGGATGATTCCAAAGGCGATGCTCCCTTCGTCGCTGTTAATCCCAACGATGAAGTCATACTGACTAGCAAGTCCTAAAGCGGATAGGCGATGGGGGTAATCCGGTAAGAAATCACCGTCAACTATTGGATAATAAGGTGACAGCTGAACAATCTCAACTGGTAATTGACTTCCAGCTGCCAAAATGTCGTCTACCGATGCATCACGCAGGCAATCTATCAGTTGCCCCGAGTCGGCGAGCTCCTCACACTGCAGAAGACTGCCCAGTAGTCTGGTCCGCACTGCCACTTCCTGTTGTGAATTTGTGAACTCCTGGTGAGCTGTTCCACTTTCGAGGATCACTCTTTGAAACAGACTTCTGTCATTGAGAGGAGAAATCGCCTGCATGGCAGCGCTTATGGCTCCAGCAGACTCACCGAAGATTGTTATCATCTCAGGATCACCGTCAAAATTGGCGATATTTTCCTTGACCCACTGGATGGCCAGGCGTTGATCCCAGAGCCCGTAGTTCCCCTTTGCCGTGTCATCACCTGTGCTCAGAAATCCCAGAACGCCAAGACGGTAGTTGATAGTCACCACGACAACACGGCCGAGAACAGCTAAGATGGACCCATCGTACTCGTAGTAAGACGAAGACCCTACAATAAAACCACCACCGTGAATCCAAACCATGACTGGGAGTAGACCCTCTGATGAGACATTGGCCTCGGGAACGAAGATATTTAGAGTCAGGCAGTCTTCGCTCGACGGTATTGGCGTTGGCTGCGGGCAAATGGGCCCATATTCCGTCGCGTTCAGCACGCCCTGCCACGGGTCTTTGGGTTGAGGTTTGGCAAAACGCAATGATCCTTCAGGCGGCTCGGCATAAGGTATTCCTTTATATGTCGTTACACTCTCGTTTAGAACAAGTTGACTCGTGCCAATCAGAGATCCTGAGGTGGTGTTAATGATTCTCGACCAACTCATTGCCTGACAAGAGCCTAGCCCGAAAGAGAACAAACACAAGATCACTAAAACGAAGGCAAAACATACTCGAGCCTCCATGATGGCTGTCCGTTCATTGACGTTTAATTTGCTAGGTTTATGGGAGGGCTATAGACATCATATATAGCTTATATACCGGTACCCGATCTTTACCTTCTGCAAATATTGCCACCCATAGAGCTACAATAAATGAATGACCAAAGTCCTTTCTTATGTCAACTTTTAAGTTTACATCGAATATTATCACTGAATTGGAATTTATACCTACTTGGTGGTCACTGGGATATACATATAAAAAAAATAACGGAATAAACAAAGGGTGTGCTGTCTAAACAGCAAAAGAGCCCCTAACCTATTAGCTTTGAGTGCAAATAGCTGTGGTGTATCTGCAACGTATTTACATGTGATCAGTGTGGGCTGCAATACTGAATGTACATTGTACATTTCTTAATGGCCAATCACAGATCACCGACTGTTGGTTTGCATCATAGCCTGAAAAAGCCATTTGCGCGTCACCCCGAGTTAAATTTGAATAATATCTGGTACACTGACTTGCTCACACAGCTTGGCACAGTTTAACTTTAAATTCTCAAGACCAAAGACGCTGTTGCTATATCACGTGATTCGGGGCAAGCCTTACGCGTCATACGCTAGCAACCCCCGGCTCTGGAATGGTCTGGTGTCTTTTTGCCATTCTCACCCATTGTAAACAATGTATTGGTGCTGAGCGTCTCTTACGTAACTATGCAAAAGCTTGCCCCGAATCACGTGATATAGCAACAGTCTCTTTGGTCTGGAGAATTTAAAGTTAAACTGTGCCAAGCTGTGTGAACAAGTCAGTGTACCAGATATTATTTTAATTTAACTCGGGGTCACGCGCAAATGGCTTATTATCGCATTTCAGAATGTCCAATCAGCAAATGCAATCAAAGACCAATCAGATCCCATGGTTCGAAAGCAGCGCATCTTTAATATAACAACAAAAACTGGAAGTATTGCTAGTGTTCATGACTTCATGCGTTTTGCGCGTACGTAAGACGGTCATCAAGCTCTTGACCAATGACAAGCTCTGCTTTGCAGGCTCCACCCCAAGCGTCACTCCCTTCGACTATACTGTCCACGTCCTTAATTAGAATTCCACAATGAGCCCTGTCTGCGATTGTTCGTTTTATTTCACTCCGTTGATTTGCAACGAAGGTCGTGAAGAGGACAATGCAACGCTATACTTCACGGCTCGGATGTTATAGGACTCTTTATGGCGATAGTGCAGGCCCGTACGCAGGGGGTGCGACGAGTGCCTACGCACCCCCCCCCCCCCCCCCCCCAAAAAAAATCAAAAAAAATAACCAAAGTTTTTGAGGCAAATAATGGTATTTTGATGTAGAAATAACGGTACCGTACCACAAAAAAATAAATGACATTGGGATTCATAATACTTCTCGTAGGTTAGACCCATACCGTGTATACAATCGGCGGCTTCAAGAGTGTTCTTGGTGAACACCAGTCTGTTGAGTTACTCCCTTTTATATAAAAGTTTTACATTTCTAAAGACGAGTTGTATTTTCAGAAGACATCGTCCCACGTACGCCAAGTGATTATTATTTACATAGCCGACATATCATTTGAAAAGAATCACAATCCTTTAGGTACGTCTTTTAGTCAGCCAGGCGGATAAAAGCACCATATTTGACATGAAGATCCCTTAGGGCCTAGTAATTAATGTTAGCCCACCATAAGGTTTTAATCATGGTAACTGTGCCAGTATACAACTTGGTGAATTTGAAGCTTATCAATACTGAGGTTTGGCAAGACTACTTGATGATATCTGGAGCCAAGGTAAATGCGCGCAATCTAAGGGTATGATTTCGACTGTGACTATGTCCTCATGATTATTCAGTCACTTAAATGCTTTACAAAATGTTATTGCAGTAAGGAACTGTAAGTAAAATCACCAAAATAAACTTTGAAAAAAATATACATATATATTATATATATATCCAAATATGGGAACAAATTATAGTATACGACAGGTATTAAAGATTTTTGCAAGTTAGGCATATTTCTACAGAAAATCCAGCTTGGTAACCATCATTTTCGGATTCAGCACCCCAAAATAGCTATGTTACAAACTCTACTAAAAAAAATGCCTCTTTTTGCCCTAAATGAGCCCCGTTTTTAAAATATCGCCTAGACTATAATAGTTCTTATTGCCGGACAACCATTATTAAAGTAATAGAAGGAAGTGTGTTGTTAATCTCCATTGTTGCAAATCCACAAGTAAAAAAGAAATTAAACAATCGGCTACCGAACTCGTTGTGAAATTCTATAGACATCGACTGTCGGATGGGACATTGATGTAAAACAGCTCGTGTTGATCTTTTTATCCAGTTTAAAGATTTTTTAATAAATAAATAAATGAATAAATAAACAATAAATAATTATGAAATGACAAACATTGTAATTCAAATTAGACAAAAATAATTGAAATTGGTTCCAAAGTTACATCATTAATGCTAGCTCTACAGTCTTCGGACTATTAATATCGTATGGTGGCCCTGGAGGGACACCGCGGATCGTGAATATTGCCGTCAATATTCACGACATGCGTGTCTCTCCAGGGCCACCATATCGACGCGACAAGCCGAGATTGGTCAGAGTTTTGTGTTGTGTCAGAGCATAGAGCATGCAAGGAACAAATTTTCTGTGCCAGGAGTTATTCACTCCTAATATCATTTAATCATTCTTTTATTGGGGTTTTTGTTTATTAAAAATTCCTGTAAAGTTGTAATATTTATCTAGATTTTATTTGTTTGTATGTTACCATTCGAGTAAGGATTGACAGGCTTTCGAGTCACAGTGTTTAATTATACTTTTGTCGATCCTGGCCAGCTTTAATTGGGTTGTTTTTGTTTAGTTAAATCTGTTTGTTTCGTGGATTGCTTGTTGTATCCCACTGGGCATTTTACCCGATATTACCCGGGTTGTAACGAGTAATAACGCTAGTTATTACTGGGTAACATACCGATATTACCTTGGCTGTAACAAGTAAAAATGAGTAATAACGCGTAGTTATTACTGGGTAATAACGGGGAAATAGTAGACAAATATTTCCCTGTTATATATTTACCCCATTTTACCCAATATTACCCAATATTACCAGGTAGAATGTTACCGATATTTCCGGCATTGCATTGTTATTACCACCCGATATTACCCTATTTACCCAATATTACCAGTGAGAATGTAACCGTGAGAATGTAACCGTTATTTCCGACAATGCATTGTTATTACCACCGAATATTTTCCCCTTTACCCAATATTACCAGAGAATGTTACCGTTATTTCTGGCATTGCATTGTTATTACCAGCCGATATTACCCTGTTTACCCAATAATTATTGGTTAATTGGTTAATTATATGGGTTAATACTACATGTAATATTACGATACTACGGAACAATACTACAATACTACAATGTATACACATAAAAATCCACTCTTCTGAGCTTGCCACTCCTATATTCTTAGTGTGTACTTAAATGCTATATATGTGCCCAATATCACCGCCGTCAGTAATCACAGTTTGCAATTATTTTTTTTGTTAATTTATTTGTGTGTTGGCTTTTTGGCAAATTTGTTTCTTTGAGACTTGGAGTAAATAAATATTACACAATTATCTCTACGAAAACACCCTAAACGTGTCGCTATTACGCAAAACATAACGTTTATGTAGAAAAAGTAACAAAAATGTTTCACCAAGGTTTATCACGCCCACTTGGGGTCAACATGTAAATTGAGGTCACCCGATATTACCCTATTTACCCAGTATTACCATGGAGAATGTAACTGATATTCCTGGCATTTCCGTGTTATTACCACCTAATATTGACCTTACCAAATATTACCAAGGAGAATGTAACCGATAATTCTGGCATTTCATAAATTTACTGTTATTCCTCAAGTTCCCAATGTTATAACCAATTCAAGCCTTTCACCATTACCCACATTATCTGTATTTATCTTGTTTTTACTCGGTAAAATGTTGGTTTCAACGGGGTAATAACAGTAATATCAGTAATATTTGAACTTAGAATTTTAGCTTGGATTGCTATAATTTTACCGTTATTACTCAAGTTCCCAGTGTTATAACCAATTCAAGCCTTTCACCATTACCCACATTACATGTATTTATCTTGTTGTTACTCTGTAAAATGTCGCTTTTAACGGGGTAATAACAGTAATATTTAAACTTTGACATTTTGCTGGAATTGCTACTAATTTTACTGTTATTACTTAAGTTCCCGATGTTATAACGAATTCAACCCTTTCACCATAACCCACATTATACCTGTATTATATAGCTCTATCCTACATCTGCTCAAAGAAAGAAGGAGAAACTGTGTTTTCAGGGTTAACTTGAGCCGCCCACGCATTAATTGTCCGAAAATTCAACTTATTTTATGTCGATAGAGGGCGCGCCACACAAATAGAAGTCACCGGCAAAGCGAGGGCTCAAAGGAAACAACACAAAATCAGACAAACGGCGCTGCCTCGCGACACTCGGGAGTAGGTTGGCAATGTATATATTTTTCATTGGAAATTTTGAAATTTAAATAAAATTGTCTTGTTTGCATTGGGTAAGAATTTGGCAAAAAATATCTTCGGTCAACCCACCCAAAATTGAAAAGAATATGACATGCTGGTCGTCATGTTTCTGTAGTCCCTGAACACGTGAGAGTTCGAAGTATTTTAATAAGATCGTGAAAGTATAGGCGTTTTAGCCCTTAGGTCTATGGGAATTGATTTGCTCCGTTTCACCCAATGAGGGCTCTGTGTTAATAACGGATCGTACGAAATGTTGTCGTGGTAAGGCCTGGTCACAACGAACCCACGACGCATTTGTTCCACGACACGACATAAAAAGTGGGCAGATCGTGGGTCATCGGGGTCGTCGCAAGACAGTCCTACGAAATTTCGAGCATCGTGGCATCGATGTAACTACATGTACGTAGTACGGACGGGTAATGACGCCTTGATCAAGGCTAAAGAAAACTATACATAGAAAGTTCAAGAAATTTAAAAATCGTATTATTCTCTATTCCACATCTTGTGAAAGTCCAAGGGTGGCATCGAAATGGATTTAGAAATTACAAGTCGATTTGCAAGCGGGGTGGGGGGGGGGGGCTACATTGTACGTTTGCACTTTCACAAACATAGCATTCAAATGTATTGTTACGTCGAGCGACACATCAGAGCCAACACACCCCGCTTGCGTACATTGACCGACTCCCATATAGGACTCTTCACCCTGGCGAATTAAGCCGTTGAGCTAACTCCGGTTGGTATTTGAAGACTATAATTTAATTCTTTTAAAGATAAGATTACGAAATTGCGCGCGTTAAAACTGCGAAAAAAAAGAAAAAAAAAACATCGGCCAGGACGAGGACTCGAACCCAGGCGATGAAACCCCGCAAACGAGGAGCCTAACCACTCGGCCATTGGACTACCAGTCGACATAGTTTCAAATCGATGTGACTTATGTTTGAAAACTAGAGTATTAGCTCCAGTATAGAATGAAGAACAAAAAAAGTTATGTGGTGTTGACCAAGCATTCAGGGGATCGGACCCATGACTTTACTCATTGAACGACCACCCATATAGGACTCTTTTGGGTTCTAGGATTCCCGGCCCACCACACATCCTTCCCTGTCCATGTTCGTGTAACCCGTAGGCCACGCAACCGTAAAGGGAGGACTGACGGAGCGAGGCCCTAGCTCTTGCCGCCTATGCAAGCAAACGAGCTCCGTCCCTATACTAAGGTGCGCACCTGAACACCGCGGACAGTACCAGCCTGACGAATTAAGCCCCTGGGCTAACTCCGGTTGGTGATTGAAGACGATCAATTAATTCTTTTATAGATAAGATTGCGAAATCGCGCGCGTTAAAACTGAGGAAAAAATGACGTCGGGCAGAACGGGGACTCGAACCCAGGCGATGGAACCCCGCAGACGAGGAGCCTAACCACTCGGCCATTCGACTACCAGTCAACACTGTTTGAAATCGATGTGACTTAATAGGTTTGGAAGCTGGAGTAATAGCTCTATCCTACATCTGCTCAAAGGAAGAAGGAGAAACTGTGTTTTCAGGGTTAATGAGCCGCCCACGCATTAATTGTCAGAAAATTCGACTTATTTTATGTCGATAGAGGGCGCGCCACACAAATAGAAGTCACCGGCAAAGCGCGGGCTCAAAGGAAACAACACAAAATCAGACAAACGGCGCTGCCTCGCGACACTCGGGAGTAGGTTGGCAATGTATATATTTTTCATTGGAAATTTAGAAATTTAAATAAAATTGTCTTGTTTGCATTGGGTAAGAATTTTGCAAAAAAAATCTTCGGTCAACCCACCCAAAATTGAAAAGAATATGACATGCTGGTCGTCATGTTTCTGTAGTCCCTGAACACGTGAGAGTTCGAAGTATTTTAATAAGATCGTGAAAGTATAGGCGTTTTAGCCCTTAGGTCTATGGGAATTGATTTGCTCCGTTTCACCCAAAGGGCTCTGTGTTAATAAACCCCGGTCACAACGGATCGTACGAAATGTTGTCGTGGTAAGGCCTGGTCACAACGAACCCCCGACGCATTTGTTCACGACACGACATAAAATGTGGGCAGATCGTGGGTCAACGGGGGTCGTCGCAAGACAGTCCTACGAAATTTCGAGCATCGTGGCATCGATGTACGTACATGTACGTACGGACGGGTAATGACGCCTTGATCAAGGCTAAAGAAAACTATGCATAGAAAGTTCAAGAAATTTAAAAATCGTATTATTCTCTATTCCACATCTTGTGAAAGTCCAAGGGTGGCATCGAAAAGGATTTAGAAATTACAAGTCGATTTGCAAGCGCGGGTGGGTGGGGGGGGGGGGGGGGGGGGCTACATTGTACGTTTGCACTTTCACAAACATAGCATTCAAATGTATTGTTACGTCGAGCGACACATCAGAGCCAACACACCCCGCTTGCGTACATTGACCGACTCCCATATAGGACTCTTCACCCTGGCGAATTAAGCCGTTGAGCTAACTCCGGTTGGTATTTGAAGACTATAATTTAATTCTTTTAAAGATAAGATTACGAAATTGCGCGCGTTAAAACTGCGAAAAAAAAGAAAACAAACATCGGCCAGGACGAGGACTCGAACCCAGGCGATGAAACCCCGCAAACGAGGAGCCTAACCACTCGGCCATTGGACTACCAGTCGACATTGTTTCAAATCGATGTGACTTATGTTTGAAAACTGGAGTATTAGCTCCAGTATAGAATGAAGAAAAAAAAAGTTATGTGGTGTTGACCAAGCATTCAGGGGATCGGACCCATGACTTTACTCATTGAACGACCACCCATATAGGACTCTTTTGGGTTCTAGGATTCCCGGCCCACCACACATCCTTCCCTGTCCATGTTCATGTAACCCGTAGGCCACGCAACCGTAAAGGGAGGACTGACGGAGCGAGGCCCTAGCTCTTGCCGCCTATGCAAGCAAACGAGCTCCGTCCCTATACTAAGGTGCGCACCTGAACTCCGCGGACAGTACCAGCCTGACGAATTAAGCCGCTGAGCTAACTCCGGTTGGTGATTGAAGACGATCAATTAATTCTTTTATAGATAAGATTGCGAAATCGCGCGCGTTAAAACTGAGGAAAAAATGACGTCGGGCAGAACGGGGTCTCGAACCCAGGCGATGGAACCCCGCAGACGAGGAGCCTAACCACTCGGCCATTCGACTACCAGTCAACACTGTTTGAAATCCATGTGACTTAATAGGTATGGAAGCTGGAGTAATACCTCTATCCTACATCTGCTCAAAGGAAGAAGGAGAAACTGTGTTTTCAGGGTTAATGAGCCGCCCACGCATTAATTGTCCGAAAATTCTACTTATTTTATGTCGATAGAGGGCGCGCCACACAAATAGAAGTCACCGGCAAAGCGCGGGCTCAAAGGAAACAACACAAAATTAGACAAACGGCGCTGCCTCGCGACACTCCGGAGTAGGTTGGCAATGTATATATTTTTCATTGGAAATTTAGAAATTTAAATAAAATTGTCTTGTTTGCATTGGGTAAGAATTTTGCAAAAAAAATCTTCGGTCAACCCACCCAAAATTGAAAAGAATATGACATGCTGGTCGTCATGTTTCTGTAGTCCCTGAACACGTGAGAGTTCGAAGTATTTTAATAAGATCGTGAAAGTGTAGGCGTTTTAGCCCTTAGGTCTATGGGAATTGATTTGCTCCGTTTCACCCAAAGGGCTCTGTGTTAATAAACCCCGGTCACAACGGATCGTACGAAATGTTGTCGTGGTAAGGCCTGGTCACAACGAACCCCCGACGCATTTGTTCCACGACACGACATAAAATGTGGGCAGATCGTGGGTCATCGGGTTTCGTCGCAAGACAGTCCTACGAAATTTCGAGCATCGTGGCATCGATGTACGTACATGTACGTACGGACGGGTAATGACGCCTTGATCTAGGCTAAAGAAAACTATGCATAGAAAGTTCAAGAAATTTAAAAATCGTATTATTCTCTATTCCACATCTTGTGAAAGTCCAAGGGTGGCATCGAAATGGATTTAGAAATTACAAGTCGATTTGCAAGCGCGGGTGGGTGGGTGGGGGGGGGGGGGGGGGGGGCTACATTGTACGTTTGCACTTTCACAAACATAGCATTCAAATGTATTGTTACGTCGAGCGACACATCAGAGCCAACACACCCCGCTTGCGTACATTGACCGACTCCCATATAGGACTCTTCACCCTGGCGAATTAAGCCGTTGAGCTAACTCCGGTTGGTATTTGAAGACTATAATTTAATTCTTTTAAAGATAAGATTACGAAATTGCGCGCGTTAAAACTGCGAAAAAAAAGAAAACAAACATCGGCCAGGACGAGGACTCGAACCCAGGCGATGAAACCCCGCAAACGAGGAGCCTAACCACTCGGCCATTGGACTACCAGTCGACATAGTTTCAAATCGATGTGACTTATGTTTGAAAACTGGAGTATTAGCTCCAGTATAGAATGAAGAAAAAAAAAAGTTATGTGGTGTTGACCAAGCATTCAGGGGATCGGACCCATGACTTTACTCATTGAACGACCACCCATATAGGACTCTTTTGGGTTCTAGGATTCCCGGCCCACCACACATCCTTCCCTGTCCATGTTCATGTAACCCGTAGGCCACGCAACCGTAAAGGGAGGACTGACGGAGCGAGGCCCTAGCTCTTGCCGCCTATGCAAGCAAACGAGCTCCGTCCCTATACTAAGGTGCGCACCTGAACTCCGCGGACAGTACCAGCCTGACGAATTAAGCCGCTGAGCTAACTCCGGTTGGTAATTGAAGACGATCAATTAATTCTTTTATAGATAAGATTGCGAAATCGCGCGCGTTAAAACTGAGGAAAAAATGACGTCGGGCAGAACGGGGTCTCGAACCCAGGCGATGGAACCCCGCAGACGAGGAGCCTAACCACTCGGCCATTCGACTACCAGTCAACACTGTTTGAAATCGATGTGACTTAATAGGTATGGAAGCTGGAGTAATACCTCTATCCTACATCTGCTCAAAGGAAGAAGGAGAAACTGTGTTTTCAGGGTTAATGAGCCGCCCACGCATTAATTGTCCGAAAATTCTACTTATTTTATGTCGATAGAGGGCGCGCCACACAAATAGAAGTCACCGGCAAAGCGCGGGCTCAAAGGAAACAACACAAAATCAGACAAACGGCGCTGCCTCGCGACACTCGGGAGTAGGTTGGCAATGTATATATTTTTCATTGGAAATTTAGAAATTTAAATAAAATTGTCTTGTTTGCATTGGGTAAGAATTTTGCAAAAAAAATCTTCGGTCAACCCACCCAAAATTGAAAAGAATATGACATGCTGGTCGTCATGTTTCTGTAGTCCCTGAACACGTGAGAGTTCGAAGTATTTTAATAAGATCGTGAAAGTATAGGCGTTTTAGCCCTTAGGTCTATGGGAATTGATTTGCTCCGTTTCACCCAAAGGGCTCTGTGTTAATAAACCCCGGTCACAACGGATCGTACGAAATGTTGTCGTGGTAAGGCCTGGTCACAACGAACCCCCGACGCATATGTTCCACGACACGACATAAAATGTGGGCAGATCGTGGGTCATCGGGGGTCGTCGCAAGACAGTCCTACGAAATTTCGAGCATCGTGGCATCGATGTACGTACATGTACGTACGGACGGGTAATGACGCCTTGATCTAGGCTAAAGAAAACTATGCATAGAAAGTTCAAGAAATTTAAAAATCGTATAATTCTCTATTTCACATCTTGTGAAAGTCCAAGGGTGGCATCGAAATGGATTTAGAAATTACAAGTCGATTTGCAAGCGCGGGTGGGTGGGGGGGGGGGGGGGGGCTACATTGTACGTTTGCACTTTCACAAACATAGCATTCAAATGTATTGTTACGTCGAGCGACACATCAGAGCCAACACACCCCGCTTGCGTACATTGACCGACTCCCATATAGGACTCTTCACCCTGGCGAATTAAGCCGTTGAGCTAACTCCGGTTGGTATTTGAAGACTATAATTTAATTCTTTTAAAGATAAGATTACGAAATTGCGCGCGTTAAAACTGCGAAAAAAAAGAAAAAAAAAACATCGGCCAGGACGAGGACTCGAACCCAGGCGATGAAACCCCGCAAACGAGGAGCCTAACCACTCGGCCATTGGACTACCAGTCGACATAGTTTCAAATCGATGTGACTTATGTTTGAAAACTAGAGTATTAGCTCCAGTATAGAATGAAGAACAAAAAAAGTTATGTGGTGTTGACCAAGCATTCAGGGGATCGGACCCATGACTTTACTCATTGAACGACCACCCATATAGGACTCTTTTGGGTTCTAGGATTCCCGGCCCACCACACATCCTTCCCTGTCCATGTTCGTGTAACCCGTAGGCCACGCAACCGTAAAGGGAGGACTGACGGAGCGAGGCCCTAGCTCTTGCCGCCTATGCAAGCAAACGAGCTCCGTCCCTATACTAAGGTGCGCACCTGAACACCGCGGACAGTACCAGCCTGACGAATTAAGCCCCTGGGCTAACTCCGGTTGGTGATTGAAGACGATCAATTAATTCTTTTATAGATAAGATTGCGAAATCGCGCGCGTTAAAACTGAGGAAAAAATGACGTCGGGCAGAACGGGGACTCGAACCCAGGCGATGGAACCCCGCAGACGAGGAGCCTAACCACTCGGCCATTCGACTACCAGTCAACACTGTTTGAAATCGATGTGACTTAATAGGTTTGGAAGCTGGAGTAATAGCTCTATCCTACATCTGCTCAAAGGAAGAAGGAGAAACTGTGTTTTCAGGGTTAATGAGCCGCCCACGCATTAATTGTCAGAAAATTCGACTTATTTTATGTCGATAGAGGGCGCGCCACACAAATAGAAGTCACCGGCAAAGCGCGGGCTCAAAGGAAACAACACAAAATCAGACAAACGGCGCTGCCTCGCGACACTCGGGAGTAGGTTGGCAATGTATATATTTTTCATTGGAAATTTAGAAATTTAAATAAAATTGTCTTGTTTGCATTGGGTAAGAATTTTGCAAAAAAAATCTTCGGTCAACCCACCCAAAATTGAAAAGAATATGACATGCTGGTCGTCATGTTTCTGTAGTCCCTGAACACGTGAGAGTTCGAAGTATTTTAATAAGATCGTGAAAGTATAGGCGTTTTAGCCCTTAGGTCTATGGGAATTGATTTGCTCCGTTTCACCCAAAGGGCTCTGTGTTAATAAACCCCGGTCACAACGGATCGTACGAAATGTTGTCGTGGTAAGGCCTGGTCACAACGAACCCCCGACGCATTTGTTCACGACACGACATAAAATGTGGGCAGATCGTGGGTCAACGGGGGTCGTCGCAAGACAGTCCTACGAAATTTCGAGCATCGTGGCATCGATGTACGTACATGTACGTACGGACGGGTAATGACGCCTTGATCAAGGCTAAAGAAAACTATGCATAGAAAGTTCAAGAAATTTAAAAATCGTATTATTCTCTATTCCACATCTTGTGAAAGTCCAAGGGTGGCATCGAAAAGGATTTAGAAATTACAAGTCGATTTGCAAGCGCGGGTGGGTGGGGGGGGGGGGGGGGGGGGGCTACATTGTACGTTTGCACTTTCACAAACATAGCATTCAAATGTATTGTTACGTCGAGCGACACATCAGAGCCAACACACCCCGCTTGCGTACATTGACCGACTCCCATATAGGACTCTTCACCCTGGCGAATTAAGCCGTTGAGCTAACTCCGGTTGGTATTTGAAGACTATAATTTAATTCTTTTAAAGATAAGATTACGAAATTGCGCGCGTTAAAACTGCGAAAAAAAAGAAAACAAACATCGGCCAGGACGAGGACTCGAACCCAGGCGATGAAACCCCGCAAACGAGGAGCCTAACCACTCGGCCATTGGACTACCAGTCGACATTGTTTCAAATCGATGTGACTTATGTTTGAAAACTGGAGTATTAGCTCCAGTATAGAATGAAGAAAAAAAAAGTTATGTGGTGTTGACCAAGCATTCAGGGGATCGGACCCATGACTTTACTCATTGAACGACCACCCATATAGGACTCTTTTGGGTTCTAGGATTCCCGGCCCACCACACATCCTTCCCTGTCCATGTTCATGTAACCCGTAGGCCACGCAACCGTAAAGGGAGGACTGACGGAGCGAGGCCCTAGCTCTTGCCGCCTATGCAAGCAAACGAGCTCCGTCCCTATACTAAGGTGCGCACCTGAACTCCGCGGACAGTACCAGCCTGACGAATTAAGCCGCTGAGCTAACTCCGGTTGGTGATTGAAGACGATCAATTAATTCTTTTATAGATAAGATTGCGAAATCGCGCGCGTTAAAACTGAGGAAAAAATGACGTCGGGCAGAACGGGGTCTCGAACCCAGGCGATGGAACCCCGCAGACGAGGAGCCTAACCACTCGGCCATTCGACTACCAGTCAACACTGTTTGAAATCCATGTGACTTAATAGGTATGGAAGCTGGAGTAATACCTCTATCCTACATCTGCTCAAAGGAAGAAGGAGAAACTGTGTTTTCAGGGTTAATGAGCCGCCCACGCATTAATTGTCCGAAAATTCTACTTATTTTATGTCGATAGAGGGCGCGCCACACAAATAGAAGTCACCGGCAAAGCGCGGGCTCAAAGGAAACAACACAAAATTAGACAAACGGCGCTGCCTCGCGACACTCCGGAGTAGGTTGGCAATGTATATATTTTTCATTGGAAATTTAGAAATTTAAATAAAATTGTCTTGTTTGCATTGGGTAAGAATTTTGCAAAAAAAATCTTCGGTCAACCCACCCAAAATTGAAAAGAATATGACATGCTGGTCGTCATGTTTCTGTAGTCCCTGAACACGTGAGAGTTCGAAGTATTTTAATAAGATCGTGAAAGTGTAGGCGTTTTAGCCCTTAGGTCTATGGGAATTGATTTGCTCCGTTTCACCCAAAGGGCTCTGTGTTAATAAACCCCGGTCACAACGGATCGTACGAAATGTTGTCGTGGTAAGGCCTGGTCACAACGAACCCCCGACGCATTTGTTCCACGACACGACATAAAATGTGGGCAGATCGTGGGTCATCGGGTTTCGTCGCAAGACAGTCCTACGAAATTTCGAGCATCGTGGCATCGATGTACGTACATGTACGTACGGACGGGTAATGACGCCTTGATCTAGGCTAAAGAAAACTATGCATAGAAAGTTCAAGAAATTTAAAAATCGTATTATTCTCTATTCCACATCTTGTGAAAGTCCAAGGGTGGCATCGAAATGGATTTAGAAATTACAAGTCGATTTGCAAGCGCGGGTGGGTGGGGGGGGGGGGGGGGCTACATTGTACGTTTGCACTTTCACAAACATAGCATTCAAATGTATTGTTACGTCGAGCGACACATCAGAGCCAACACACCCCGCTTGCGTACATTGACCGACTCCCATATAGGACTCTTCACCCTGGCGAATTAAGCCGTTGAGCTAACTCCGGTTGGTATTTGAAGACTATAATTTAATTCTTTTAAAGATAAGATTACGAAATTGCGCGCGTTAAAACTGCGAAAAAAAAGAAAACAAACATCGGCCAGGACGAGGACTCGAACCCAGGCGATGAAACCCCGCAAACGAGGAGCCTAACCACTCGGCCATTGGACTACCAGTCGACATAGTTTCAAATCGATGTGACTTATGTTTGAAAACTGGAGTATTAGCTCCAGTATAGAATGAAGAAAAAAAAAAGTTATGTGGTGTTGACCAAGCATTCAGGGGATCGGACCCATGACTTTACTCATTGAACGACCACCCATATAGGACTCTTTTGGGTTCTAGGATTCCCGGCCCACCACACATCCTTCCCTGTCCATGTTCATGTAACCCGTAGGCCACGCAACCGTAAAGGGAGGACTGACGGAGCGAGGCCCTAGCTCTTGCCGCCTATGCAAGCAAACGAGCTCCGTCCCTATACTAAGGTGCGCACCTGAACTCCGCGGACAGTACCAGCCTGACGAATTAAGCCGCTGAGCTAACTCCGGTTGGTAATTGAAGACGATCAATTAATTCTTTTATAGATAAGATTGCGAAATCGCGCGCGTTAAAACTGAGGAAAAAATGACGTCGGGCAGAACGGGGTCTCGAACCCAGGCGATGGAACCCCGCAGACGAGGAGCCTAACCACTCGGCCATTCGACTACCAGTCAACACTGTTTGAAATCGATGTGACTTAATAGGTATGGAAGCTGGAGTAATACCTCTATCCTACATCTGCTCAAAGGAAGAAGGAGAAACTGTGTTTTCAGGGTTAATGAGCCGCCCACGCATTAATTGTCCGAAAATTCTACTTATTTTATGTCGATAGAGGGCGCGCCACACAAATAGAAGTCACCGGCAAAGCGCGGGCTCAAAGGAAACAACACAAAATCAGACAAACGGCGCTGCCTCGCGACACTCGGGAGTAGGTTGGCAATGTATATATTTTTCATTGGAAATTTAGAAATTTAAATAAAATTGTCTTGTTTGCATTGGGTAAGAATTTTGCAAAAAAAATCTTCGGTCAACCCACCCAAAATTGAAAAGAATATGACATGCTGGTCGTCATGTTTCTGTAGTCCCTGAACACGTGAGAGTTCGAAGTATTTTAATAAGATCGTGAAAGTATAGGCGTTTTAGCCCTTAGGTCTATGGGAATTGATTTGCTCCGTTTCACCCAAAGGGCTCTGTGTTAATAAACCCCGGTCACAACGGATCGTACGAAATGTTGTCGTGGTAAGGCCTGGTCACAACGAACCCCCGACGCATATGTTCCACGACACGACATAAAATGTGGGCAGATCGTGGGTCATCGGGGGTCGTCGCAAGACAGTCCTACGAAATTTCGAGCATCGTGGCATCGATGTACGTACATGTACGTACGGACGGGTAATGACGCCTTGATCTAGGCTAAAGAAAACTATGCATAGAAAGTTCAAGAAATTTAAAAATCGTATAATTCTCTATTTCACATCTTGTGAAAGTCCAAGGGTGGCATCGAAATGGATTTAGAAATTACAAGTCGATTTGCAAGCGCGGGTGGGTGGGGGGGGGGGGGGGCTACATTGTACGTTTGCACTTTCACAAACATAGCATTCAAATGTATTGTTACGTCGAGCGACACATCAGAGCCAACACACCCCGCTTGCGTACATTGACCGACTCCCATATAGGACTCTTCACCCTGGCGAATTAAGCCGTTGAGCTAACTCCGGTTGGTATTTGAAGACTATAATTTAATTCTTTTAAAGATAAGATTACGAAATTGCGCGCGTTAAAACTGCGAAAAAAAGGAAAACAAACATCGGCCAGGACGAGGACTCGAACCCAGGCGATGAAACCCCGCAAACGAGGAGCCTAACCACTCGGCCATTGGACTACCAGTCGACATTGTTTCAAATCGATGTGACTTATGTTTGAAAACTGGAGTATTAGCTCCAGTATAGAATGAAGAAAGAAAAAAAGTTATGTGGTGTTGACCAAGCATTCAGGGGATCGGACCCATGACTTTACTCATTGAACGACCACCCATATAGGACTCTTTTGGGTTCTAGGATTCCCGGCCCACCACACATCCTTCCCTGTCCATGTTCATGTAACCCGTAGGCCACGCAACCGTAAAGGGAGGACTGACGGAGCGAGGCCCTAGCTCTTGCCGCCTATGCAAGCAAACGAGCTCCGTCCCTATACTAAGGTGCGCACCTGAACTCCGCGGACAGTACCAGCCTGACGAATTAAGCCGCTGAGCTAACTCCGGTTGGTGATTGAAGACGATCAATTAATTCTTTTATAGATAAGATTGCGAAATCGCGCGCGTTAAAACTGAGGAAAAAATGACGTCGGGCAGAACGGGGTCTCGAACCCAGGCGATGGAACCCCGCAGACGAGGAGCCTAACCACTCGGCCATTCGACTACCAGTCAACACTGTTTGAAATCCATGTGACTTAATAGGTATGGAAGCTGGAGTAATACCTCTATCCTACATCTGCTCAAAGGAAGAAGGAGAAACTGTGTTTTCAGGGTTAATGAGCCGCCCACGCATTAATTGTCCGAAAATTCTACTTATTTTATGTCGATAGAGGGCGCGCCACACAAATAGAAGTCACCGGCAAAGCGCGGGCTCAAAGGAAACAACACAAAATCAGACAAACGGCGCTGCCTCGCGACACTCCGGAGTAGGTTGGCAATGTATATATTTTTCATTGGAAATTTAGAAATTTAAATAAAATTGTCTTGTTTGCATTGGGTAAGAATTTTTCAAAAAAAATCTTCGGTCAACCCACCCAAAATTGAAAAGAATATGACATGCTGGTCGTCATGTTTCTGTAGTCCCTGAACACGTGAGAGTTCGAAGTATTTTAATAAGATCGTGAAAGTATAGGCGTTTTAGCCCTTAGGTCTATGGGAATTGATTTGCTCCGTTTCACCCAAAGGGCTCTGTGTTAATAAACCCCGGTCACAACGGATCGTACGAAATGTTGTCGTGGTAAGGCCTGGTCACAACGAACCCCCGACGCATTTGTTCCACGACACGACATAAAATGTGGGCAGATCGTGGGTCATCGGGGGTCGTCGCAAGACAGTCCTACGAAATTTCGAGCATCGTGGCATCGATGTACGTACATGTACGTACGGACGGGTAATGACGCCTTGATCTAGGCTAAAGAAAACTATGCATAGAAAGTTCAAGAAATTTAAAAATCGTATTATTCTCTATTTCACATCTTGTGAAAGTCCAAGGGTGGCATCGAAATGGATTTAGAAATTACAAGTCGATTTGCAAGCGCGGGTGGGGGGGGGGGGCTACATTGTACGTTTGCACTTTCACAAACATAGCATTCAAATGTATTGTTACGTCGAGCGACACATCAGAGCCAACACACCCCGCTTGCGTACATTGACCGACTCCCATATAGGACTCTTCACCCTGGCGAATTAAGCCGTTGAGCTAACTCCGGTTGGTATTTGAAGACTATAATTTAATTCTTTTAAAGATAAGATTGCGAAATTGCGCGCGTTAAAACTGCGAAAAAAAAGGGGAAAAAATCGGCCAGGACGAGGACTCGAACCCAGGCGATGAAACCCCGCAAACGAGGAGCCTAACCACTCGGCCATTGGACTACCAGTCGACATTGTTTCAAATCGATGTGACTTATGTTTGAAAACTTGAGTATTAGCTCCAGTATAGAATGAAGAAAAACAAAAGTTATGTGGTGTTGACCAAGCATTCAGGGGATCGGACCCATGACTTTACTCATTGAACGACCACCCATATAGGACTCTTTTGGGTTCTAGGATTCCCGGCCCACCACACATCCTTCCCTGTCCATGTTCATGTAACCCGTAGGCCACGCAACCGTAAAGGGAGGACTGACGGAGCGAGGCCCTAGCTCTTGCCGCCTATGCAAGCAAACGAGCTCCGTCCCTATACTAAGGTGCGCACCTGAACTCCGCGGACAGTACCAGCCTGACGAATTAAGCCGCTGAGCTAACTCCGGTTGGTGATTGAAGACGATCAATTAATTCTTTTATAGATAAGATTGCGAAATCGCGCGCGTTAAAACTGAGGAAAAAATGACGTCGGGCAGAACGGGGACTCGAACCCAGGCGATGGAACCCCGCAGACGAGGAGCCTAACCACTCGGCCATTCGACTACCAGTCAACACTGTTTGAAATCGATGTGACTTAATAGGTTTGGAAGGTGGAGTAATAGCTCTATCCTACATCTGCTCAAAGGAAGAAGGAGAAACTGTGTTTTCAGGGTTAATGAGCCGCCCACGCATTAATTGTCCGAAAATTCTACTTATTTTATGTCGATAGAGGGCGCGCCACACAAATAGAAGTCACCGGCAAAGCGCGGGCTCAAAGGAAACAACACAAAATCAGACAAACGGCGCTGCCTCGCGACACTCGGGAGTAGGTTGGCAATGTATATATTTTTCATTGGAAATTTAGAAATTTAAATAAAATTGTCTTGTTTGCATTGGGTAAGAATTTTGCAAAAAAAATCTTCGGTCAACCCACCCAAAATTGAAAAGAATATGACATGCTGGTCGTCATGTTTCTGTAGTCCCTGAACACGTGAGAGTTCGAAGTATTTTAATAAGATCGTGAAAGTATAGGCGTTTTAGCCCTTAGGTCTATGGGAATTGATTTGCTCCGTTTCACCCAAAGGGCTCTGTGTTAATAAACCCCGGTCACAACGGATCGTACGAAATGTTGTCGTGGTAAGGCCTGGTCACAACGAACCCCCGACGCATTTGTTCCACGACACGACATAAAATGTGGGCAGATCGTGGGTCATCGGGGGTCGTCGCAAGACAGTCCTACGAAATTTCGAGCATCGTGGCATCGATGTACGTACATGTACGTACGGACGGGTAATGACGCCTTGATCTAGGCTAAAGAAAACTATGCATAGAAAGTTCAAGAAATTTAAAAATCGTATTATTCTCTATTCCACATCTTGTGAAAGTCCAAGGGTGGCATCGAAATGGATTTAGAAATTACAAGTCGATTTGCAAGCGCGGGTGGGTGGGGGGGGGGGGGGGGGGGGGGGGGGGGGGGGGGGCTACATTGTACGTTTGCACTTTCACAAACATAGCATTCAAATGTATTGTTACGTCGAGCGACACATCAGAGCCAACACACCCCGCTTGCGTACATTGACCGACTCCCATATAGGACTCTTCACCCTGGCGAATTAAGCCGTTGAGCTAACTCCGGTTGGTATTTGAAGACTATAATTTAATTCTTTTAAAGATAAGATTGCGAAATTGCGCGCGTTAAAACTGCGAAAAAAAAGGGGAAAAAATCGGCCAGGACGAGGACTCGAACCCAGGCGATGAAACCCCGCAAACGAGGAGCCTAACCACTCGGCCATTGTACTACCAGTCGACATTGTTTCAAATCGATGTGACTTATGTTTGAAAACTTGAGTATTAGCTCCAGTATAGAATGAAGAAAAACAAAAGTTATGTGGTGTTGACCAAGCATTCAGGGGATCGGACCACTGACCTCAACACCTGGACGGATCATTGTCCATATTCTGCTGTGCTAACACTTGAAGTCGGCGCGAACTGGAAGTGCAACATGGCGTCACTGCTGTGAGGCAATGAAATGTCCAGTTGTAGAGGTCAGTGGATTTACCAACCAACTGAACTCTACACCTGGACATTTCATTGGCTCACAGAGTGACTTCGTGGGTCCGCCATGTTGCACTTCTCTGCATGCCGACTTCAAAATGAAACAATGGATGATCTGTCCATGTATAGAGGTCAGTGGATCGGACGCATGACTTTACTCATTGAACGACCACCCATATAGGACTCTTTTGGGTTCTAGGATTCCCGGCCCACCACACATCCTTCCCTGTCCATGTTCATGTAACCCGTAGGCCACGCAACCGTAAAGGGAGGACTGACGGAGCGAGGCCCTAGCTCTTGCCGCCTATGCAAGCAAACGAGCTCCGTCCCTATACTAAGGTGCGCACCTGAACTCCGCGGACAGTACCAGCCTGACGAATTAAGCCGCTGAGCTAACTCCGGTTGGTGATTGAAGACGATCAATTAATTCTTTTATAGATAAGATTGCGAAATCGCGCGCGTTAAAACTGAGGAAAAAATGACGTCGGGCAGAACGGGGACTCGAACCCAGGCGATGGAACCCCGCAGACGAGGAGCCTAACCACTCGGCCATTCGACTACCAGTCAACACTGTTTGAAATCGATGTGACTTAATAGGTTTGGAAGGTGGAGTAATAGCTCTATCCTACATCTGCTCAAAGGAAGAAGGAGAAACTGTGTTTTCAGGGTTAATGAGCCGCCCACGCATTAATTGTCCGAAAATTCTACTTATTTTATGTCGATAGAGGGCGCGCCACACAAATAGAAGTCACCGGCAAAGCGCGGGCTCAAAGGAAACAACACAAAATCAGACAAACGGCGCTGCCTCGCGACACTCGGGAGTAGGTTGGCAATGTATATATTTTTCATTGGAAATTTAGAAATTTAAATAAAATTGTCTTGTTTGCATTGGGTAAGAATTTTGCAAAAAAAATCTTCGGTCAACCCACCCAAAATTGAAAAGAATATGACATGCTGGTCGTCATGTTTCTGTAGTCCCTGAACACGTGAGAGTTCGAAGTATTTTAATAAGATCGTGAAAGTATAGGCGTTTTAGCCCTTAGGTCTATGGGAATTGATTTGCTCCGTTTCACCCAAAGGGCTCTGTGTTAATAAACCCCGGTCACAACGGATCGTACGAAATGTTGTCGTGGTAAGGCCTGGTCACAACGAACCCCCGACGCATTTGTTCACGACACGACATAAAATGTGGGCAGATCGTGGGTCAACGGGGGTCGTCGCAAGACAGTCCTACGAAATTTCGAGCATCGTGGCATCGATGTACGTACATGTACGTACGGACGGGTAATGACGCCTTGATCAAGGCTAAAGAAAACTATGCATAGAAAGTTCAAGAAATTTAAAAATCGTATTATTCTCTATTCCACATCTTGTGAAAGTCCAAGGGTGGCATCGAAATGGATTTAGAAATTACAAGTCGATTTGCAAGCGCGGGTGGGTGGGGGGGGGGGGGGGGGGGGCTACATTGTACGTTTGCACTTTCACAAACATAGCATTCAAATGTATTGTTACGTCGAGCGACACATCAGAGCCAACACACCCCGCTTGCGTACATTGACCGACTCCCATATAGGACTCTTCACCCTGGCGAATTAAGCCGTTGAGCTAACTCCGGTTGGTATTTGAAGACTATAATTTAATTCTTTTAAAGATAAGATTACGAAATTGCGCGCGTTAAAACTGCGAAAAAAAGGAAAACAAACATCGGCCAGGACGAGGACTCGAACCCAGGCGATGAAACCCCGCAAACGAGGAGCCTAACCACTCGGCCATTGGACTACCAGTCGACATTGTTTCAAATCGATGTGACTTATGTTTGAAAACTGGAGTATTAGCTCCAGTATAGAATGAAGAAAGAAAAAAAGTTATGTGGTGTTGACCAAGCATTCAGGGGATCGGACCCATGACTTTACTCATTGAACGACCACCCATATAGGACTCTTTTGGGTTCTAGGATTCCCGGCCCACCACACATCCTTCCCTGTCCATGTTCATGTAACCCGTAGGCCACGCAACCGTAAAGGGAGGACTGACGGAGCGAGGCCCTAGCTCTTGCCGCCTATGCAAGCAAACGAGCTCCGTCCCTATACTAAGGTGCGCACCTGAACTCCGCGGACAGTACCAGCCTGACGAATTAAGCCGCTGAGCTAACTCCGGTTGGTGATTGAAGACGATCAATTAATTCTTTTATAGATAAGATTGCGAAATCGCGCGCGTTAAAACTGAGGAAAAAATGACGTCGGGCAGAACGGGGTCTCGAACCCAGGCGATGGAACCCCGCAGACGAGGAGCCTAACCACTCGGCCATTCGACTACCAGTCAACACTGTTTGAAATCCATGTGACTTAATAGGTATGGAAGCTGGAGTAATACCTCTATCCTACATCTGCTCAAAGGAAGAAGGAGAAACTGTGTTTTCAGGGTTAATGAGCCGCCCACGCATTAATTGTCCGAAAATTCTACTTATTTTATGTCGATAGAGGGCGCGCCACACAAATAGAAGTCACCGGCAAAGCGCGGGCTCAAAGGAAACAACACAAAATCAGACAAACGGCGCTGCCTCGCGACACTCCGGAGTAGGTTGGCAATGTATATATTTTTCATTGGAAATTTAGAAATTTAAATAAAATTGTCTTGTTTGCATTGGGTAAGAATTTTTCAAAAAAAATCTTCGGTCAACCCACCCAAAATTGAAAAGAATATGACATGCTGGTCGTCATGTTTCTGTAGTCCCTGAACACGTGAGAGTTCGAAGTATTTTAATAAGATCGTGAAAGTATAGGCGTTTTAGCCCTTAGGTCTATGGGAATTGATTTGCTCCGTTTCACCCAAAGGGCTCTGTGTTAATAAACCCCGGTCACAACGGATCGTACGAAATGTTGTCGTGGTAAGGCCTGGTCACAACGAACCCCCGACGCATTTGTTCCACGACACGACATAAAATGTGGGCAGATCGTGGGTCATCGGGGGTCGTCGCAAGACAGTCCTACGAAATTTCGAGCATCGTGGCATCGATGTACGTACATGTACGTACGGACGGGTAATGACGCCTTGATCTAGGCTAAAGAAAACTATGCATAGAAAGTTCAAGAAATTTAAAAATCGTATTATTCTCTATTTCACATCTTGTGAAAGTCCAAGGGTGGCATCGAAATGGATTTAGAAATTACAAGTCGATTTGCAAGCGCGGGTGGGGGGGGGGGCTACATTGTACGTTTGCACTTTCACAAACATAGCATTCAAATGTATTGTTACGTCGAGCGACACATCAGAGCCAACACACCCCGCTTGCGTACATTGACCGACTCCCATATAGGACTCTTCACCCTGGCGAATTAAGCCGTTGAGCTAACTCCGGTTGGTATTTGAAGACTATAATTTAATTCTTTTAAAGATAAGATTGCGAAATTGCGCGCGTTAAAACTGCGAAAAAAAAGGGGAAAAAATCGGCCAGGACGAGGACTCGAACCCAGGCGATGAAACCCCGCAAACGAGGAGCCTAACCACTCGGCCATTGGACTACCAGTCGACATTGTTTCAAATCGATGTGACTTATGTTTGAAAACTTGAGTATTAGCTCCAGTATAGAATGAAGAAAAACAAAAGTTATGTGGTGTTGACCAAGCATTCAGGGGATCGGACCCATGACTTTACTCATTGAACGACCACCCATATAGGACTCTTTTGGGTTCTAGGATTCCCGGCCCACCACACATCCTTCCCTGTCCATGTTCATGTAACCCGTAGGCCACGCAACCGTAAAGGGAGGACTGACGGAGCGAGGCCCTAGCTCTTGCCGCCTATGCAAGCAAACGAGCTCCGTCCCTATACTAAGGTGCGCACCTGAACTCCGCGGACAGTACCAGCCTGACGAATTAAGCCGCTGAGCTAACTCCGGTTGGTGATTGAAGACGATCAATTAATTCTTTTATAGATAAGATTGCGAAATCGCGCGCGTTAAAACTGAGGAAAAAATGACGTCGGGCAGAACGGGGACTCGAACCCAGGCGATGGAACCCCGCAGACGAGGAGCCTAACCACTCGGCCATTCGACTACCAGTCAACACTGTTTGAAATCGATGTGACTTAATAGGTTTGGAAGGTGGAGTAATAGCTCTATCCTACATCTGCTCAAAGGAAGAAGGAGAAACTGTGTTTTCAGGGTTAATGAGCCGCCCACGCATTAATTGTCCGAAAATTCTACTTATTTTATGTCGATAGAGGGCGCGCCACACAAATAGAAGTCACCGGCAAAGCGCGGGCTCAAAGGAAACAACACAAAATCAGACAAACGGCGCTGCCTCGCGACACTCGGGAGTAGGTTGGCAATGTATATATTTTTCATTGGAAATTTAGAAATTTAAATAAAATTGTCTTGTTTGCATTGGGTAAGAATTTTGCAAAAAAAATCTTCGGTCAACCCACCCAAAATTGAAAAGAATATGACATGCTGGTCGTCATGTTTCTGTAGTCCCTGAACACGTGAGAGTTCGAAGTATTTTAATAAGATCGTGAAAGTATAGGCGTTTTAGCCCTTAGGTCTATGGGAATTGATTTGCTCCGTTTCACCCAAAGGGCTCTGTGTTAATAAACCCCGGTCACAACGGATCGTACGAAATGTTGTCGTGGTAAGGCCTGGTCACAACGAACCCCCGACGCATTTGTTCCACGACACGACATAAAATGTGGGCAGATCGTGGGTCATCGGGGGTCGTCGCAAGACAGTCCTACGAAATTTCGAGCATCGTGGCATCGATGTACGTACATGTACGTACGGACGGGTAATGACGCCTTGATCTAGGCTAAAGAAAACTATGCATAGAAAGTTCAAGAAATTTAAAAATCGTATTATTCTCTATTCCACATCTTGTGAAAGTCCAAGGGTGGCATCGAAATGGATTTAGAAATTACAAGTCGATTTGCAAGCGCGGGTGGGTGGGGGGGGGGGGGGGGGGGGGGGGGGGGGGGGGGGCTACATTGTACGTTTGCACTTTCACAAACATAGCATTCAAATGTATTGTTACGTCGAGCGACACATCAGAGCCAACACACCCCGCTTGCGTACATTGACCGACTCCCATATAGGACTCTTCACCCTGGCGAATTAAGCCGTTGAGCTAACTCCGGTTGGTATTTGAAGACTATAATTTAATTCTTTTAAAGATAAGATTGCGAAATTGCGCGCGTTAAAACTGCGAAAAAAAAGGGAAAAAAATCGGCCAGGACGAGGACTCGAACCCAGGCGATGAAACCCCGCAAACGAGGAGCCTAACCACTCGGCCATTGTACTACCAGTCGACATTGTTTCAAATCGATGTGACTTATGTTTGAAAACTTGAGTATTAGCTCCAGTATAGAATGAAGAAAAACAAAAGTTATGTGGTGTTGACCAAGCATTCAGGGGATCGGACCACTGACCTCAACACCTGGACGGATCATTGTCCATATTCTGCTGTGCTAACACTTGAAGTCGGCGCGAACTGGAAGTGCAACATGGCGTCACTGCTGTGAGGCAATGAAATGTCCAGTTGTAGAGGTCAGTGGATTTACCAACCAACTGAACTCTACACCTGGACATTTCATTGGCTCACAGAGTGACTTCGTGGGTCCGCCATGTTGCACTTCTCTGCATGCCGACTTCAAAATGAAACAATGGATGATCTGTCCATGTATAGAGGTCAGTGGATCGGACGCATGACTTTACTCATTGAACGACCACCCATATAGGACTCTTTTGGGTTCTAGGATTCCCGGCCCACCACACATCCTTCCCTGTCCATGTTCATGTAACCCGTAGGCCACGCAACCGTAAAGGGAGGACTGACGGAGCGAGGCCCTAGCTCTTGCCGCCTATGCAAGCAAACGAGCTCCGTCCCTATACTAAGGTGCGCACCTGAACTCCGCGGACAGTACCAGCCTGACGAATTAAGCCGCTGAGCTAACTCCGGTTGGTGATTGAAGACGATCAATTAATTCTTTTATAGATAAGATTGCGAAATCGCGCGCGTTAAAACTGAGGAAAAAATGACGTCGGGCAGAACGGGGACTCGAACCCAGGCGATGGAACCCCGCAGACGAGGAGCCTAACCACTCGGCCATTCGACTACCAGTCAACACTGTTTGAAATCGATGTGACTTAATAGGTTTGGAAGGTGGAGTAATAGCTCTATCCTACATCTGCTCAAAGGAAGAAGGAGAAACTGTGTTTTCAGGGTTAATGAGCCGCCCACGCATTAATTGTCCGAAAATTCTACTTATTTTATGTCGATAGAGGGCGCGCCACACAAATAGAAGTCACCGGCAAAGCGCGGGCTCAAAGGAAACAACACAAAATCAGACAAACGGCGCTGCCTCGCGACACTCGGGAGTAGGTTGGCAATGTATATATTTTTCATTGGAAATTTAGAAATTTAAATAAAATTGTCTTGTTTGCATTGGGTAAGAATTTTGCAAAAAAAATCTTCGGTCAACCCACCCAAAATTGAAAAGAATATGACATGCTGGTCGTCATGTTTCTGTAGTCCCTGAACACGTGAGAGTTCGAAGTATTTTAATAAGATCGTGAAAGTATAGGCGTTTTAGCCCTTAGGTCTATGGGAATTGATTTGCTCCGTTTCACCCAAAGGGCTCTGTGTTAATAAACCCCGGTCACAACGGATCGTACGAAATGTTGTCGTGGTAAGGCCTGGTCACAACGAACCCCCGACGCATTTGTTCACGACACGACATAAAATGTGGGCAGATCGTGGGTCAACGGGGGTCGTCGCAAGACAGTCCTACGAAATTTCGAGCATCGTGGCATCGATGTACGTACATGTACGTACGGACGGGTAATGACGCCTTGATCAAGGCTAAAGAAAACTATGCATAGAAAGTTCAAGAAATTTAAAAATCGTATTATTCTCTATTCCACATCTTGTGAAAGTCCAAGGGTGGCATCGAAATGGATTTAGAAATTACAAGTCGATTTGCAAGCGCGGGTGGGTGGGGGGGGGGGGGGGGGGGGCTACATTGTACGTTTGCACTTTCACAAACATAGCATTCAAATGTATTGTTACGTCGAGCGACACATCAGAGCCAACACACCCCGCTTGCGTACATTGACCGACTCCCATATAGGACTCTTCACCCTGGCGAATTAAGCCGTTGAGCTAACTCCGGTTGGTATTTGAAGACTATAATTTAATTCTTTTAAAGATAAGATTACGAAATTGCGCGCGTTAAAACTGCGAAAAAAAAGAAAACAAACATCGGCCAGGACGAGGACTCGAACCCAGGCGATGAAACCCCGCAAACGAGGAGCCTAACCACTCGGCCATTGGACTACCAGTCGACATTGTTTCAAATCGATGTGACTTATGTTTGAAAACTGGAGTATTAGCTCCAGTATAGAATGAAGAAAAAAAAAGTTATGTGGTGTTGACCAAGCATTCAGGGGATCGGACCCATGACTTGACTCATTGAACGACCACCCATATAGGACTCTTTTGGGTTCTAGGATTCCCGGCCCACCACACATCCTTCCCTGTCCATGTTCATGTAACCCGTAGGCCACGCAACCGTAAAGGGAGGACTGACGGAGCGAGGCCCTAGCTCTTGCCGCCTATGCAAGCAAACGAGCTCCGTCCCTATACTAAGGTGCGCACCTGAACTCCGCGGACAGTACCAGCCTGACGAATTAAGCCGCTGAGCTAACTCCGGTTGGTGATTGAAGACGATCAATTAATTCTTTTATAGATAAGATTGCGAAATCGCGCGCGTTAAAACTGAGGAAAAAATGAGGTCGGGCAGAACGGGGTCTCGAACCCAGGCGATGGAACCCCGCAGACGAGGAGCCTAACCACTCGGCCATTCGACTACCAGTCAACACTGTTTGAAATCGATGTGACTTAATAGGTATGGAAGCTGGAGTAATAGCTCTATCCTACATCTGCTCAAAGGAAGAAGGAGAAACTGTGTTTTCAGGGTTAATGAGCCGCCCACGCATTAATTGTCCGAAAATTCTACTTATTTTATGTCGATAGAGGGCGCGCCACACAAATATAAGTCACCGGCAAAGCGCGGGCTCAAAGGAAACAACACAAAATCAGACAAACGGCGCTGCCTCGCGACACTCGGGAGTAGGTTGGCAATGTATATATTTTTCATTGGAAATTTAGAAATTTAAATAAAATTGTCTTGTTTGCATTGGGTAAGAATTTTGCAAAAAAAATCTTCGGTCAACCCACCCAAAATTGAAAAGAATATGACATGCTGGTCGTCATGTTTCTGTAGTCCCTGAACACGTGAGAGTTCGAAGTATTTTAATAAGATCGTGAAAGTGTAGGCGTTTTAGCCCTTAGGTCTATGGGAATTGATTTGCTCCGTTTCACCCAAAGGGCTCTGTGTTAATAAACCCCGGTCACAACGGATCGTACGAAATGTTGTCGTGGTAAGGCCTGGTCACAACGAACCCCCGACGCATTTGTTCCACGACACGACATAAAATGTGGGCAGATCGTGGGTCATCGGGTTTCGTCGCAAGACAGTCCTACGAAATTTCGAGCATCGTGGCATCGATGTACGTACATGTACGTACGGACGGGTAATGACGCCTTGATCTAGGCTAAAGAAAACTATGCATAGAAAGTTCAAGAAATTTAAAAATCGTATTATTCTCTATTCCACATCTTGTGAAAGTCCAAGGGTGGCATCGAAATGGATTTAGAAATTACAAGTCGATTTGCAAGCGCGGGTGGGTGGGGGGGGGGGGGGGGGGGGGGGGGGGCTACATTGTACGTTTGCACTTTCACAAACATAGCATTCAAATGTATTGTTACGTCGAGCGACACATCAGAGCCAACACACCCCGCTTGCGTACATTGACCGACTCCCATATAGGACTCTTCACCCTGGCGAATTAAGCCGTTGAGCTAACTCCGGTTGGTATTTGAAGACTATAATTTAATTCTTTTAAAGATAAGATTACGAAATTGCGCGCGTTAAAACTGCGAAAAAAAAGAAAACAAACATCGGCCAGGACGAGGACTCGAACCCAGGCGATGAAACCCCGCAAACGAAGAGCCTAACCACTCGGCCATTGGACTACCAGTCGACATAGTTTCAAATCGATGTGACTTATGTTTGAAAACTGGAGTATTAGCTCCAGTATAGAATGAAGAAAAAAAAAAGTTATGTGGTGTTGACCAAGCATTCAGGGGATCGGACCCATGACTTTACTCATTGAACGACCACCCATATAGGACTCTTTTGGGTTCTAGGATTCCCGGCCCACCACACATCCTTCCCTGTCCATGTTCATGTAACCCGTAGGCCACGCAACCGTAAAGGGAGGACTGACGGAGCGAGGCCCTAGCTCTTGCCGCCTATGCAAGCAAACGAGCTCCGTCCCTATACTAAGGTGCGCACCTGAACTCCGCGGACAGTACCAGCCTGACGAATTAAGCCGCTGAGCTAACTCCGGTTGGTGATTGAAGACGATCAATTAATTCTTTTATAGATAAGATTGCGAAATCGCGCGCGTTAAAACTGAGGAAAAAATGACGTCGGGCAGAACGGGGTCTCGAACCCAGGCGATGGAACCCCGCAGACGAGGAGCCTAACCACTCGGCCATTCGACTACCAGTCAACACTGTTTGAAATCGATGTGACTTAATAGGTATGGAAGCTGGAGTAATACCTCTATCCTACATCTGCTCAAAGGAAGAAGGAGAAACTGTGTTTTCAGGGTTAATGAGCCGCCCACGCATTAATTGTCCGAAAATTCTACTTATTTTATGTCGATAGAGGGCGCGCCACACAAATAGAAGTCACCGGCAAAGCGCGGGCTCAAAGGAAACAACACAAAATCAGACAAACGGCGCTGCCTCGCGACACTCGGGAGTAGGTTGGCAATGTATATATTTTTCATTGGAAATTTAGAAATTTAAATAAAATTGTCTTGTTTGCATTGGGTAAGAATTTTGCAAAAAAAATCTTCGGTCAACCCACCCAAAATTGAAAAGAATATGACATGCTGGTCGTCATGTTTCTGTAGTCCCTGAACACGTGAGAGTTCGAAGTATTTTAATAAGATCGTGAAAGTATAGGCGTTTTAGCCCTTAGGTCTATGGGAATTGATTTGCTCCGTTTCACCCAAAGGGCTCTGTGTTAATAAACCCCGGTCACAACGGATCGTACGAAATGTTGTCGTGGTAAGGCCTGGTCACAACGAACCCCCGACGCATATGTTCCACGACACGACATAAAATGTGGGCAGATCGTGGGTCATCGGGGGTCGTCGCAAGACAGTCCTACGAAATTTCGAGCATCGTGGCATCGATGTACGTACATGTACGTACGGACGGGTAATGACGCCTTGATCTAGGCTAAAGAAAACTATGCATAGAAAGTTCAAGAAATTTAAAAATCGTATTATTCTCTATTTCACATCTTGTGAAAGTCCAAGGGTGGCATCGAAATGGATTTAGAAATTACAAGTCGATTTGCAAGCGCGGGTGGGTGGGGGGGGGGGGGGGGCTACATTGTACGTTTGCACTTTCACAAACATAGCATTCAAATGTATTGTTACGTCGAGCGACACATCAGAGCCAACACACCCCGCTTGCGTACATTGACCGACTCCCATATAGGACTCTTCACCCTGGCGAATTAAGCCGTTGAGCTAACTCCGGTTAATATGTGAAGACTATAATTTAATTCTTTTAAAGATAAGATTACGAAATTGCGCGCGTTAAAACTGCGAAAAAAAGGAAAACAAACATCGGCCAGGACGAGGACTCGAACCCAGGCGATGAAACCCCGCAAACGAGGAGCCTAACCACTCGGCCATTGGACTACCAGTCGACATTGTTTCAAATCGATGTGACTTATGTTTGAAAACTGGAGTATTAGCTCCAGTATAGAATGAAGAAAAACAACAGTTATGTGGTGTTGACCAAGCATTCAGGGGATCGGACCCATGACTTTACTCATTGAACGACCACCCATATAGGACTCTTTTGGGTTCTAGGATTCCCGGCCCACCACACATCCTTCCCTGTCCATGTTCATGTAACCCGTAGGCCACGCAACCGTAAAGGGAGGACTGACGGAGCGAGGCCCTAGCTCTTGCCGCCTATGCAAGCAAACGAGCTCCGTCCCTATACTAAGGTGCGCACATGAACTCCGCGGACAGTACCAGCCTGACGAATTAAGCCGCTGAGCTAACTCCGGTTGGTGATTGAAGACGATCAATTAATTCTTTTATAGATAAGATTGCGAAATCGCGCGCGTTAAAACTGAGGAAAAAATGACGTCGGGCAGAACGGGGACTCGAACCCAGGCGATGGAACCCCGCAGACGAGGAGCCTAACCACTCGGCCATTCGACTACCAGTCAACACTGTTTGAAATCGATGTGACTTAATAGGTTTGGAAGGTGGAGTAATAGCTCTATCCTACATCTGCTCAAAGGAAGAAGGAGAAACTGTGTTTTCAGGGTTAATGAGCCGCCCACGCATTAATTGTCCGAAAATTCTACTTATTTTATGTCGATAGAGGGCGCGCCACACAAATAGAAGTCACCGGCAAAGCGCGGGCTCAAAGGAAACAACACAAAATCAGACAAACGGCGCTGCCTCGCGACACTCGGGAGTAGGTTGGCAATGTATATATTTTTCATTGGAAATTTAGAAATTTAAATAAAATTGTCTTGTTTGCATTGGGTAAGAATTTTGCAAAAAAAATCTTCGGTCAACCCACCCAAAATTGAAAAGAATATGACATGCTGGTCGTCATGTTTCTGTAGTCCCTGAACACGTGAGAGTTCGAAGTATTTTAATAAGATCGTGAAAGTATAGGCGTTTTAGCCCTTAGGTCTATGGGAATTGATTTGCTCCGTTTCACCCAAAGGGCTCTGTGTTAATAAACCCCGGTCACAACGGATCGTACGAAATGTTGTCGTGGTAAGGCCTGGTCACAACGAACCCCCGACGCATTTGTTCCACGACACGACATAAAATGTGGGCAGATCGTGGGTCATCGGGGGTCGTCGCAAGACAGTCCTACGAAATTTCGAGCATCGTGGCATCGATGTACGTACATGTACGTACGGACGGGTAATGACGCCTTGATCTAGGCTAAAGAAAACTATGCATAGAAAGTTCAAGAAATTTAAAAATCGTATTATTCTCTATTCCACATCTTGTGAAAGTCCAAGGGTGGCATCGAAATGGATTTAGAAATTACAAGTCGATTTGCAAGCGCGGGTGGGTGGGGGGGGGGGGGGGGGGGGGGGGGGCTACATTGTACGTTTGCACTTTCACAAACATAGCATTCAAATGTATTGTTACGTCGAGCGACACATCAGAGCCAACACACCCCGCTTGCGTACATTGACCGACTCCCATATAGGACTCTTCACCCTGGCGAATTAAGCCGTTGAGCTAACTCCGGTTGGTATTTGAAGACTATAATTTAATTCTTTTAAAGATAAGATTGCGAAATTGCGCGCGTTAAAACTGCGGAAAAAAAGGGAAAAAAATCGGCCAGGACGAGGACTCGAACCCAGGCGATGAAACCCCGCAAACGAGGAGCCTAACCACTCGGCCATTGGACTACCAGTCGACATTGTTTCAAATCGATGTGACTTATGTTTGAAAACTTGAGTATTAGCTCCAGTATAGAATGAAGAAAAACAAAAGTTATGTGGTGTTGACCAAGCATTCAGGGGATCGGACCCATGACTTTACTCATTGAACGACCACCCATATAGGACTCTTTTGGGTTCTAGGATTCCCGGCCCACCACACATCCTTCCCTGTCAATGTTCATGTAACCCGTAGGCCACGCAACCGTAAAGGGAGGACTGACGGAGCGAGGCCCTAGCTCTTGCCGCCTATGCAAGCAAACGAGCTCCGTCCCTATACTAAGGTGCGCACCTGAACTCCGCGGACAGTACCAGCCTGACGAATTAAGCCGCTGAGCTAACTCCGGTTGGTGATTGAAGACGATCAATTAATTCTTTTATAGATAAGATTGCGAAATCGCGCGCGTTAAAACTGAGGAAAAAATGACGTCGGGCAGAACGGGGACTCGAACCCAGGCGATGGAACCCCGCAGACGAGGAGCCTAACCACTCGGCCATTCGACTACCAGTCAACACTGTTTGAAATCGATGTGACTTAATAGGTTTGGAAGGTGGAGTAATAGCTCTATCCTACATCTGCTCAAAGGAAGAAGGAGAAACTGTGTTTTCAGGGTTAATGAGCCGCCCACGCATTAATTGTCCGAAAATTCTACTTATTTTATGTCGATAGAGGGCGCGCCACACAAATAGAAGTCACCGGCAAAGCGCGGGCTCAAAGGAAACAACACAAAATCAGACAAACGGCGCTGCCTCGCGACACTCGGGAGTAGGTTGGCAATGTATATATTTTTCATTGGAAATTTAGAAATTTAAATAAAATTGTCTTGTTTGCATTGGGTAAGAATTTTGCAAAAAAAATCTTCGGTCAACCCACCCAAAATTGAAAAGAATATGACATGCTGGTCGTCATGTTTCTGTAGTCCCTGAACACGTGAGAGTTCGAAGTATTTTAATAAGATCGTGAAAGTATAGGCGTTTTAGCCCTTAGGTCTATGGGAATTGATTTGCTCCGTTTCACCCAAAGGGCTCTGTGTTAATAAACCCCGGTCACAACGGATCGTACGAAATGTTGTCGTGGTAAGGCCTGGTCACAACGAACCCCCGACGCATTTGTTCCACGACACGACATAAAATGTGGGCAGATCGTGGGTCATCGGGGGTCGTCGCAAGACAGTCCTACGAAATTTCGAGCATCGTGGCATCGATGTACGTACATGTACGTACGGACGGGTAATGACGCCTTGATCTAGGCTAAAGAAAACTATGCATAGAAAGTTCAAGAAATTTAAAAATCGTATTATTCTCTATTCCACATCTTGTGAAAGTCCAAGGGTGGCATCGAAATGGATTTAGAAATTACAAGTCGATTTGCAAGCGCGGGTGGGTGGGGGGGGGGCTACATTGTACGTTTGCACTTTCACAAACATAGCATTCAAATGTATTAATGAATTTATAACAATTTCATGATCACACAGGTAATATCATTTGGGTAATAACACGATAATATCGGTAAAATTTGGACTTAGTCAAATTTCGGGGTGATATTACTGGTAATATCGGTAACCGGTAACCGGTAACAACTTGCCCAGTGTGATGTTGCAATTTGGCCGAATAAAATAATAATGATACTTGATCGAATTTGCTCAAGATTGTAGCCATCGTAACGAGGTTGCACCGGATCTTGCCTCCAGGTACACGTTTAAATTGATCACTGTGAGACTGCCAACGAGCAGTTGGTGAAAATAGCGGTGACAGTAGTCTGGTTGTAGATTGCGACACAGCATTTGGAGTGAGTTGGGAATTAGACCGATCATGAAACATGGCGGGTTTGGTCTCGGGCGGTCAGTATGTCCTGTCGAGTCGTGCCCATTCCTGCCCAGATAAAACCGCCTTGCTTCTGAAACTCACCGACTCATCACTCAAGATCATCGAACGATATCAGAAATCTAAGGTAAGGCTTGCTGCTCGTTACGAACCAAAAGTTGTTGGCGGTTTCATCCGCCTTGTCGAACCGTATGTTCCACCAGCAGTACGGACAGTACTGTGCCAGCTGCTTACAATTTACAAATGTAATACAGTTACAATACATATCTGCTTACATCATCATGATCATGCAGAACTGCAGACGTAATGAAAATCTAAATGTTTTGACCCCCCCACCCCCCCCCCCCCCCCCCCCCCCAGCCCAGCCTAGCCTAGCCCTAGTCTAGAGTCCCGCACTAACGTTACATGAAGCTCGTGTGGGCCATACCGCTGAGAAAAGTTAGATATTTTGTTGTTTGGCGGGGGGGGGGGGGGGGGGGGGGGGGGGGGGGGGGGGGGGGGGGGGGGGGGTGGCATACTTACATTACAACATTCCAATAGCCTCTAAATATTTCACCAAAATTAGGATTTGTCCATGGTTTTGTCTGGTGTAATTTGTCTCTAAATCTCCGCCCTAAATGTTTGAATTTCTTTTGCGATAAAAGCTGCAAAATATTATTGTGCACAGCTGCGCTTGTCGCACCAAAATATAGAGGCTACAATAATTGCAACGTCCACCGAGTGATATGGTGTAGATTTAGGTTCGTCAAGGATTGGAAGCAGTGCTTTTGACTACAAACATTCCTAGTGCCTGGTAGTCCTAATAAACTCAGTACATTCTGGACACGAGCTTCATGTACCGGCATTAGTTTGCCATCACTTTATAACTAGTAAACAATTACTCATATATAGCAGGCCTGCAATGAACACAAACTGGCAGTAGCGCTGTCAATAACGTTGCCCCGTGCTTTCTCTACTACAATACGTTCACAGCGAGACCATGTGCACAGCTGACGTGCGTTATCAATCGATCACGCGCCACTTTTAGTCTATCGTGCCTGCGGCGCGAAGGAAACCAATTCTGCATAACTCGAGTGAGGCCGGTGCTTTATGTTAACCCTAACACTACCTAATGCTACTTTTTACTAGTACTACTTAGTACCGTAATTTCCTGCGGTAAAGCCGCACGGCGGTTAAGGCGCAGGTCCCTAAAATCACCCAAAAAAAATTCAAACGCCAACAGATAAGGCGCACTGCCGAATAAGGCGCATGCTTGAACGCACCCAAAAGAACACCAGGCGCCACCCGGTGTAGGTACATCGCCAGAAAGGGGTCATTTTGTTGCCTTAGAACGATCCCATTATTCCAAGCATGAATTAAACCGTAACCCCATGGGCTGGTCCCATGAAGAAAAACCCAAAGTACCTTTATCCATCGAGCCAACGCTGTGCATGATTGGGGTCATTTTGTTGCCTTAGAACGATCCCACTATTCCAAGCATGAATTAAACCGTAACCCCATGGGCTGGTCCCATGAAGAAAAAATCCAAAGTACCTTTAATTATCCATCGAGCCAAAGCTAGCTGTGCGTGATTGCGGTTTCTGACCCTGCAATGGTGCGTCTTTTTCCAAAAGAAATAAGGTTCAATGAACTAAAACCATTGAGTGAGCCGACACGAAATGTATCAACAATTGCAAACACCAGATGTTCCTGAATGCAGAGTTTATACAATGGAAGCCGATACACGTGCCTCTCCCACAGATATCGGGTTTCAAAACCACGTTTAAGGTTTTGGTCCGTGGGATTATAAATTAATTCAGTACCGGTAGTACCGGTAAGTTCAGTCAGTCAGTGATTATAGTTTCTTTCCAGACAACGTAATCAGACAACATAGAGTTGACTTAAAGGTAGGATACACCATTGGTAATTTGTTGAATTATCAGGAATGGGTGGATTTGGGGGGTTGTATTTTATAGTAAATATCGTTTAACTGACCTGTCCGAATGTTTACATTCATGGATGCCGAGAAAAGCATGAAAAACAGCGTTTGTTTTCGACCGGCGTCGAGCAGTTATTCTTATGTTATCTTTGTTTTTTCGCGCTCGCCGGACGGCGAGAATGAATTTTGGTTTATACAATTCAATTTTTTGGAACAATTACAGGATATCTAGGGCCCTCATTTTGCTGGATGCCTACAATCATTATTTACTTTTAAATAAGTAAGATATTTCTTAATAATTTGGTAGTAAATTTTTTCGATATCTGCAAATGGTGTATACTACCTTTAATATATGGAAGGGATTTTTAGAGGGGATTTGTTTTTAAATAAAGTTCTTTTCCTTTATTTCAAACCTATAATTTGTTAATCACGTTCATAAGATATTTGTTTAATACATCACTACTCTTAGTGTTAGTTTTATCCAATAACAAGCTAGCCGTTTATTTGTTCCGCGGCCCGCCGTCCGTATATATCTGGGCTTATTGAGGGCGCCCTTAATTATCGCCAGATTCGTATAGGGGAACGATTATGGCGAAATAAATCAATTCGCTCGAGAAATACATTGACAAACGCCTTTTAAATAAATTAAATAACTGCCAGGCGAGGGTTAGTGTAAGTAAATACAATGTATCTTTGTTGGAGATAAGCGGGCCGGGACAACATTTATTGAGAAGCAGTTTGTGTTGAGAGAACGTCAACACCCAATGGTAATGAAGATTTGTTTAACTGGACTTCAGGGTTGGATAACGATTTTGTCACTGGGGAAGTAGTGAGCGGTGCTGAGGGCTTTGATGTTGGTCTTTTCAAGAAACTTGGTCGGCTCATCACTCAGTCACCCTGAATAATAAGATAATATTACGTTAAATTCTTATAATACTTTCTCAAACAAACATCTAAAATGAAGATATAATAAAACACCCTCAACGTTCACACAATAGAGGTTGGGTGAATGCGAATTCCAAACGTTTAAGTAATTCTGTTGCAGCATTTTCGGAATGAAAGAAAACGGCCAGAAAGAAAAAGGGGGTCGACACATTGCGGCATTGTTGGAATAAAAGCACGGTCGTGGGGGGGGGGGGGGGGGGGGGGGGGGGGGGGGGGGGGGGGAGGAGGAATCAACACATCGTGGCATTGTTGGAGGGTAAGCACATTCATAGGGGATCAACACATCACGGCATTGTTAGAATGGAAACACGGTCACAATGTCCGAAGAGTTGAGCTAATTGGTTGACCGCATTATTGAGTAAGATTACGGCGTTCAAAGAATTCTTCACACAAAGACCGTCACTTTGAAATCAAGCGACATCATATAAGGCGCACCGAAAGATAAGGCGCGGCGATGTTTTTGTGGTCTAGAAAGTCAGATAAGCCGCGGCTTTACCGCAGGAAATTACGGTAGTAGTAAAAAGTAGCATGCAGTACTCTCACTGACTTGTATGTGCTGCCTGTAGTAATTGTACATGGCCCATGTATGCTGTGTGAGGTGTTCTAAACTCTTCAGCAAAAATTGTCACTTGGGACACAGCACTGGGTCAAGGCTGGACTACTGCATTTTTTGCCAGGTAAGTATTACTGACCTGTATTGCCACTATTATTAGTATTTTGTAGTTGGCAGTATCTGTACTATGTCAGTACACACCCAATCATCGGTCATGGAGAGACCCAGTGCTACAAAATACTAAGTAGTATTCTGTAGTACGCAGTTCTTTAGCCCAAAGTAAGGCCTAGGGGGTTAGGGTTAAAGGTAGGATACACCATTTGCAGATATCAAAAATATTTATTACCGAATTATTAAGAAATATCTTAATGATTCTAGGCATCTACATGTAGCAAAACGATTTGGGCTAGATATATCCTGAAAAATTGAATTTTATAAAGAAAAATTCACGATCGCCAGACGGCGATTGCGAAAAAACAAAGATAACATAAGAATAACTGCTCGACACCGGTTGAAAACAAACTCTGTTTTTCATGCTTTTCTTGGCATCCATGATTGTGAAACTTTGAACCACTCTGAGTCCCTCAAAATCCATTTCCTGTTTTGGAGGATTTTAGTGGATTCAGGATACCTCCATATTGAACAAACTGGAGGAGTGTGATGGATTGAGGATTTTAAGCCTAGCGTTACTGCAGGAGTTTGATGGATTCAGGATTCAGAAATTTAGGTGATGGACTGTGATGGACTCTATGGAGAAACAAACTGCAATGTTTTGTATGCCACCATGGTATCCTGAATCCGCCAGAGTCCATCAACTTTTGCTGGTGGATTATTGATGGACTCATATCTCCAGTATGCATACTGGTAGAGTCTGATGGACTCAGGACACCAGCAGTTTTTGCAAACCAAACTTGGTGGATTGTAGCGGATTCAGGATACTTTCTAGAAAAGGCAGTGAGGGGGTTAGGCCGTTAGGGTTAAACGATATTTACTATAAAATACAACCCCCACAATCTACAATTACCAATGGTGTATCCTACCTTTAACCCTAACTCCCTCACGGCTTTTACTAGAAAGTATCCTGAATCCGCCACAGTCCACCAATTTTGGTTTGCAAAAACTGCTGGTGTCCTGAGTCCATCATAATCCTCCAGCAAAATGTTGATGGACTGTGACGGATTCAGGATACCTAGGTGGCATACAACAAATTGCAGTGCATTTCTCCATAGAGTCCATCACAGTCCATCACCTGAATTTCTGTATCCTGAATCCATCAAACTCCTGCAGTAACGCTAGGCTTAAAATCCTCAATCCATCACACTCCTCCAGTTGTTCTATATGGGTCATTCCAGCAGGTTGGGACACGTGCATATTTTGCCATTTCACCTATAAGATTTAGTTTTCTTGGGAAGAATAAACTATTTTTCTTGTCAATGATGGTTGAAACTAGAGAGTTACAAAAAGACCTTTTGAATGATACCAAATTTGGTGACATTAGTTATTTTATTTTTTAGATATTTCATAAAACATGGTGGCGTGCAAGGCTAGTTAGGACGTAACATGTGTGACAAAAATTGAGTAGTTTTAAGTATGCAACTTGCACATTAATAAATACATAATTTAACACCCCTTTGCTAATAAAGTAGCATAAAAGAACATGAGAAATAGTAATTGTAAGTCATATCTTTCTTGTTTACGTCATTTATTTTGTTAGAGCTCACCAAAAATGAGTAGTGTAGACGTAACACAAGGTGTCCACTTTTGTAACATTTTGTTTGGGGGTTTAGTATTTTCCCTTTGCTTCAAAGCAAGTCTAAAATGACTTAAATTCATCACATCTGACTTGATTTATGAGAAAATTATTCATAAAGTTGGAAAATAGTTTCACTTTTTCAAATATGACGAGAAATCAGGTCATTTTGGGGTACGGTGTCCATGTTACGTCTGAACAATTTAAAACTATTTGTTTCTATAACTGGTAAATTAAGCTCAATAGGATGTGTGGAACTAACTTTGTACCAAATAACTGGACACAACAGATACACAAAATACACAAACTAGACTTGCATTTCATTCATGTGTGAATTATTCCATTTTAGATTTGTGGTGTCCATGTTACGTCTGCACTGTGGTTTAGTAACAAATGTTGCAATTGAACACAATATGAAACATTTACCATCTTATAAACAATAAAAATAGAATATGGTGACATGCTCAGATATTTAAATATGAAAAGATTTTTGTTTTAACAATATGCATAACATTTATGAGTGATTTAATAATTATACACCATGTCCATGTTACGTCTGCACTGTAAAATATGCTACTTTTGTTTGGCATTTTCTTGTATTAGGTTTTAGTTACCTGTTTTATGCATAATCATATCAAACAACTGACCACCTAAGTTTAGAGCCATGTAATTCATTGCTTTCATGATATTATACATGTAGGTGATTGTTCTCAATATTTGACACATGATGTAACATGGGCACGGTGTCCATGTTACGTCTGCAACACACCATTTTAAGATGCAATTCCCAAGATTTAAGACAAATTGTACAACATAGCTACTAAAATTAAATTTATACTATCCAAGTCTATAAACTAAACTAATATAATGCTACTTATAGCACAGTATTTGTTGTTAATTCAAGTTTTACATAAGTTTTCTTGTTTTAATTACATGATGAGAAAAGTAATTTGCTACGATTTTGTTGTTGTGATTTTCAACCCTTTATAGAATTCATGTATAAGAAAGTTTACTTATTTGCAAAAAAACTTAATGGTTTCTATCATTTTGACTAAGATATGGCAATATACAATGTGATCCAAGCTGATTATTTAACATCTAATTTCAAATTGGTGTCCATGTTACGTCTGCACAAAATTATTGACATTACTACCTTACAGTGCCATTATAAAAAAAAATGATTAATTATATGGTAATAAAAATATTATTTGTTGAATGTACATAAGTATATGATACCATAATGATAAAATAGTAATCTTGCAAGCAATTTGAAATTTTCACTCGTATGTCAGTAATGTCACACTCTGTGTCCCAACCTGATGGAATGACCCATATGGAGGTATCCTGAATCCACTAAAATCCTCCAAAACAGGAAATGGATTTTGATGGACTCAGGGTGGTTAGGGTTAAAGAGTGGTGGGTGGCTATTATTTCCCAAATGAATAGAAGGGAAAAGCCAAAAGTTGCTTTAGAATTTAGTGTGATAAATAAGAATTTGGTGTGTGAATAAGAATTTGGTGTGATGAATAAAAGAAAGTGAACTTAAAGGTAGTATACACCATCGGTAATTGCTTGAATTATCATGAATGGGTAGATTTGGGGGGTTGTATTTTATATTAAATATCGTTTAACTGACCTGTCCGAAGTTTTACAATCATGGATGCCGAGAAAAGCACGAAAAACAACATTTGTTTTCAACCGGGGACGAGCAGTTATTCTTATGTTATCTTTGTTTTTTCGGACGGCGATCGCGAATTTTTCTTTAAAAAATTCTATTTTTTGGAATAATTACAGGATATCTAGCGCAATCCTTTTGCTGAATGCCTAGAATCATTATTTACTTTCAATTGAGTAAGATATTTCTTAATAATTCGGTAGTAAATATTTTCGATATCTGCAAATGGTGTATACTACCTTTAAGTAGGCCACAAGATGGGCGCCATGATGGGCACTTGATGGTCCAGTGGCTGAAAATCGCTATACCAAACGATCATTATACTGAACAAAATCTGTGGATCCCATGATGTTCATTATACTAAGCGCCATTACACTGTAGTTTTACCACACAATGAGCAGTCAATGTCTTTCCTTGTCATTAATGCAAAAATAAGTAATTCTAAGTTGGAGCATTTCCTTTGGAGATAAAGGAGTCCTCTATTTTTGTTACATATTGATTGAAATTGATTACATAATTTACTGTTTGTTAAACAACCGAATAGATACACTATACTTATTTGACATTACTACAGTTGAACCCTGATGATATAACAAAGAAACAATTAGGTTTCAACAAGTTTTTTCCTTTTTTTTTTATTACTGATAATTATACAAAGTACTGGTACCTGTTATAACAAGGTACATTTTATAAAGTCCCAAAGACCTTGTTTTAAAGGTGACCGACTGTATAAATATGTATACGACCCAGGTTTTTTTACAAAATGTGTCAACCAAGAAGGTAACAAATGAAAATAATTTCAACACACTTAAAACCTACCTACTTTTAACATCAAAACTAAAATTTGAGCTTAAATCTTACTCAAAACTTGTGAAACCTCCATGAACATAACATCGTTTCAATATTGTACTACAAACTGTTACATGTATGATGTATAGTACATGTATGTACATGTATTTCAAAAATTGTGACATTCAGCTCATGTTATACTGTACAAGTATGAATGCTAATGTTTATGAGCATAGATTTACAGAGATGTGTATTTATGCCATTTTTGTTTGTTTCTATCACCGAAAATAGCCGAAAAATACTGGGTTAACAATTAAAGTGTTTGTTTGGCATAGTAAAATTGGCTTTTCTTGGATCAAACTTGGTTCATGTATGTAAACAATGGATGAGGCAAAATAGTTACATGATTTAAAAAAAAAGAAACACCAGTACATTTGATGATAATTTGGAGTGTCGTGGTCGGGCGGTTAAGAACTCGGTTTTCTGTTCCGCAGAGCGTGGGTTCGAGTCCCGGTGTCGACACGTGTGTCCTTAAGCAAGGCAATTAAACCACTATTGCTTCGTCCTTCGGATGGGACGTAAAGCTGTAGGTCCCGTGCGTTGTGTAATGCACGTAAAAGAACCCAGTAACACTCTTCGCTAAGAGAAGGGGTTTGCCCCGGTGTTCCTGGCAGCGCCTCGGAATAGGCAACTAGATAGATGGCGCTTTACAAATGCATGATCATCATCATCATCATCAACACTAGTTTTTGCAAAAGACGAATGCATTCGCTATTTGATTGTGCATGTTGGTGTTCTTTTTTACACAGTGCGCCCCTGCCGCTAACGACACAATTATAACCCAGCTCCCCACATGTAACTCGCACATTCGGCTTTTTCCTTGTTTCTCCGCAGGCTTTATTAGGGAGCCAATCAACGATCGCAGAACTGCGATTATCAGCATGTACTACGCGCACGCACAAAATTCCTTTGTGAAGCAGCACTAATTAGATAGGCAACGCAGGCCAGCACGACCGCTGAATGGGTAGTTGACTGCGTAAAGATTCTTTGCCTGTTTGAATGATCGAATTTGCATAAAAAGGTCACGCTCCAATTAACCAGTTTGCGCCGGATGAAGTGTATAAATGCAAAGTTTTCCCCACACTAAAAAAAGATGACGCATAAACACGACACGAACAAGGCTGGAAATGTCTGTCAGCAGCGAGCAAGGCCGGAAAAATAATCCCGCGTGTCGGCTCGGTGATGTTAAAATAATCCCGGCGCGAACTGGTTGAGCAGTTTGCAAAGACCACTGCGATCAAAGAAGCGCTGGACTAATCTGTCGTTAGCGAACGCGCGAACGCACTAATCTGTCATTAGCGAATGCACTGTCGAATACACTGGTATTTGGCAAAGACTAATTTAACCAGTTTGCGCCGGATGACGTATTATATAAAAGCATAGTTTTCCCCAGATTTAAAACGGATGACGAATAAACACGCCACGAGCAAGGCTGGAAATGTCTATCAGCAGCAAGCAAGGCTGGAAATGCGTGGGTGTGCTTCCCGGTATTATTGGCTCGGTACAAATAACAGTACATGTACACCTAATTGTAATCACTACAGTTAGGAAATGTTTTTTTTTACCTTCTGTTTTATCATGATACATGTACCCGGTAGTTCAATTTGTACGTGTTTTGGATGTTACAAGATAACAGGTCCATCAAATAGTAATTTAACAGTGCAAAGCTTGTGTACTGCCTTGGTAAAATTATCAGCATTATGCAATTTTGAAAAGACTGAATCATCTTAGGTGACATGTTTGAGATACATACTTTGTTTCCTTGGGTGAATGGAATAGTAGGGACTGGTACAGTGTAGATGGAAAGGGAGGCTCACTGCACGATCGATGTCAAAATACCCAACATATACTGTACGTTTACGTCGATGGTGTATCTGGTTTCTTTGTTGATTATTCTTCCTTTGGCTCTTGTCCTTTGTTCCTTTATTTTTTTTCTTAGTCTGAAGTTGAAGCATTGTATACAAAGTGTACATGTATGTACTGGATTTAAAAAAAATCAACTTTCATGCCAAGCAGTTCATCTACAGTGTACAATGTACATTAAACATGTACAAATGTAAATGTACTTGGTTTTCTTTTTTTTCTTAATTGGTTCTGTTTAGTCTTCATAGCTGTACATGTACATGTAGGTTAAAGTAAAAAACAAATCCAAGAATTACAGTAAATGTACACATGTAGTTATAATTTTTATGAAACATTATTTTATATTTAATTGTTTGTGTCATTTAACCAGTTCGCGCCGGATGACGGCCTGAACCCGCTTCGGATCGAGTTTCGTTAAAAATAATCTCGCCCCTCGGCTCGGTGATGTTAAAATAATCCAGGCGCGAACTGGTTAATAAAGAATAATGTTCTTTACCGTAAATCAGGTTGTGGGTTTGATTTCTGCACGAGTCTGCTTGTGTTTTCTTTAATTTGTTTTCATGCAGTATTGATTTGTATATATTTTATTATTACCGGTAAATACCGGTAATTTGTGACCTTTACTTACAAAAATGCTCTACATCATGTGCACAAACATAAAAGTAGTACTTGATATAAAATTGTACCGGTACTTCCATCTTCTAGACACTACTGTATGGTACATGTAATTATGTGACATTGCAAATTAGAAACTCAAATTGATTGTTTGAAATATAATTGATTAATTCAAATCTTATTTCATTTTAATGAAGAGACATGCCATTCAGTAATGATTGAAATCCCACAGTTCACTAACTACCGGTTTGTTTCAGTACAATGTACTGGTACGTACCGTACCACTCACAAATTCGTCTCGTTTGCGCGATGGATTTATCGCGAAAAAACGTTCGCGAAAATTGCGCCAAGAACAAAAGTCTACAAACTTAGGGAGTAACTTCAGCCTGCACAATGAGATCCATTGCCGCTTCGCGAACGCTTCGCGAAAAATTCGCGAAGCCTTCGCAACAAATTCGCGAAGCCTTCGCGAAGGCTTCATGTATACACTGTAAACACACCGGCTCACGTACAGAAACTGGATGAATATTTGTGTGACCTTATAAAGTTATAACCTTATTGGTGCGATCATAGGATGACAAAACCTAGGGGAAAACTCTGAATATTTGTTTGCAAATGAGCGTGCAACACATGTCGAATATAATCAAATGTGCTGTAACGTACCGCAAATTAATCTTAGTCGGTGCCATTTTTACGGCGCGGTGCGGTGCTTTTATTAGCGTTATTGACGAACAAAACTTAAATTGCCGCTTCGCGAACGCTTCGCGAAACACACACTTAACATCTCATGACAATTCGCGAAGCATTTGCAAAATTGTTTGAAATCGTCAGTCGTCACTAAGATACAAAGAAAGCAGGGTTTTTGTAAACTGAACGATCGACTACCACATAAAAACGTTACCTTATTACCGCGAGATCTTTACAATTTACAAAACCCTCAAGATGTAGGCCTATGGATTATAATTATAGTTACATAGGCCAAGTTTGCTGTGACGTACTGCAAACCTTCCTCGGTACCGCTCTGCATTTAGCGTTAATGGCGGCCGGCCGCGAACAAAAATCGGTGTGCAGTGCAAGTGGGGGAGCGTTCGCGAAGCGACATTTTAAAATGTCATGACAATTTGCAAAGTGTTTGCAACATTGTTTGGAATAAGCAGTAAGATACCATGTTATAATACATTATAATAAAAGTAAGGTTTGCATTTAGTGTATTGTAACGCACGGCAAACCTTCGTCGGCACCATAATTACGGCGCGGTGAATTTAGTGGTAATGGCGGCCGCGAACACAACTTAAGTGTGCGGTTTACGCGAAGCGTTCGCGAAGCGTTCGCGAAGCGTCAATTTAAAATCTCATGACAATTCGCGAAGCGTTTGCAGCATTGTTTGGAATCTTTAGCAAGATACAAAATCAGCTAGCTTAAGGTTATGGAAGAAAGCAGGTTTTTTATGACAGAAAATATAATTATCTGTCCTTTACTTCATGATTGACTATCACATCAAACGTTACGTTTAATACCGCGAGATTGTTGCGTATTATCTAATAACCATATACAAAACCATCAAGATATGTATTATACTATTTATAAGCATGTAAGTGTACTGTGACGTACAGCAAATCTTCGTCTGAACCAGTATTACGGCTCGGTGCGGTGCATTTAGCGTTTTAATCTGGGCGCCAGCTCCTGAGATCTGTCGCTTGGTTTCGTTTCACCCTAAAGGGGGAAGGGTTTATAGCACTTGTATGTGTGTGAGGGTACGGTATTTCCATGACACCGATGTACACACGGTATTGCGTGCTGGGGGGAATTCCCAGTGTGAGAAATCTTTGGTCCGCTTATTACATGTGATGTAGATGTGATGTATAGATATGCGAATTTAGTTGGATACGGCATGGCAGATTGTCTTGGTAGCTGCTTCAGTGGCACTTTTAGGTTTTGCCATTATTTAACCCCAAAATAACTGTTCATGTGCCTGATTCGTATCCCATCAATTGTGTGAATGGCCATGGGAGCGTTGCGACTTCTAGGTGTCTTCTGTATGGACCATAATAGATGTGGAAGTCGCATGTGCTGATACTGGGGTAAGGGTCTTATTTGTCCCCAAATTATGTAGACCATAGTTATCAGAATATAAAAAATTCAACTGCCTCATATTTGTTAGTTCCCTAAAGCTTCAATGCTGCGCCATTTCCTTACGGAGCATTTCACGAAACTTGGCGTAGGTGCGCAACGTTTTAAACAGCGTTTACGAAGACTGTTTGCGTACATTTGTGTTTTTCATGAAATCGTCGTTGTATCACCTACGCCCACTATTTTCAAAATATTTTTGTCCGACTTTTCGCGAAATTGTGCGGTAACATTAAAAATTCTGTCACGGGTAAAATAGTAATTCCTTTACTTCAATCACAAGACCGAGTGTCTTTCATCAAGCTTAATACGTTGAGCAATGACGGGCTCCACGTCAATTACGTTTTGCCTGTAAAATAGGTCATTTTCAGTCGCTACGCCATATCTTCCGCCACCTAAATTGACTGCGCAAGCTACGCCACAATAAGCCGCGGACGTACGCACTGTTAAACTTTTGTGAAACTTGCGTAAGCGCAATATTGCGCAGCAAAGAAAGTTGGCGCAGCTTACGCAATATTTTGTGGCGCAAGAGGGATTGCGCCATTGCGCAAGGTTCGTGAAATCGGCTGCAAGACCTTTGAACTCCCCAGCCCCCTCCTTTATTGAGTGGACGAACCCCCGCCCTGGAACTCACAACAGGGTAGACCACTACATATGGAAGGGGGATGCCTCTAGATTATTTTAAGAACGGGTGTAAGCATCCAAGGTGGCAGGCCTATTGCTTGGGCGATACCGCGATATTATCGAAAATCGCGATACCAGTCTTTTTTTTTTAAGTATCGCGATGTATTTCCTAATCGAGACGATCTTGCAACAACAAGGAGCTGTTTCAAAACATAGAGCGTTACAGACTGTAACCACAAGATTCCCCAAGTGACTGATGACCCGAAAAGACCCACATCAAAGCTTTAGCGTTCAAGCGGTACGTCTCACACAGACACTACAGAAAACTACAATAGCGTTACATTAGGCGCCCACGAAGGCCAAGAACCGGTTCTATTTTATCGGGTCGGGTACCCGTAACCGAATTTATAAATTTCAACGCAACGTCCGAGACATTAGTTCAGTGAATTACCGACCATTCCAAAACTCCATTTGTTTTTTTTAAGTTTGAATTTAGTTTTGTTTTGACTATCTTAAGCAAGCCCATTGTGTGTTTTTATAAAGTTTCTCGTAGCCAGAAAATGATCTTCTTTGATGCGCCGCAGATGGCGGAATAAAGTAAACAAACATTTAAAGTGATTGGCGTTGTAATTGTACTTACACTAACCCTTGCCGACAGATACAGAATTTATTTAAAAGGCGTTGGTCGGTGTATTCCTCGACCGAATTTATATTTATCAGTCTTAGACCAACCGATGGTCATTAAATTGGGTAATATAAGTACTTTTACAAAAGTTTGCCGTACTGATTTACAAAATGTATTAAGATGTACAAATAAAAAGATGTTAAAAAACCCTGAGCCTGTTTATTTACGAGAACCTAGTCCTACAAAAAAATAATTCCTAAGGCTAATTATGTAATTTGCCTTGTTTTTATAGAAAACAAGCGAAAGGGAACTTAAAGACTTGTTTGAATGAACTCCCAAAACAATTTCCAACAGTTTTTTAGGGGTAAATAATAATACGATTATATTCCAAGTAGGGGCTAGAAATCCAGACAATGATTGACAGCTGACCTACACATTGTATTACATTGTAGCAAGCGGGCCAACATGTGGCCTGCCATTACTTTGGAATTTCAATAGGCTGGGGATGGGAATGTCTCTTCGTGGCATACAATTACAACCGACATGATTGGACGTTTCTTTTTTATGGGATGTTTATAAGTCAAAAGTCTACATTACTGGTCTGGCCGGCTAGTGGAAAGAAAAAGGAGAAACCCTGTTAACAATAACAGTGACGGCCGGGCGGATGAACTCGGTGAAGAATAGACAGCGGGGAGCTCTTGGAAGTTCGCCGACTTCGTCATCCATGTCTTTATTAATGTAGCCTTCCTGAAGGGGACAACGAATCTTATTGGTGGTGGGGGCTCGGGATGTTTCTATGGTTGAACAAACTGCCGTTCATAGACCAATAAAAAACAACAATTCTTCAGTTTCACTTCAGTCGGCATAATCCTTTGTGATGTGGTTAATATAGTAGGCCAGAGCGGCAGGTTCTCTCCACAGCTCCCGATCCCACAGTTGGTAGCCGTTGTGTTTCTTGTAAACAAAAATGCGACGCACTTTGTGAGACTATTTCTGTGGTTGTTGGCGCTGAAGTGTTGATTTTTGTTGACGTCACAAATTTAATCGCGATATATTTTTGACGATATATCGTGGATGAAAAAAAGCGGTATCGCCCAATTGAAGACTGGCAGCAAGGTACTTTAATTCACCAATCTGTCTAGGTATCCACGCCTTGCTATTCACAAAATAACGGTAACAATTTAAAAAGAGCAGTAGATCTAACGAACACTAAATGTTGTTACTCGTTTAGAATAGGTTATTTTGTGATTTTAAAAGTCCCCCTAGGCAGCTACAACTTCGCGGACATGGTTAAACACTCGGGAATCTGTCTACATGTATACCAATAAACGTAGATAAGTTGCCTATACATTTGGGCGTTAATTTGACATAAAAGGTGCGATACCCAACCATATACTTTAAGATAGTCTTTCACTGCAAAAATATCAACCCTGGCCTGTTCTCACTAAATTATAAATTTACAATAATTGATGGACTACTATAATAGCAAAGTGCAATCCCCCCCACTAAAAAAAACGTTAAATGAGGGAAGTCGAAGTGAAACTTGTCAAGAAATTGAATCTGAATTTCAGATAGTGAGATACAGTATTCTCTGGAAAAAGAAATAAAGTCGGCTCAGTTTTCCCAAACGTGGACAAGAAATAAAATATTTCGTTAAAATTGACAAACGCTGATAAATCATTATCTCCACTCACATTTCTAACTCTATGTTAACAATTGTTTTGGTATTTCTTCAAGATTTCACTGATGCGCACCTAAAAAGGTAAGTACATGTACCGTTATACATGCAATGGGGCCTTTGAGCTTTCCCGAGTGGCGAAACAATTCTCTCATACTACATAACCTTTTTGTGCAAATTTCTTTTGTGATTGTGAACTTTCCAGAATATCCTACATGAGGTCATTTTGTGACTTGAAGTTGTATACATGTGTTTTCTTATTGTTAGTACTTTCCACAGGTATTTCCCATGATGTACCTCAAAGTCAACTTCCAGTGATTTGTGATAGGTTTGTATTTTCATTATATTAATTTTGCGTTTAAGTTACACATCCAACGCTCAATCACACCTCAGAATGTGTATGACACGTCATAATTATACATCTCATTTGTTATGCCTTTGTTACTTACTAATAATGTAATAGATTTGTTGAAGCATAATATTGATTCCCCCACAATCGAAATTGTTAAAATAGAGTTAATGTTGATCTTGCAATTATTTCAAATGTAGGCCTATTTCAATGTTACAAATTCCAATATTCGATGTGACATATTATCATCAGGTCATCATATGCCGTTTGCGTCATTGTGTTATTTCCACTATTCCCATTTGTCAATATTGGGCATGATTGTCCCTTTAAAAAAATAAAAACTATCATGACATGTTTTTGTTCAAAACGGATTTTTAAAAATATGATTTTAAATTTATATATTTTTATGAATGACGACTACATAATGATGTTAATTAAATGTTGAGTTAATGTTGTTATTGTTTTCTCACTGCATGCTTCAACTCCTCTGATTTGGCATTTCATAATTGTTAAACTAACCGTGTCGACTTTGACGAGTATCACGATAATCCCAGGTTCATTTTGAGTTGAACCGCGGCAATTGGCCGCATGCCCTGCCCAACGCGATGCCCCTTCAAACTTAACACTTGCCGCTCGCGGCCAAGTTGGCCAGCATGCCCTTTTAAACACCAAGTCATGAATCCTCTAATTTAACTAGGCATATATAGTATAGTGAATAATTGTTGAATGCCATTTCGTTCTTTGTTTTATCGTCGGCTATGACATGTCAGACGCTAGGAGTTACCTGCTACGAAAACCTGTATCTTTGCCGTTTTTCACGAATCACAGCTTCGTCTTCGTTCTGGCTTCACGGAATTTCGTGAAATACGCTTACCGTATAGCACAGTAAGCAGGTATTTTTCGCTAACGGTAGCGCACAGCAGAGCCACAAAATTGGGCCAGGTAATTGTTGTGGACCCGTCATTCCCAAGATGCGATGTCGTTTAGGTTGTACGGTTGTTATACCACAATACCGCGTCGCTGCCTTGTACTAGTAGAAGTAGAAGTATAGAAACAGCGCTGCCAATGTCACCCGGTTGTGGTATCTGGTTTCAACTACATTTATAACGATACAACTGGATGTGCTTCTTCGTTTATGACTCTGTTCCGAGGCCCGTGCAGTCTGCCGAATCCCTAGCAGCCGATTTCACGAACAAATGCGTAGCTTGCGCCATTTTTAAAACTGGCGTAAGGCTTACCCAACAAAAAAGTTATCCGTATAGCTGCGCCATTTCCTTATAACCCATTTCACGAAACTTGGCGTAGCTGCGCAACGTTTTAAATAGCGTTTACAACGACTGTTAGCGTATATATTTTTTTTCACGAAATCGCCACCTTCGCCCGCCATTTTGAATAGTTTTGTCCGACTTTTCGCGGAATCGTGCGGCAACGTAAACAATTATATGTCAAGGGTAAAATAGTAATTCCTTTACTACAATCATAAACCTGTGAGTGTCTTTTATCAAGCTTAATAAAATACGCAATGACGGGCTCCACGTCAATTACGATTTGCCAGGAACATAGGTCATTTTCAGTCACTATGCCACATCTTATGCCACCTAAATTTACTGCGCAAGCTACGTCATAATTTGTTACGCATCAAAAGAAAGTGGCGCAGCGAACGCAATAAATTGTGGCGCAATGGGGCTTGCGCCATTGTGTAAGGTTTCGTGAAATCGGCTGCAGGACTAAAGTTAACAAAAGAGCGCCTGACAACCTGTTCTGCATGGTCCCGTCTAAAACAGCCATTTTAATCAAATTACATTTCTCGTGTTTCTGGGTAAACCCCTGTAAATAGCCCAACAATCCATCCGCCAACCTCACGAATACAATTATTTATTCGAGAGTTCTTGAAGCCATAGAATTAGCCATTTGCGCGTGACTCCGAGTTAAACATCTTGTACACTGACTTGGGCACCGTTGAACTTTGAATTATCTAGACTAAAGACACTGTTGCCATATTGCGTGATTCGGGGCAAGCCTTACGCTAGAGTAACCCCCAGCTCCGGATGGTCTGGTGTCTCTGTGCCATTCTCACCTATTGTGAACAATGTATTTGGCGCTGAACGTCAGTTACATAACTATGCCAGAGCTTTCCCAGAATCATGTGATATGGCAACGGTGCCAAGCTCAGTGAGCAAGTCAGTGTACAAGATGTTATTCAAATTTAACTCTGGGTCTCGTGCAAATAGCTAAATTGAAGAAATATCACACTGGACCTCTGGTCTGGACTAGGTGGGTATTTTGGCTTTAATTGGGCTTGAAAGTGGCACTATTTAGCCATGTTGTGGAGGGATCATTTTTCAATAGTAAACCCACTAAAAAGAAAGATGAGGTGTTGATCATCATTTTTCTGTAGAGCCTGTACAGTAAGAGTTCCGAGTATTTTTAACAGAATTTAGTTTGGGCATTTATCACTGGTGTCTTATAAAGGGGTGCACGCAATATGGCAGATCTGCCGGGCTGCGTAGACTATTTTCCTAGGATGGTTAGGGGTGGGGTTCAAATTCAGTCTCTGTAAATTGTTCATTTACTATTTTATTTGGTTTAAAGGTAGAATATACCATTGGTAATGAATTGAGTTATCATGAATAGGTGGATTTGGGGGGTTGTATTTAATAGTAAATATCGTTTGACTGACCTGTCCGAAGTTTTACAATCACGGATGCCGAGAAAAACACGAAAAACAGCGTTTGTTTTCAACCGGCGTCGAGCAGTTATTCTTATGTTATCTTTGTTTTTTTCGCGATCGCCGTCCGGCGATCACGATTTTTTCTTTATAAAATTATACCTTTCGGAATAATTACAGGATATCTTGCGCATTCATTTTGCTGGATGCATAGAATCATTATTTACTTTCAAATGAGTAAGATATTTCTTAATCATAGTACATTTTTTCGATATCTGCAAATGGTGTATATACTACCTTTAAAAGTTTATTGTCGGAGCGAGTTTACTTTAAGGAAAAGTAAGGATCTTAGAACCTAAGTGTCTCCCACTCAGTGTAGTGTAGATCCGCCAAGTTATGATAATTGCCCGTAACCATTCTAGGAAAACATTATGCCGCCAGGCAGCTTCAATGAGGCAGCTAATTTTAATATGAATGGCCAATAGTTTGTAGAATCTCGGATTGCAAAACCATCCAGAAGTACGAACCTGCTGCATGGACAGGATTCAACTATCAGTGGTTGCGATTGTATAATAGTTTCATTGGATCATACACTATAGTTCAGGGGAAATACCTAATTGTGTTTTGTTGACCTCACACAAATTGCAATAGAATATTTTTCATCACAGTTCAATCACAGATTTGTGTTGCTTACAATAATCATATCTACGTTAAAATGTATTTTGGGGATTTTTTTGAACTCGTTTACGTCTCCCATGAACTCTCCCAAGGCAACCCTTGAACTACTTCTTCGCCCAATTTATGGACACACCATTTTCCCTAGTTTTGGTTTGCTGGGCTAAATATCACAATCATTGTTCATATGATTTCCCAGAAGGTTTTAATATGATAACTGTGCCAGTAAGCAACTTGGTGAATTTGCAGCTCACCGCGAAGTTGTAATTTTGGATAATTACTATGTTTACAAAAAAATTCAGTCACATATATGCTTTAGAAAATGTTATTGAAGTAAGGATATGTAAGTAGAATCACCAAAATACACTTTTCAAAAAAAGTTAATAATAATAATATACCCAAGTATAGGAATAAATATATTACGCGGCAGGGAATAACGATTTGTGCAAATTAGTCATATTTCCACCACTTGGATTTTTGATTTTTTTTAGTATACTATGCCATTCTAGGGACCTTATAGATGTGCACTGTGGTGAAAATATTCTATTGCAATTTGTGTGAAGTTAAAACTTATTTTTGGTTCATAGTGTTCTCTGATTAAAACGTTTTTAGCACAAATCACAAATCAGTTTGCGTTTGTTTACTTCGACTTCCTCATTCTAATAATCACAATTTCGAGTCATCATGTTTTAATATTTTCTTCTAATTATCGTTAATGTTGAGTTCATCATTGTTTTAATCTAACACGTTCTCTCTAAAATGATCACTCCAACATGTTTACAATGCGCGTCATATCGCACTTTAACAGTTTTATCGCGTTGCAAATGTATCCACCAGTCAATAGCGATTAGCGCGTTTTAATCCCGATGAGCAAAGAACAGCTTTTGTACAGGCGCTGCTGATGATATGATGCATGTTTACTACATGTACATGTAATGTACACGGGGATCAATGTACACTACATGTACATGTACATGTAATGTACACGGAGATACGTGTACACTACATGTACATGTAATGTACACGGAGATCAGTGCATGCAGCGCATAGCGCGCAGTAGGAACGGGGTGAACCCATTGTGCAGAAAGACAAATGTATACAATTTTATTACAATGTAAGCGACTTCCGGCCGAAAGCTTCGAAACTGCGCGCTGGGTCAAGAGGTCATCTAAATATAAAGTCGAGTTGTTGGTGTGTTAGCATTGATGTACATGATGATCTGAAATTCGGTGTACATACTGTACGTGGTTAGTTATGTACTGTACATGTACGTCTACACGTGCATGGTTTGTATAGTTGTGTGGTTTGTATGGGTGTGTGTGTATAATGTCTACGTCTTTGTGTCAAGTGAGCACTTTGGCCGCGGTAGCAGGGGTTTCTTAGTGAGCTTTCGTGGTTTTTTTTTTTTTTGGGGGGGGGGTTGGTGGTTGTTGTTGTTGTTGATGTTGTTTTTGGTGGGGTTGTGGGTTTTTGTTATTGTTGGTTTTTTGGGGGGGTTTTTGGGAGGGGGGGGGGGGGATTCTTAAAGTTTTTTTAGGGGGGTTTGGATACTTCAGTCATTCAAAACAAATGTTTACACAAGCGGGGGTTGCTGGATCGACAGGGCATGCGGCCAATGGCCGCGGTTAAGATCGATGCCTGAATTCGTTAGTGTAAAAGAATTAATATGATAAATTCAACTCAAAATGAACCTGGGAATATCGTAATACTCGTCAAAGTCGACACGGTTAGTTTAACAATAATGAAATGGCAAATCAGAGGAGTTGAAGCAGTGAGAAAACAACAACAACATTAACTCAACATTTAATTAACATTATAAAGTCGTCATTCATAAAAATATATAAATTTAAAATCATTTTTTTTTAAATCCGTTTTAAACAAAAACATGTCATGATGGTTTTTATTTTTAAAAAGGGACAATCATGCCCAATATTGACAAATAGTGGAAATAACACAATGACGCAAACGGCATAAGATGACGTGATGATAATATGTCAAATCGAATATTGGAATTTGTAACATTAAAATACATTTAAAATAATTGCAAGATCAACATTAAATCTATTTTAACAATTCCGATTGTGGGGGAAGCAATATTATGCTTCAACAAATCTATTACATTATTAGTAAGTAACAAAGGCATAACAAATGAGATGTATAATTATGACGTGCCATACACATTCTGAGGTGTGATTGGGCTTTGGATGTGTAAGTTAAACGCAAAATTAATATAATGAAAATACAAACCTTTATCACAAATCCATGGAAGTTGTCTTTGAGGTACATGATGGGAAATACCTATGGAAGGTACTAACAATAAGAAAACACATGTATACAACTTCAAGTCACAAAATGACCTCATGTAGGATATTCTGGAAAATTCACAATCACAAAAGAAATTTGCACGAAAGGTTATGTAGTATGTGAGAATTGTTTCGCCACTCGGGAAAGCTCAAAGGCCCTATTGCATGTATAACGGTACTTACCTTTTTAGGTGCGCATCAGTAAATCCTTTTGAAATCTTAAATACCAAAACAATTGTTATAACCGAGTTAGAATTGTGAGTGGAGATAATGATTTATCAGCGTTTGTCAATTTTAACGAAATATTTTATTTCTTTTCCACGTTTGCGAACACTGGGCCGACTTTATTTCTTTTTCCAGAGAATACTGTATCTCACTATCTGAAATTCAGATTTAATTTCTTGACAAGTTTCACTTTGACTTCATTCATTTAACCTTTTTTGTTAGTGGGGGAATTGCACTTTGCTATTATAGTAGTCCATCAATTATTGTAAATTTCTAATTTAGTGAAGTGATTTGCGGGCCAGCTGCAGCCGATTTCACGAAAAGTGCGTAGCTTAAAATGTTGCGTAGCTGCGCCATTTCCTTACCGAGCATTTCACGAAACTTGGCGTAGCTGCGCAACGTTTTAAACAGCGTTTACGAAGACTGTTTGCGTACATTTGTGTTTTTCATGAAATCGTCGTTGTATCACCTACGCCCACTATTTTGAAAATATTTTTGTCCGACTTTCCGCGAAATTGTGCGGCAACATTACAAATTCTGTCACGGGTAAAATAGTAATTCCTTTACTTCAATCATGAAACTGTGAGTGTCTTTCATCAAGCTTAATGCTGAGCAATGACGGGCTCCACGTCAATTACGATTTGTTTGTAAAATAGGTCATTTTCAGTCGCTACACTATTTCTTACGCCACCTAAATTGACTGCGCAAGGACATGTAAGCGGACCAAAGATTTCTCACACTGGGAATTCCCCCCAGCACGCAATACCGTGTGTACATCGGTGTCATGGAAATACCGTACCCTCACACACATACAAGTGCTATAAACCCTTCCCCCTTTAGGGTGAAACGAAACCAAGCGACAGATCTCAGGAGCTGGCGCCCAGATTAAAACGCTAAATGCACCGCACCGAGCCGTAATACTGGTTCAGACGAAGATTTGCTGTACGTCACAGTACACTTACATGCTTATAAATAGTATAATACATAGTATAATCTTGATGGTTTTGTATATGGTTATTAGATAATACGCAACAATCTCGCGGTATTAAATGTAACGTTTGATGTGATAGTCAATCATGAAGTAAAGGACAGATAATTATATTTTCTGTCATAAAAAAACCTGCTTTCTTCCATAACATTAAGCTAGCTGATTTTGTATCTTGCTAAAGATTCCAAACAATGCTGCAAACGCTTTGCGAATTGTCATGAGATTTTAAACTGACGCTTCGCGAACGCTTCGCGTAAACCGCACACTTAAGTTGTATTCGCGGCCGCCATTACCACTAAATCCACCGCGCCGTAATCATGGTGCCGACGAAGGTTTGCCGTGCGTTACAACCATGGTTACAATACACTAAATGCAAACCTTACTTTTATTATAATGTATTATAACATGGTATCTTACTGCTTATTCCAAACAATGTTGCAAACACTTTGCAAATTGTCATGACATTTCATAATGTCGCTTCGCGAACGCTTCACTTGCACTGCACACCGATTTTTGTTCGCGGCCGGCCGCCATTAACGCTAAATGCAGAGCGGTACCGAAGAAGGTTTGCAGTACGTCACAGCAAACTTGGCCTATGCAACTATAATTATAATCCATAGGCCTACATCTTAAAGGGCAGTTTTGTAAATTGTAAAGATCTCGCGGTAATAAGGTAACGTTTTTATGTGGTAGTCGATCGTTCAGTTTAGAAAAACCCTGCTTTAATTCTTTGTATCTTAATGACGATTTCCAACAATTTTGCAAATGCTTCGCGAATTGTCATGAGATGTTAAGTGTGTGTTTCGCGAAGCGTTCGCGAAGCGTTCGCGAAGCGGCAATTTAGGTTTTGTTCGTCAATGACGCTATTCCGCACCGCGCCGTAAAAATGGCACCGACTAAGATTAATTTGCGGTACGTTACAGCACATTTGATTATATTCGACATGTGTTGCACGCTCATTTGCAAACAAATATTCAGAGTTTACGGCAAACATTTGTAAAAGTACTTATATTACCCAATTTAATGACCATCGGTTGGTCTAAGACTGATAAATATAAATTCGGTCGAGGAATACACCGACCAACGCCTTTTAAATAAATTCTGTATCTGTCGGCAAGGGTTAGTGTAAGTACAATTACAACGCCAATCACTTTAAATGTTTGTTTACTTTATTCCGCCATCTGCGGCGCATCAAAGAAGATCATTTTCTGGCTACGAGAAACTTTATAAAAACACACAATGGGCTTGCTTAAGATAGTCAAAACAAAACTAAATTCAAACTAAAAAAAACCAAATGGAGTTTTGGAATGGTCGGTAATTCACTTTGAACTAATGTCTCGGACGTTGCGTTGAAATTTATAAATTCGGTTACGGGTACCCGACCCGATAAAATAGAACCGGTTCTTGGCCTTCGTGGGCGCCTAATGTAACGCTATTGTAGTTTTCTGTAGTGTCTGTGTGAGACGTACCGCTTGAACGCTAAAGCTTTGATGTGGGTCTTTTCGGGTCATCAGTCACTTGGGGAATCTTGTGGTTACAGTCTGTAACGCTCTATGTTTTGAAACAGCTCCTTGTTGTTGCAAGATCGTCTCGATTAGGAAATACATCGCGATACTTCATCGATATCTCGATTTACCGATATCGCGATTAAAAAAAAATCGACACGATATCGTAATCGTTTAAGAACTGGTACCGCGATTTTCGATAATATCGCGGTATCGCCCAAGCAATAGGCCTGCCACCTTGGATGCTTACACCCGTTCTTAAAATAATCTAGAGGCATCCCCCTTCCATATGTAGTGGTCTACCCTGTTGTGAGTTCCAGGGCGGGGGTTCGTCCACTCAATAAAGGAGGGGGCTGGGGAGTTCAAAGGTCTTGCAGCCGATTTCACGAAACCTTGCGCAATGGCGCAATCCCTCTTGCGCCACAAAATATTGCGTAAGCTGCGCCAACTTTCTTTGCTGTGCAATATTGCGCTTACGCAAGTTTCACAAAAGTTTAACAGTGTGTACGTCCGCGGCTTATTGTGGCGTAGCTTGCGCAGTCAATTTAGGTGGCGGAAGATATGGCGTAGCGACTGAAAATGACCTATTTTACAGGCAAAACGTAATTGACGTGGAGCCCGTCATTGCTCAACGTATTAAGCTTGATAAAAGACACTCGGTCTTGTGGTTGAAGTAAAGGAATTACTATTTTACCCGTGACAGAATGTTTAATGTTACCGCACAATTTCGCGGAAAGTCGGACAAAAATATTTTGAAAATAGTGGGCGTAGGTGATACAACGACGATTTCATGAAAAACACAAATGTACGCAAACAGTCTTCGTAAACGCTGTTTAAAACGTTGCGCACCTACGCCAAGTTTCGTGAAATGCTCCGTAAGGAAATGACGCAGCATTGAAGCTTTAGGGAACTAACAAATATGAGGCAGTTGAATTTTTAATATTCTGATAACTATGGTCTACATAATTTGGGGACAAATTAGACCCTTACCCCAGTATCAGCACATGCGACTTCCACATATATTATGGTCCATACAGAAGACACCTAGAAGTCGCAACGCTCCCATGGCCATTCACACAATTGATGGGATAAGAATCAGGCACATGAACAGTTATTTTGGGGTTAAATAATGGCAAAACCTAAAAGTGCCACTGAAGCAGCTACCAAGACAATCTGCCATGCCGTATCCAACTAAATTCGCATATCTATACATCACATGTACATCACATGTAAGCGGACCAAAGATTTCTCACACTGGGAATTCCCCCCAGCACGCAATACCGTGTGTACATCGGTGTCATGGAAATACCGTACCCTCACACACATACAAGTGCTATAAACCCTTCCCCCTTTAGGGTGAAACGAAACCAAGCGACAGATCTCAGGAGCTGGCGCCCAGATTAAAACGCTAAATGCACCGCACCGAGCCGTAATACTGGTTCAGACGAAGATTTGCTGTACGTCACAGTACACTTACATGCTTATAAATAGTATAATACATAGTATAATCTTGATGGTTTTGTATATGGTTATTAGATAATACGCAACAATCTCGCGGTATTAAATGTAACGTTTGATGTGATAGTCAATCATGAAGTAAAGGACAGATAATTATATTTTCTGTCATAAAAAACCTGCTTTCTTCCATAACCTTAAGCTAGCTGATTTTGTATCTTGCTAAAGATTCCAAACAATGCTGCAAACGCTTCGCGAATTGTCATGAGATTTTAAATTGACGCTTCGCGAACGCTTCGCGAACGCTTCGCGTAAACCGCACACTTAAGTTGTGTTCGCGGCCGCCATTACCACTAAATTCACCGCGCCGTAATTATGGTGCCGACGAAGGTTTGCCGTGCGTTACAATACACTAAATGCAAACCTTACTTTTATTATAATGTATTATAACATGGTATCTTACTGCTTATTCCAAACAATGTTGCAAACACTTTGCAAATTGTCATGACATTTTAAAATGTCGCTTCGCGAACGCTCCCCCACTTGCACTGCACACCGATTTTTGTTCGCGGCCGGCCGCCATTAACGCTAAATGCAGAGCAGTACCGAGGAAGGTTTGCAGTACGTCACAGCAAACTTGGCCTATGCAACTATAATTATAATCCATAGGCCTACATCTTGAGGGTTTTGTAAATTGTAAAGATCTCGCGGTAATAAGGTAACGTTTTTATGTGGTAGTCGATCGTTCAGTTTACAAAAACCCTGCTTTCTTTGTATCTTAGTGACGACTGACGATTTCAAACAATTTTGCAAATGCTTCGCGAATTGTCATGAGATGTTAAGTGTGTGTTTCGCGAAGCGTTCGCGAAGCGGCAATTTAAGTTTTGTTCGTCAATAACGCTAATAAAAGCACCGCACCGCGCCGTAAAAATGGCACCGACTAAGATTAATTTGCGGTACGTTACAGCACATTTGATTATATTCGACATGTGTTGCACGCTCATTTGCAAACAAATATTCAGAGTTTTCCCCTAGGTTTTGTCATCCTATGATCGCACCAATAAGGTTATAACTTTATAAGGTCACACAAATATTCATCCAGTTTCTGTACGTGAGCCGGTGTGTTTACAGTGTATACATGAAGCCTTCGCGAAGGCTTCGCGAATTTTTTGCGAAGGCTTCGCGAATTTTTCGCGAAGCGTTCGCGAAGCGGCAATGGATCTCATTGTGCAGGCTGAAGTTACTCCCTAAGTTTGTAGACTTTTGTTCTTGGCGCAATTTTCGCGAACGTTTTTTCGCGATAAATCCATCGCGCAAACGAGACGAATTTGTGAGTGGTACGGTACATGTACATGTACATGTACATGTACCGTACATGTACTGTACATGACAGAAAATCATTCTTACCTGATTGTACCGTATGGTACAGGGGGGGGGGGGGCGGAAGGGGGCCCAAAAAAGTGCGCCACCAACGTTGAAATGTATCTCATTCATTCTTCCACGCTCATGAGCTGCACATCTCACACAGTAAATATGAATAGATCGCTACTCGAAGCGCACCATTGAAACACGTACAAATTTGCACTCGATGAGCTCCGTGCATCGCTCCCCGAATTCAGTGATTTATCCAACATCCGCAAAGCCAGACTCGTACAGTACAGGCATGGCGTAAACTTTCGCGTTTGAGAATTGGCAGAAACCATTTTTTTTTTTAAATTTAAAAACAAAGGTCAAATATCTAGAGGATGTACCAAGGGATTTTTATTTAACTTTCAGGAATAAAAGATCTATTCCTAATTAATACGTTAGTGGAATAAAATCAGAGGATGAACGATAATTTTGTTCACATTATGTCGATATTTGTAGCCATTTTAGGGGAGACGTTTTTTAACGAAATTCCCACCTGGACCCATTCATACACGTTAGCTGCAGCAACGGAAAATTGTCGGTAATATTTTTACACATTGTATTTCAAACTAAGCACCTCAACAATTGAAAATACTCTTTCAATATAAACTATTATGTTTTCAGTGCTGTTAAAGAGAGAATTTTAACAGTATACATGGATTTCGTATTTATGTTTAATGGTCATCACCTTTTTTTTAAATGGAGTGTACCCAAACTGCGATTGCAAATGATTGCGCAACACCCCCCCCCCCCCCCCCCCCCCCCCCCCCCCCCCCCCCCCCCCCCCCCCCCCCCCGGTATGGTACCACTACCAGATCGCTGTCTTGTGCAGAATGCTTCTCCACAGAACTTGCTTAAATTTGCATACATCGTACTAATAAAGTCTAAATGTGGAACTGGAATCAATTTAATATTCAATAAGGACGATCAGCAGAATGTTGATTGGTATGTTTTGGGGGTTTAGCTAAGAGATACATGTATCTAAACAATTTATGTTTACTTTTAAGGATTTTCTAATATATTTTATTATCTCTTTCTTTACAATGTATATTTGAGACATGTACCGGGTATTTTTGTTGGAAAAATTGCAAAGTCAGTTACCGTAACGTCAGTTTATAACCAAGCTTTTGGCACATATTTTCAAGTTTACATGTTTTAAATTGTTTTTCCTATTTTCTATGCTTTCATTGTTGTATATCGTCTATTGGATAATAGAATTTTCAGAATTAATTCACAAGTTTGAGGATAATATGAGTTTAAACATCAAAATTGTTTTCCATGACTTTTTTGTGTAACATCGGCTACTGATGTTGTATTGAATAATCTGTGCTAAAAAAAAAGGCGCTTGACAACTAACCTGATAAGGTTTTAGTTAGTGTGAATGCTGTACAATTTGAGAAAACAATTTTCTAAGATTACGATTTCAATTCAAATTTGCCGATTTTCAATTCACAATTTGAACTGCGACCACAATCAGCATTCAGGGCGCATTCTCATTCAGCCAATTGCAGATATGCACATGTCACGCAGTAAACTGACCAATAATAGTGACCTTGCGCACGTGTGCGTCATTACCAACTACTAAAACCAAAATTAAAGGTAGGATACACCATTGGTAATTGCTTGAATTGTCATGAATAGGTGGATTTGGGGGGTTGTATTTTATGGTAAATATTGTTTTTCTGACCTGTGGATGCTGAGAAAGGCACGAAAAACAGCGATTGTTTTCAACTGGCACCGAGCAGTTATTCTTATGTTATCTTTGTTTTTTTGCGATCGCCGTCCGGCGATTTTTTTTTTATAAAATTCAATTTTTCGGAATAATTACACAATATCTAGCGCAATCATTTTGCTGGATGCCTGGATTCATTATTGACTTTCAAATGAGTAAGATATTTTTTAATAATTCTGTTGTAAATATTTTCGATATCTGCAAATGGTGTATCCTATCTTTTAAAAAAAGACATCTCTGAGACATATTTTTGGAAATTATTTTTTTTTTCAAAATGACAGCATACCAGAAGGTATAATTTTACAACAATTTTTTTATATTCGTACAACAAGTGCTTTTCAGCAGTATTTTGGTTGGATTTATGCAAAAGGTATACTTCAGCTTTAAATACTGTGTGGTTTCTCTTTCGTTGCAGGGCCACACAAAGGAAACTCCCACCATTCTATTCAAAGGAAAGAAAGGGGTAAGTTCATCTGTATTTTATGATGTCTACTTGTCCAACGTATCCAGATAATGATTGAATCTCTTCTGCTGGCCACACGCACTTTGCCCAACATTGTCAAAGCAGGAATATGTCTCAACATCAATAGCATTTCTGTCTCGGGCTATTAACCAGTTCGCGCCAGATGACGTATATAAACGCAAAGTTTTTCCCAAATTCAAAACGAATGACGCATAAACACGCCAAGTTCAAGTTCGGAAATGTCTGTCAGCAGCGAGCAAGGCTGGAAATGCGTGGGTGTGCTTCCCGGCACTATCGGCTATAAACCCGCTTCGGATCGAGTTTCGTTAACAATAATCCTGCCCCTCGGCTCAGTGATGTTAAAATAATCCCGGTGCGAACTGGTTAAAAGCTACATATCATTTATGTTTCTTCTAAAACATTTTTTGTGTGATTTTGTTGAAAATTGAGCAAAGAAATTACCTGGAACATGGTTTGAACATCTGCAACCTGTCATTCTGGTTCTCGACCAACTGAGCTTACCAGCCCTACATGTATGTTGGTGGTTCCCCAAATTTGTGAATGTTTTTGTTAAAGGGATACTTGTTAGAAGCAAACCTGTGTACCGGTACATAGTACTGTATACATGTACATGCCATATGTACATCAAGTCGTGTTTTACATGTACATAACGACCGATGATACCCTATAGTGTTTCCCTTTGTTTCTGTACTATAATCTAACCCTGTAGACTTGGCATAATATAATGCCCAAGGACTGAAAGGGTCTATTGTTGCCTAGTGTACTGGGGAAGGGAAAGGGGGGGGGGGGTACATTGTAGGTTAGGTTACATGAACATGTAGCCAAGGATCTTGCCCAAAGTCACAACGCTAGCAACATCAGCAGTGCTCCAATCCTGAGAAATAGCAAATGGGATCACATTTTTGTTGAAAAAACCTGTCCTAATATAGGTTTTTCCGTCAATTTCGGCAAATTAGCATCCAATTTAATTTGTGTGTTCGAATTAAAGCAATGTTTTACCTCTCTAGTTTTTACCGTGTTTCAAATTCATAATTCTGGCCTTCAATTTAATTTGGAGGCATTCAAATTCCTTTAGCAATGTGTTCAATTTAGCATATCGTCGTTCAATTTAGCATTGAAGCTGGTTCGACGGAAATGGCGCAGTGGTTAAATTGGCTGATCTTTTGCCGAAATTGACCGGGAAAACTAGATTCTAAAGTAATATTGTTTTCATTTCCCGATGGCATTATCAATCTCTATTTTACCAAAAACATGTAAAAGGGAAACACACTCAACTTGTGGAAAGTCATTATTACAAGTGAGAATTGTGTGCTCGTATTAAATTCCTTTACATGATTTAGGTGTCGCTCCATTGTTTTCTCAGAATGGGGGGAACTCCTGTGATTTCTGCAGTTTAATTTCCCCTGGAGTATACCCAGTGTAGAAATATGCCAAGGGATGTACAAGTACGGTACAGTGTACTGTACATGTACGTACATGTATGACGCATTTGTCTGACTCAGCTACCAATATCATCCACAATCGCAAACAGAACTTGTGAACTGTGCAATTTTACAAGGGTGTTTTTTCCATTTGCCTTAACCCTACTAAATGCAATTTCTCCTGGCATTACTATTCTATTAGGCATTTTGTTGAACCCAGCAGGCGTGATACTGGTTGATACTGTATACCAGAGTAATCCTACATTGGCAGGGTGCTCACAGAATACCCTGTGGGGGTTAGAGTTAACCCTTTTACAGCTCTCGTACCGCCCCAAACTGCTCTGCCCGGTATTCCTTATTGCACCTGCCCAAGCTGCTCCTGGTACTCTCTAGTTTTAGGAATTCATACAATAATACAAACTGTGCTTCTTAATTATTTGCAGGAAATACATACTGTACTAGTGTACCTGTATTTTGAGTTACTTTCTTCTGCATTTTAACCAGTTCGCGCCGGGATAATGTTAACATCACCGAGCCGACGCGCAGGATTATTTTTAACCAAACTCTATCCGAAGCAGGTTCAGGCCGCCAGTACCGGGAAGCACACCCACGCATTTCCGGCCTTGCTCGCTGCTGACAGACATTTCCGGCCTTGCTCGTGGCGTGTTTATGCGTCATCCGTTTTGAATCTGGGGAAAACTTTGCGTTTATATTTGTCATCCGGCGCGAACTGGTTAAAGGGTTTCATGCACAGGAAACAGTTGAAGAAAAAATGTGTACGTCCATGCATACAATTCTTTTGTGAAGCAGAGCTATATTGAATGCAGGCCAGCGCGAGCGCTGATGAATGAGTAGTTGAATGCGTGCATATTCAGATTTCATAGTCGAATTTGCATGAAAAGGTCACGCCCCATTTAAGCAAGTTTGCAAAGACCACTGATGAGCGAGGGAGCTGGACTATAAATCGTGTCGTTAGCGGGTGCACTGTCGAATACAGTGGTCTTTGACAAAGGCTTAATCCAACAGGGTCCAAAGGAAATGGTTTGGATCCTGTTGCAATCAACAAGGTTATGGTTAATTAATTCTTGGTTTTTGTAATGTTCGATGTAAGATAATTGCAATTTTCTTCTTTCCCAAGATAATTACAATACCGGTCAAAGATGGAGGGGATGACAATGGGTTCCAGGACTTCCAGTTTACGGTTCAACAAATGTCGATTCCTACTGGAAGCAGCTACGAATGCATCCAGCAGTTCACAAACAGGTGAGAATAATCCCAAAGCCTCCCAGATTCTTTAACCCTAACCCCCTCACTGCTTTTTCTAGAAAGTATCCTGAATCCGCTACAATCCACCAAGTTTGGTTTGCAAAAACTGCTGGTGTCCTGAGTCCATCAGACTCCACCAGTACGCATACTGGAGATATCCTGAGTCCATCAATAATCCACCAGCAAAAGTGTAATGGACTCGGACGGATTCAGGATACCATGGTGGCATACAAACAAATTGCAGTGTGTTTCTCCATAGAGTCCATCACAGTCCATCACCTAAATTTCTGAATCCCGAATCCATCAAACTCCTGCAGTAACGCTAGGCTTAAAATCCTCAATCCATCACACTGCTTCAGTTTGTTCAATATGGAGGTATCCTGAATCCACTAAAATCCTCAAAAATGGATTTTGATGGACTCAGAGTGGTTAGGGTTAAAATCCAAAAGGAAGTCTTTGGAGGATGCAGAGCCTGACCACTGTTACTCGGTAATCATTGAACCTGATGATGCATCCAGAAGGTTCACAAACGGCTGAAAATAATGCCCAAACCGTCGCTGGATTCTTCAAAAGCCAATGAGGTGTTTTTAGGGGAAGAATTTTGTAGGATTGAGGAATGCAGAACCTTGCCACTGTTTGCTTCTAGTACAATGTAGTTCACAAACAGATGGGAATATTCCCAAATCCTCGCTGGATCCTTCAAAATCCTATAAGGTTTTCTGGTAGGATTTAGGAATTCAGAGCCCATGAGTAAGTTAATGCTCTTGTCTATTTGTCAGGCCTTTCAAAATCTGCTTGAAGTTTTTGAAACATTTTACAAGATTAAGAAAACAGTCTAGAGTCTAAAGTTCCTAAAGCCGTTTTCCCATTGGACTTTTTCTTCTGCGCCTCACGGTATTTTACTGCGACCACTCTTCGTGTAAATCTACAATGCGTTCTTATTACTATTATACCGCGACGTCAAATTTCATTCTCCGAGCAAGACTGGCAGAAGGTCACACACTGTGGGCGCTGTGCACAGTCACATTTGACCTCGAGACAAAGAAGTTTACACGTGATCGCGATACTTCTACAGGGTGAGACTGTTCCCATAACTTATCACAGTTAAGCGGAAACTTTCTGTGACCACTTTCGACCTGGTAGTTTTGCATCACCGCCGCAGTACATGTACCGGTATGTTGACAGGGACGATCGCTGGACGGCGATCGCGAAAAACCCCAAAAATAACATGAATAACTGTCCGACGCCGGTTGAAAACTAACGCTGTCATGAATACGGTAATTACTGTAGTTTTATTGGTGAGATACATGTATGACCCTTTTAACCACTTAGGGGTGCATAAAGCTCCAAGGTGAAATGTGTCCCTCGGGTATTAAAAATGCCACATCCCACATCACAGCATCATCAACAATGATGAACACATTTGAACAATGTACAACACATTTTAGGATGTACCGTCTAATGTGGTCTGAATATTTTTGGACTTTATTTTTAAAATTTCTATCCACAATTCTGACTTCAGGGAGAAAAATAAAAAAATAATTGCGGTAACAATTCATTTTGTATTTGTTTTGTTGCATTCGGTTTTATTACAGTATAGATTTGTGTCGTGTCCAGTGGTCGAATTCACAAAACTTGATAGGTAATGGCGTACGTCATTAATTAATTACTTACATGTAAGTTGTGCAACATTTCTTGCACAACTGTATAATATGTATATGGCGTAACTATCGATGAAGATAGGACAGTTTTGAGTTAAAGGTAGGATACACCATTGGTAATTGCTTGAATTATCTTGAATAAGTGGATTTTGGGGGTTGTATTTTATAGTAAATACCGTTTAACTGACCTATCAGAAGTTTTACAACCATGGATGCCGAGAAAACCACGAAAAACAGCGTTTGTTTTCAACCGGCGTCGAGCAGTTATTCTTATGTTATTTGTGTTTTTTCACAATCATTTTGCTGGATGTCTAGAATCATTATTTACTTTCAGATGAGTAAGATATTTCCTAATAATTCGGTAGTAAATTTTTTCGATATCTGCAAATGGTGTATCCCACCTTTAATTTACAAAACTTGACTTTTTTCTCTCCATATACATGTAGTGTCGTACACTGTACAGCATCGTTTATGTTTGTAATGGAGACTAGATTTTTGTGGTGCAATGTAATTTCTGTGGTGCAATGTAATTTCTGTGGTGTAACGTATTTTACGGTAGTCTTAACATGTCTTGAGGGTAAAACCCGAGACCGTGGCATCCGAGACCAAGACCCGCACTTTTGATATCGAGACCAGCCCTCTGAGACTTTGCTTGGATGAGACCGAGACCTCGAAAAAATATGTAGCTCGACGATCTCGAGACAGAGAACAGGTCTCTAGACTTCCATCTCTGGTGTATTGCCTTTATAATACTAAACTGGTCACATTACAATACATTACTGATACCAGTAGCTTGATACTCCACTACATGTACATGTAGAGATGAAGGGCCAGTTATACACCGCCTGTGTCCGAAGCTGTATGGTGTACGGCTGCAGGACGTGGCCCACAAGGGTGGGGCACATCCAGCAGATACCGGTAGAACGAGCAGAGATGAGAATGATTAGGTGGATGCGTGGGCTGCCTCTGGCTAAAAGGCTGTCAAGTGAGAGAAGCTGAGGAAGAGAGTCTGAGTAGAGGGGATCGGCATCGTGTTGAGGAGGCATAGTCTGAGGTGGTTTGGTCTGGTGGGGAGAAGGGAGGATCAACTGGGTCAAGAAGTGACCAACGTAGTTGTGGGTGGGCCCACACCCGTCGGACGACCGCGCAAGACGTGGCAGAGCTTCATGTCAGATGACATGCGACTGCTTGGAGTCAATGCAAGGGATGTGCAAGGGATGCGACGGACATGGCCAAGTGGAGGAGAGCCATAGGGAAGAGGCAGGCCAACCCAGAACAGACTGGACAACAGCCTTAAAACCTAAAAACCGACATGATGTTGTAACACCTGTAATTTGCATCAATTGGGTTTTTTGTTTAAATTGTACGTACATGTAGATGTATCCAAGCAAACATGCAAATTATTTCATAGTTGAGATGCTTTTGGTTTCATGCTGGTAAACAGGATGTTGAAATCTATTTAATTATATTAAATGGTTTATTATAAAAATTGTTACATGTACATGTATATTTTTTTTAAACCCCCCAAAACAAGGAATTAACTTCATAGCAAATTGAAAAATAAATATAAAATATTCGTGCCAACAATGCCACATCTGGGTACATACATGTATAATTCATGTCAATATAAGTCTCTTTATATGTCCACTTATGTTAAAGGTAGTATACACCATTGGTAATTTGTTGAATTATCAGGAATGGGTGGATTTGGGGGGTTGTATTGTATAGTAAATATCGTTTAACTGACCTGTCCGAATTTTTACATTCATGGATGCCGAGAAAAGCATGAAAAACAGCGTTTGTTTTCCACCGGCGTCGAGCAGTTATTCTTATGTTATCTTTGTTTTTTCGCGCTCGCCGGACGGCGAGAATGAATTTTGGTTTATACAATTCAATTTTTTGGAACAATTACAGGATATCTAGGGCCCTTATTTTGCTGGATGCCTGCAATCATTATTTACTTTTAAATAAGTAAGATATTTCTTAATAATTTGGTAGTAAATTTTTTCGATATCTGCAAATGGTGTATACTACCTTTAACATGGTTATAAATGCCAGGTGTTATCTACGGTATCGTATAAATGTTATAAGGTATCGTATAATTGTTATACATGTAAGGTACATGTACATGTACACATGTATTAACCCTAATGTTCTAGGCATTCATTTGGGGTACTGTACATAGTACTACATACATGTACCGTAATTTCCTGCGGACAAGGCGCTCGGCGGTTAAGGCGCAGGTCCCTAAAATCACCCCAAACAAAATCAAACGTCAACAGATAAAGCGCACCGCCGAATAAGGCGCATGCTTGAACGCACCCAGAAGAACACCAGGCGCCACCCGGTGTAGGTACATCGCCACAAAGGGGTCATTTTGTTGCCTTAGAACGATCCCACTATTCAAAGCAAGAATTTGCTGAGTACTTGAGTTTATCTGGCACGCAAACAATGTATGAACACTTCAAACCAGTAGTCACAATATCGCACGAGGTTTACGTCTGCTCTTATTCCTCCATGCTTTGCCGATACATGTATCATAAACTGCATGCATACACATGTACATAGCACATGCAGCGATCGCGTGCGTGCCCAGAGAGGGGTATCCCAAATTGCTCAATTGCGACACCCCCTAGTCTTTTTTCCAGTCGTTGTGAGCGCTCCTCGCTGTGTAGTTCGGATGGTGAATTGCATGAAGCCGGAACGTAGACGAAAAAACGTTTAGAATACGGCCACATAGTATAGGCCAGCTTTTTATCGCTGTTGTACGCGTCATGCAGCGCGAGCTGCCGAGTGCTAAATCTAGTATGTACATGTACATGGATGTACGTCTGTGGGTCGTTGCGTGAAATCGCGTGCGCATGTAATTGTGACAACAATTTATATCAAATTATACTTACCGCGCGCTCTGGATCTCCGGTCTGCATGCCGCGCCGGCGCGGCCGCTTAGCAGTGGCGCTACTAGGATCAGAGAGAGCGGCCGCTCGTAGCCGTGCGGCAAATATTACGGGGGCGATTTTGGACCATTTCCTATTTTTAGGAAATGCATCGACACAATATCGTAAGAACTGTTATTGCGATTTTCGATTATAAGGTGGTATCGCCCAAGCATATCATTGGAATGAAACTGAAAGCACGGTCGTGGGGGCGGGGGGGGGGGGGGGGGGGGGGGGGGGGGATCAACACATCGCGGCATTGTTGGAATGGAAACACGGTCACAATGTTTGGAGAGTTGAGCTAATTGGTTGACCGCATTATTGAGTAAGATTGCGGCGTTGAAAGAATTCTTCACACAAAGACCGTCACTTTGAACTCAAGCGACATCATATACGGCGCACCGAAAGATAAGGCGCAGCGATGTTTTTGTGGTCTAGAAAGTCAGATAAGCCGCGTCTTTACCGCAGGAAATTACGGTACATGTACAAAATACTCAGTTATCATCTAGGCCAGTGTACATGTAGTAAGAGTACTGCATACTACAGTTTACTCAGGCAGTATTTTGTAGTATTAGGTGGCGTCAGGGTTAGCAGGAATAACATTGTATTGACAATTGACAATGGATCACAGGCAACAACAATGAACTGGGAAACCCATACTTTTTTTCTCTACGACAAACATGTAGGGCCAAATTCATAAACGGTGATTTTCCTTTGATCATGATTAACTAGGCTAAACTGTGTACACAGTTGATGATTGAACGTATAATTCTAGGCCTGAATTCATAAAAAGTGCTTAAATCAGCTGCTGTTTATCAAACGTACATGGTTAGTGACGCACGTCTAAGTAACAAAAGAAATTTTAATCGTCCCAAGGCGCTTGTCTATCTCGTGTACAAGTTACCATTTTGCTTGTGTGACAGACGTATGGCCATGGACCTGCTGCGTATCATTGAAATAGCACAGGAAGAACTGTTTCCCCACCTTTTACACACTCAATGAGACCCATTTTCTAGTCATGAGTACAATTATCAGCGCGTTTTTTCGACATGGCGACCCTCCCGCTAGTGTAAACTGAGCTGATCAGCAGAGCACAGCGATATGCATTTTTTTTCAAAGATAGATATGCCCTTTTATTAAACATATTACGTAACCCGCTGTGAATAGAATGATGTACGGCTAGTCCACTAAACATCGGCTAAGCAGGAACTTGTACACGGCTGGATAAACAGCCGATTATTTTCTTACTGAATTGCGATGATCTCAGGAGTTTATCCACACGGGCATTTCTCTGTTTTAGCCACCGTACAATAGTTGTACGCGACTAAAATAATCCGCTGATCATCACCGTTTATGAATTTGGCCGTAATGTTTTAATTCAGTGATTATTTAAAACACTAGCTTCGTGATTGCCTCGGCATGTGAATTTGCTCAATTGATTGATTCTGCATCATGATTTACAATATTTACAATAAAAATGTATAATCACTGGACTCTTAAAGTATTTCCAAAAAAACCGGTCAACCTACTGCCCATGCCTAGATGTACTGTCTAAAGGCGGGATCGAATGTTAACCAGTTCGCGCCGGGATTATTTTAACATCACCGAGCCGACGCACGGGATTATTTTTAACGAAACTCGATCAGAAGCAAGGTTCAGGCCGATAGTGCCGGGAAGCACACCTACGCATTTCCGGCCTTGCTCGCTGCCGACAAACATTTCCAGCCTTGCTCGTGGCGTGTTTTTGCGTCATCCGTTTTTAATCTAAGGAAAAGCGTTTATTCGTCATCCGGTACGAACTGGTTAATGCATAGCGAATTTGAGTTAATCGACAACATCACAAAGGAGCCTCAATGGTTAAGGTCATCAAATTCTCTTTGTTTTGGCTTTCGCGTAAAGCATGAAGCAGCCTCTGGACTCAAGAAAAATATTCCCGCTGATAATGAACTTAACCCTTGCTCTTGTTCATTCTCCAATGCACTTCAATATGTACCCCTTCCCAAATAAAACCTGTGTATAATCTTTCAATGCCCACAGCTGGACTGAATTGGCTTGTCACTGCCATGCAGTAAACTGCCATGCAGTTAACTACCCTTCATAGAAGGGCGGGTTAACCCTAACTCCCTACACAACAAAGGAAGTTGGAGGATTTTGAAGGAATTGTATTGTTCAATAACAATGGTGAGGGAGTTAGGGTTAAGCTACAAAAATGAGATTTACCCTTATTTCTTTTTTTGCATTTGTGTTTGTTTTTGCAGTAAGGGGGAACCCCAACTGGACTCCATCAGCCAAATCAAGACTAAGGTGATTATCTCAGCCACCGACGATGTCTACCAAACCACCCAGGATAAAATGAAACTTGCCGACGAAGAAATGAAGAAAAACAGGTACAAACATTAGAAGAATAATCATGTTTACAGCTCTTCACAATTATTGCCCCTGTTCATCCAGCCAGGAGTGGTGCGAAATACGGTACCCTCTGGAGACGTGAACACAATGGGGACAATGAAAGTGAAAAAGTCTCCAAAGGGTAATTTCTATAGATGAATAGGTCTCAACTAAGAATTTCATGAAATCGACTTTTGGATTGTACTTAAATTACTCAAAAACTAGGGTTAGAATGTGGGTTAGGGTTAGTGTTTGGGTTAGGGTATAATATAGGGTATATTGGGACAAAATTTCAACCCAGGAAAATAATTGTGGTTAAAATGGGGAGCACTTTGAAAAACGTGCTTGACTTTCTAACCATTTTGTGCACGAGCCATGTCTCCACAGTGATACAAAAATGCGAATACATGTTCCTGCAGCAGCTTGAGATTCGCACAATGTGCGTCGCGTTTTGTTAGCCCGTTACCAAGTTGTGATGGTTCTGACATCACAACTTTGACCAGAAACAAACATTGCTTAACTCTTCCTTTTGTTTACACTACAATGCACTTTAAAAGTCGCCTTTAAAAAAAACCTATATTTTATACATAGTACAGTACATGCACTGCAAATCACTCCAAGGAATGCCATACAAAACCACAGGTCAACTAGGTCATGCTGAGTCTACTGTGTATATCATGTACACTGACACAAGCAATATATGAACCAACTACAGAAGTACGGTACACTTCACTGTACATGGAAAGAATCGTTCAAGGCACTGCAACTAGAGTGATTTGGCATCTACCAATGACATGCCATGAAAAAGGATTATAGAGGAAGGGTTAACACATGAAAACGTAGAAGTGACTACGAATTGAAAACGTGACTTAGAATTGTCCTTCAAAATCCATGTGATAAAGGGAGATATTGTTTAACCAGTTCGCGTTTGTTGCCGTGTATACACGCAAAGTTTTTCCGAAATTTAAAACGGATGACAGATGAACACATCACAAGCAAGGCCGGAAATATCAGAGTGTGCTACCCACAGATGGCGGCCTGAACCAGTCTTGGATCTAGATTCATGAAAAACAATACCGTGCCTGAATTGTTTTGACATTTTGTCCTCTGACGCGAACTAGTTAAAGGGATATCGCTTTCAAGAACATCTCAGTTGTACATTTGTTTTCTAACCGAAACCCCCCCCCCCCCCCCCCCCCCCGAGTGTAATTCACTAGAAACCGTACCCATCCTTGCAAATTTACAACACCATACATACACATGTACACACATTCGCATTTTTGTTCCGAAATACGGTACCCTCTGGAGACATGAACACAATGTGTACAATGGAGACAAAACGTCTCCGGAGGGTAAATTTCTATAGATGAATAGGTCTCCATTGGGAATTTCACGAATTAGATTTTTGGATTTTACTTAAATTACTCAAAAACTAGGATTAGGATGTGGGTTAGGGTTAGTGTTTGGGTTAGGGTATAATATAGGGTATATTGGGTCGAAATTTCAACCCAGGAAAAAAATTATGGTTAAAATGGGAGCATTTTGAAAAACGTGCTCGACTTTCTAACCATTTTGTACACGAGAACAAAGCCATGTCTCCACAGTGATACAAAAATGCGAATGTATGTATCACTGTGGAGACATGGCTTTGTTCTCGTGTACAAAATGGTTAGAAAGTCGAGCACGTTTTTTAAAATGCTCCCATTTTAACCATAATTTTTTTCCTGGGTTGAAATTTCGACCAAATATACCCTATATTATACCCTAACCCAAACACTAACCCTAACCCACATCCTAATCCTAGTTTTTGAGTAATTTAAGTAAAATCCAAAAATATAATTCGTGAAATTCCCAGTGGAGACCTATTCATCTATAGAAATTTACTCTCCGGAGACGTTTTGTCTCCATTGTACACATTGTGTTCATGTCTCCAGAGGGTACCGTATTTCGCACCATGTACGTTTGTTTATGGTGTAAATCGAGGAGTTTCCTTTGTTCCTCTAAAAAATGTCCTTTGTTTGTACTCTTCTAACCCTAACCCCAATTCACCTTCGTGTCGCCAGGTATGTGTCCTCCATTTACACCATAAACAAAGGCATGTATTCTTTTGGTACATAGCGTTATGGGGACAACCCATAGGGTTTGTGTGTAAACTGAAATCTCTCTAATCTCAAACTCAGAACACTCTAAAATTCTAAAATTTTCAGGATCACCCTAATTTGTCCCCTTCTTCATTTTCTTTCATTATACCCTAACCCGATTTTACCTTGTTCTACCTTTACTGAACACCCAACGTGCTATGAGGACTCGAAAATGTCCCCACTACTCGGTCTGTCTTTTCCAAACAAAAGAGCCTGTCCCCCTAACGCGGTGAGTGCTAGTACACACAAACTTTTCTGAATCTGGAGGTATGCTTAGAACCCAGTGTAAAAGACTTTGGTTTATGGGTTCAGTACCCATCCTAACAGATTCCAACCAAACGTAGTCTTGGAGTTTGACTGGATGTGGATTGTTATTAGGGTTATTGAAGTCATAAAGGGCTCATCATATAACAAAATATGTTACCCGCTCTGCAAAAATGAGTCTGTCGCAAAATACATTTTTACGTAAAGGGCTGTTTATTGTCTTGGAGGTGATTTTTCTTTCAACAATTAATTTTGTTAAGGCATTTTGGTTTCTCCGAAATCTATATTTTTAGATCTGATCGATTGAAAAGATTGTTTTGATCCCTAAATAAAATTTAATACAGGTTTGGTCATTTTCTTACCATAGCATCTGATGAAGCACTACAATTGTAAATCTTCATTTCTTTTCGAAGACATTTGGAATATAACTGAGAAAAAGCAAATTTCCAAAATTGTAAAAGACCAATGCATTACACTACAGAGTTGTGCCATTATATCAAATGAAAGATTATTTCCTGCTTTTTCTGACCAACTGTAAAATTGAAAAAAAATTGACTAATTTTTGCAGAGTGGGTCACATATGAAAACTTTGACTGTAAAAACTTGAATTTATTTTGTTTACAGCACAAAAGAAGTCAGCCAAAAAGAAGTGAAAGCCACTCGTAAGGTCCGTAAAATCATCAAGCGGCCCGGTCAGCCAACGCAGAATAAAACGGCACACTTACAACGCCCCGGTCAGCTCAGCCACAGCAAACCAAGCCATACGTCAAGTGCAATAAGCAGGAGTAACGGTACCCAGGCTCCGTCTAGCAGAGTATCACAAGTAGCAGTGAAGGGGGCTCCGACTAGTAAACCTGCCACATCCAATAGGTCGTACAGGTAAGCCTGGCCATCTGGAATTTCTACCGTGGCTGTTGCTTTTGTCCATTTCTTAACTTTTGCCGTTAGCCACAGTCATTGAAATGCATACACTGCAAATTTATGTGGAACAATATCGTATTTTTTGTTGTAACGGACGTTACATTAAAGCATTACGGATGCTGCACATGTCTAAAAATCATTTTCACACACGTGATAAAAAACACTGCATTATGTATTCTGAGTTCTGTGTGATATTTTCATAAAATATAAGCATTTCTCTCTGCCTCAAAAGCAAAAATTCGCTCCCATTTTGCATGTGAAAACCAGTTGCCCAAGTGTTTTACCTTAAATCCATAATTTTAGCCCCAAAATGTTTCTTGACAAAAACATACATTCCTACTGGCACACCACTAAATTAAAAAAGGCCTTAATGGTCCCCTTCACTTGATACCAGAATTGTAGTCGAGTCCCTGCAAGTCCGTTCACAAGTCCTTTCGTGAAGCCAGTCACAAGTCCTTTCATAAAGGCAGTCAGAATTGATTGAATTGTGATTGACTTGTGATTGACTTGTGATTGACTTGTGATTGACTTGTGATGGACTTGTGATGGACTTGTGATGGACTTGTGATGGACTTGTGATAGACTTGTGATAGACTTGTGATGGACTGTGATGGACTGTGATGGACTTGTGATGGACTTGTGATGGACTTGTGATGGACTTGTGATGGACTTGTGATGGACTTGTGATGGACTTGTGATGGACTTGTGATGGACTTGTGATGGACTTGTGATGGACTTGTGATGGACTTGTGATGGACTTGTGATGGACTTGTGATGGACTTGTGATGGACTTGTGATGGACTTGTGATGGACTTGTGATGGACTTGTGATGGACTTGTGATGGACTTGTGATGGACTTGTGATGGACTTGTGATGGACTCGACTACATGTACATCTCTGCTTGATACCACATTTGACGTTGTGATGCTTGTACATGTAGTTCTAAAGATTCTAAATTTCCCCGCATGTTTATATGCAATTGCCTTATTGTCTCTCGTTGATTTCAGGGACCGCGTGATCCATCTCCTGGCATTGAGACCCTACAAAAAACCAGAACTAATCCTAAGACTTCAGAAGGACGGCATTGCAATGAAAGATAAGAACCAACTCAGTAATATCCTATCACAGGTGAGCTAACAATCCTTCCTTCCTGGCTATCCAATACAACAATGCCTTATCATCAGCAGTCAACATCTGTCAAGTGACTGTTTTTAACCAGTTCGCGTCGGATGACGAATATAAACGCAAAGTTTTCCCTAGATTCAAAACGGATGACGCATAAACACGCCACGAGCAAGGCTGGAAATGTCTGTCAACAGCGAGCAAGGCCGGAAATGCGTGGGTGTGCTTCGCGGTACTGGCGGCATGAACCTGCTTCGGATCGGGTTTCGTTAAAAATAATCCCGCGCGCCGGCTCGTTAATGTTAAAATAATCCCGGCACGAACTGGTTAACAGTCTTGTGCTAACTGCCCACTTGAAGTCTTGGCCCAATTTTATAGCGCTGCTTAACTAGTTCGCGCCAGGATTATTTTATTATTCCCGAGCCGAGGCGCGGAATTATTTCAACGAAACTTGATCCGAGGCGGGTTCAGGCCGATAGTATCGGGAAGCACACCCACGCATTTCCGGCCTTGATTGCTTCTGAAAGACATTTCCTGCCTTGCTCGTGACGCGTTTATGCGTCATTCGTTTTGAATCTCAAGAAAATTGTGCGTGTATACACGTCCTCCGACAAGAACTGGGTAACAGCCAATTGTGTGCTTAACACAGCCTCCGTCATTTCATAGAGACTGTTAACTGTAAGCACAGAAAAAACATGTTTAACTATGGAGAAAAACAAAGTTGCCTAAAGCAGTGATGTAAAAATATAAATCCCCATGCGTACACAAGCTTAAATGGATCGTATACCTTTGGTAATTAGATCCCACTGTTTCAATCCTATAGTTATAGATATATACCATAAAACTAACCTGTAAAAATTTCATTTCAAAAGGTGGTAGCGATTTTGAGACAATCCCTGAAAATCTGGAGCGGTTATGTCCACGCAGGAAGAATAATCTGCATTGAAATACACAATCTGAGAAACGTCACTGCAGTAACGCTTCTCAGATTCAAATTTTCTGGGATAAAAAGTGATATATTTTTCCATAACCGCAGTACTTCGAAGTGAAAAGTTTATAAAAATGCATTATATTATCCAAAGCTGCTGTACTTCTTACCAAGTAAATTTGTATTGCCATAATTTTTTTCGAGTAATTACCAAACGTTTACGATCCCTTTAAAGTTATACCATTTGTGACCGGCTCTACAAAAAGGTGTATTAAGTCGAGCTGTGTACTATCATGTAATGGCTCGCTCAACGTTGAGAGGGTAAACATTTCATCAAAATGTGATTTTCATTTTTTGTCATTAATAACATCTTTAATACTTACAGTTTCAGGTTTTATTCAAAGAAATGTTGATTTTGATGAATAAAGTGGAACAAAATATCATTTTGTGTGTATCGTTCTGTTAAAGTACAGCAGAGCCGGCTATTTTAAAGCCTGTTTTCTCAGTTGTGTAATTTGAACTTCAAGGAAGTAATCAATATGTAAACACGTCATATCTCCAAAATGAGAGGGGCTATGGAGCTCTATTATATACCAAATGAACGCTTATGGTGTGGGCGTTTCAACCATGTATATAACTCAATTTCTTGTTTTGCGATTTAATACACATTCAGGCCTTCATTTTAAAGGAGCGCGCTCGCGCTCGCGCTCCTCCGCGCTCCTTAAATTTTTTAAGGAGAGCAAAAAAAAGCGATCCTTACAATTTTAACAAGAGCAAAAAAAACCAAAAAAAACCCAAAAAACCCTGCAACTGACGAGTGTCATAACAGTAAAGACACGAAAGCATTGCTATTGCTAACACAAGAGAATTTGCGATTACAATTCTCTCCTCGCACCCCCAAATAAAATCACATCAGATTTATCTTATACCAACAACGGTCATCTAGTCTTTCGTGTTCGCCCATTCCATTTATTTCGGACATAACGGGCCTAGACTAATTCGCGCTTAATTAATCCATACAAGTCACAGAGAGAGAAATATAATGTCACTGGATGGGAAAGCGCCATCATTCTCTTAACCAAAAGTTGAACTACTGGTGAATGTTGTGTTCCTTTTCTTGAGTATGTGTTTATTAAAGGCATAGACACCTTTGGTTGTCATTTTGAGTAACTACAGATAGTGTCCAGGGCCTTTAAACTTGCGTTTTGTTAGCGAGAGCAAATCACTATCCTTAATTCATTGTTTTGATTTAAGGAGAGCGATTTTAAAATCACTCTCCTTAATTCACCTTTTGATTTAAGGAGAGCGATGCACAGCTCTCCTCAGATTTATTAAAATGAAGGCCTGCACATTTGTCAGTTGTGCATTTGTATCGTTTAAAACAGCAAAGGTTCTCGAATTCTAAAGAATGGTGCTTGATAACTAAACCTGACAAAGTGTTAGCTCTGTAAATGCTGTAAATTCTGAGGACAAAAATATTCATTGTATTGGTCATTTTGACTTTGATCTTTGCATTTTGCCCATTTCAGGTTGCAACGTTATCACGGGAGAACGCCTACATTTTGAACAAGCATTTGTACAACGAAGTCCAAGAAGATTGGCCATTGTATAGCGATGTCGATAGACAGTTATTAAGAAAGTAAGTCGGAACTTTTACCTTGCAGTAAACAAGATTTTAAACTGCTTCCTTAAAAAAAGGACAACCTGTGTTTATTGCAAAATCTTTTTGTTTGGATCCATAAAAGAAAGTTTCTCATCTGGATTTTTTTATTTTTTTTTTACGGAGGATGTGGGCACTTTTTTGGGTGGCTTGGCGTATTTGTATAGACTTTATCTAGACAAAATTTTTGTATCGATTTTAAACGATTGCAAGCTGGCAATCGTTGTAAAAAACTGACTATTTTCAAACACTGCGCCCAATTCAATACAATTGTGTGAGGGAAGTCAAGGAACCAGACTGCAAGAACAGCACTTTTTTCTTTGATTTTCCTGCTTCTATGAACACAAAACTATAAACAGGTCAGCGTCACAATTTTTACTATTGCGAAAATTACAGAAAAAGCAATTGGTGTATACTACATTTAAGACCAATATGGCAAGTACTGACACTACTTTTCCTCCTGTTTTTTTTTCCTCCTCAGAAATCTAAAAACTTTAAACCAGAAAGAACATTCCTCCTCTGTAAATTCTATTCCATCCGTGTCATTGTCATCGTCATCGTCATTGTCATCATCGTCATCATCGAAGCCTGCGTTTGTAAGGACGGTGACAAAAATGCCACCCAAAGATGTCCCTCAGACCAGACCGGTCGCCAAGCCTGACCCTGTACGGACTGCCGCAGAGAAGTTCAAAGCCAGAATATCGGTAACGTAATGTCTTGTATTTGGGACCATTTAAAAAATCTAGTTGCTTGGAACTCAACCTGGTTATTCCCCATTGTTCGGCTTTAAATTGTTCCAATTTTTTTTAGTAACTTGGGCTTGTGATATTCTTGAAACTGGTAGACTAGCCAAAAAAGGAATATGTGACCCGCTCCAGGAAAAGGTGACATAAGTCGCAAAAACTAAAAATAGAGTTATGTACATGATTGAAAAGTCCAGGATATAAGCTTTCATTTGGTACATAGTACAGCTCCACAGCCATTTTTGCATATTAATGGTTCCATGGAATTCAAAATACACAACTGAGAAAACTGACTTCGAAACACAACAAAACTAAGTCAATACATTGGAACCATGCACTCTTAAAAGGTTTTTGTTTCACTTTATTTATCAAATTCCAGCTTTTTGTTAATTAAATCTGAAAAATCTAAATGCATAGCGCGACTTATGTCACCTTTTTCCTGGAGCGGGTCACATATATAGTTTAAGTTGGGTTCTAAAGGGGTTTTATTTCTCTCTGAAGTGGAACATGCCTAAGGTTTGACACGATGTGCTTATCAATCCAAAGGCATTTATTAATGATGACCGAATCCCTCAAAATGAGTCTTACGGACAAGTTTCTCTGTATTAGGTTTTTACATGCTGTGCAAAGGACGTCATTGACTTTAAACATTATACAGATGTTGTTTTGATGAAAACTTTGGATGTTTCCATTGACCACTAAGATTTAAAACCTATTTTGTTTATATATGTAAACCTGGCACCACAAAATGGGTGGAAAGTCGCGAAATTAAAAAGTTGACATTATTACATTTCTAAAAAGGAGCTCGGGTCCTTAGCTTTCAAATTGCTGTAGCTTATATCTAGGCGCCGCTATACTCTTTTGAAATAGCTGAAGTCGTGCTCCCTTGTTTTGAGAAAATGAAGTCCAAAGTCCGTGAACCCTGCTAACTATACTACCAATCAGTGCAATTCTGCCACAAAAAAACACACTTTAGAGTTTTAATTGAGCTATACAAGTTTGGGATATGATAAAGAGGGTTTTTTGTATGTAAAAACGTTAACAACTCCAAAACAATCTCCCACTTGAAAAATTGACGTTTCGGCCAATAACTCGTTTTGGCAATGTGCGACTTTCCACTCATTTCGTGGTGCCAGGTCACATATTTGATTTTAATTCTACTCTTCGGATTTGATTTTGAAAACCAAATATTCGAAACCAATCTAACAAAAAAATAGGCCTTCCATTTTTTGGGGAAGACAACTGAAGAAAAAAAAATGTAACATCTTCCAATGTGCTCCTTGTTCTTTTGCATTCAATTTATACTAGTATTGGTTTCTTTTAGCCTGCCCATTTGACTTATCATTTGAGTTCCCATCCATTTTTGTCCTCCACGGTACAGCTCTCGAGTGTTGTGGTAAAGACCCGGTTGTCACTGAATTTCAGCAAACGATTCAGAGTCTAGGGGGGCACCTTGCTCATCAACTTTTTGTGGGCATGATTGTGAGCTGGATGGGAACTTTCAGTAATATTAAATAATCGTTATTCGGTTTAGAAAAAAAAGATAAGAAAAATGGATTTTGAAACTTCCGATTTCTCCTACCAGGGCCCAATTTTTAAAAAAGCACAAAAATTTGCTCAGCACAAAAATAGTTTTGCTCAGTAAAATAGGGGCCAATTTCATAAAACATGTAAGCACAAAAATGTGCTTAGCATGAAAATTCTTCTTTGGCAAAAACAGGGTTACAAACCACATTTTCAGGTGATTATTGGTTTTTACTTGTATTTAGCTGGTTTTTGCTTAGCATGAAAAATACATGGAGTTTTGGCTGGTAAACTGTTTTTACTGAGCAAGACATTTTTGTGCTAAGCAAACTTTGTTGCTTACATGTTTTTTTATGAAATTGGCCCCAGGTTATAGCCAAAACTCCATGTGCTTTTCAATGCTACACAAAAACCAGCTGAATATCAGTCACAAAAGATAAACATCACCTGAAAATTTTGGTTTGTAACCGTGTTTTTGCCAAGGAAGAATTGTTATGCTAAGCAAATTGTTGTGCTTACATGTTTTAGGAAATTGGGCCCAGTACTTGTGACTCATTTTGTTGGTTTGGGTCAAAATTGTAAGCTTTATAAATTTGTTATTTACTCTTAGCATAAGAGACCACTCTTGCCAGACGTCGTCGATTACAAGCCGCAGAAGAAGTCCCGGGTTGCCCACAATACTAAAAAGCTAAGCCCTACAGCCGACGCAACGTCATCGTCATATTCCCCGCCTTCCAAGTACGATGTCAGTAGCACCACCAGGCAGTCGCCAGACTATAATGCGCACAGCCATGCCAGTAAAGCTCAGGAGATGAAGGACACCAAGTGTCGGGTACCAGTGACAGAATCTAAGGCCAAGCCTGTTGTTGTGAAGCAGTCACCACCTAGCGATGTTTCCTCAACGTCTAGCGGACCAGATTATCTGAAGTGAGTTGTTATCCAGGCCGTTGCGACAATGGCCTTGTCAACTGTTAAATTGGATGGTGCCAGACAATTTATGCATTCCAAGTCAGACTTTATTGTTTGAATGTGGCTTAACCAGTTCGCGCCGGATGACGTATATAAACGCGAAGTTTTCCCCAAATTCAAAACGGATGACGCATAAACACGCCAAGTTCAAGTTCGGAAATGTCTGTCAGCAGCGAGCAAGGCCGAAAATGCGTGGGTGTGCTTCCCGGCACTGTCGGCCTGAACCCGCTTCAGATCGAGTTTCGTTAAAAATAATCCCGCCCCTCGGCTCGGTGATGTTAAAATAATCCCGGCGCGAACTGGTTAAAACATTAGCAAATAATTAATCGCAAAATGTTTAATTATTCATCAGAGCAGACTGTTCAATTTACTTTATTTTATTACTTTCATTTTTATCTGCAAAGTTTCAAAAACGAAGATTTTACTTTGCTTCCAATTCAAAATGGCCGACACGTGAATAAGGCCTATAGTGAAGATAGCTGTAGAGAGAAAATCATTTTCGTTTTGTTCAATCAGTTCCCGTCATCTCCACAGCAAATTCACGACGATCGCTTCCCACGAACAGAAGCAGCGCTACAGGGACATATTCAACAAGGAGTACATAGAATATAAGAAGATGCATTCCTACGTCGAGAGCGTCACGCTCAAGTTTACAAAGTTAAGAGAGGAACTTCACCGAGCGGCGGAGGACAGCGAGGAGTGTAGACAGATCAAGGCAAAGGTCATGGAGGAGTTCACCAAAATTCAAGAGGTTGGTAAAATCAGAACAAGTGGTGACCTGGCACCACGAAATGGGTGGAAAGTCGCGAAATTAAAAAGTTGACATTATAACATTTCTAGAAAGAAGGAGTCCTTAGCTTTTAAATGATGTATTGTGTGTTGCTGTAGCTTATTCCTAGCCGCCGCTATACTCTTTTGAAATAGGTGAAGTTATGCTTCTTTGTTTTGAAAAAAACGGAGTTCAAAGTCTGTGAATCGTGCCAACTATACTACAAATCAGTGCAATTGAGCCACAAAAAAACAACACTTTAGAGTTTTAATTGAGCTATAACATTTTGGGATATGATAAATAAGTGGTTTTTTTATGTAAAAACGTTAACAACTCCAAAACGACCTCCCACTTGAAAAGTTGACGTTTTGGCCAATAACTCGTTTTGGCAATGTGCGACTTTCAAGCTCATTTCGTGGTGCCAGGTCAAAAGTTGTGAAGGGGGGATAGATGTGCTCTAGTGACTGAATCATGCCAGTCCATATGTGTTTTATAACACATCTCGGTCCAAAAGATCCAGACGCCGCCATTTTTCATATTAAGATGAGCCTGGCAAACCTCTTGAGGGCGCTGTAACCAGTCAACAAATTTAGGTCTATTGCCCGCTTCGGCAAAACTATTTCCCGCAAATTCACGGTGGCGCAAATCTCATGCACTAGCCTATTATTAGTTAACCCCACGTGACCGTGTTTCAGCCAACCAGAATACAGAACTAGCAAGAGGTGTGTTATAATTCATAATAATTTTGTAATTTTGTTTGGTGATATTTGCAAATGTTGTATATTCTCTTTAACCAGTTCGCGCCGGATGACGTATATAAACGCAAACATTTTCACAGATTCAAAACGGATGATGCATAAACACGCCAAGTTCAAGTTCGGAAATGTATGTCAGCAGCGGGCAAGGCCGGAAATGCGTGGGTGTGCTTCCAGGCACTATCAGCCTGAACACGCTTCGGATTGAGTTTCGTTAAAAATAATCCCGCCCGTGGGCTCGGCGATGTTAAAATAATCCCGGCGCGAACTGGTTAATGTTTAGCCACAATTATTATGTCATTATTGTCGTTTATCTTCCACTCACCATTCGTAGGATTCCGAGTACCAGAAGAAAGAGTCTCGCTGGAGGGAACTTCATGACAAACTAGGCCACATCAAGGGACTGATTGCAGCCTACGACAGCACCAGACAACGAGTAACGACAACGTAAAAAAACAATGTTTGAAACCAGTATTCCGTTCCAATCTCGCTGCCGACATTCAGAAAAAGCAGGTATTTTTTGAAAAGATTTGTTTTTCAAAAAGCAAAAGTGGTATATCTTGGTTTTGGGACTGAGGGGATGAAGTTGTGTTGAGATTAATATACAGGTAACTTTAACCTCCTTGATCCTTCAAAATCCACCAAAAGGATTTTCTGTTGGAATTCGAAAGAGCGAATAAGAAAGACTGAACCCAACTCCTATAACCTCAAGGAAACTTGAGGGCTTTTGAAAGTTTAAGTTCAAAGAAAACTCCATATTGAACACCAGCTTTTGCACCAATGCACATATTTGCCACTGAAAATCTTAGCCATTGCAACTTATATACCGTACATGTACTCTTAATGTCGCGCGAGAGAAGAAAAAAACACCAAAATGTGCCAATTGGTACAGCACTGTGTTGGACTTTGTGTTGGACTGTGACTGTGCTTGTAGAAATTGCTTGGGTGTTATGATGAATTTACGCCTGAATATACACAAAATGATTTTTAAAAATAAGATCACATAAAAAGATTAAGATCTCTCTACCCCTTTCCTCATTTACTTGATGTGCCACTGAAACGAAGTACGAATGTTTTGCAAATACAACAAAATAAGGGTCAGTGATAGTTTTTGTGCCTGTTAGGGCCCATCCCAATTGACCATTTGCGTGTTAAATTTGAATAACATCTGGTACACTGACTTGGTCACACATCAGCTTGGCACCTTTGAACTTTAAATTCTCCAGACCAAAGACACTGTTGCTTTATCACGTGATTCGGGGCAAGCTTTTGCATAGTTACGTAAGAGACGCTCAGCACCAATACATTGTTCAGAATGGGTGCGAATGGCAAAAAGACACCAGACCATTCCAGAGCTGGGGGTTGCTAGCGTAAGGCTTGCCCCGAATCACGTGATATAGCAACAGAGTCTTTAGTCTGGAGAATTTAAAGTTAAACTGTGCCAAGCTGTGTTAGCAAGTCAGTGTACCAGATGTTTAACTCAGGGTCACGCGCAAATGGCTTATTCCCATCTGGCACAAGTGGCACAAGTTACGGACAAGTGGCCCACACTGTGTCGGGTGTAAGTTGCAAGAGTCTGGAAACTAATAACCCACAATCGTCCCGCAGTGAAGAAAATCCAAATTGGCAAGTCAAGCAGTCGCTGACGACAATTTTCCCCAAACATTCTACCCGAAACTTGCCAGGAATTTGTCCTAGATATGAATTGAGATGGGTAGTGCATAGAGCTTAATTAAATTACTAGAGCGCTAACTCTTTCGTGCAGAGATACTTTGAATTCACGTGCAAATTTGTAGAATATAAAGAAATATATAGAATCAAATAAGTTAAAGAGGGCCTAATATTTCCATCTTAACTACATGTAGGTCTTGTTGTCTCTATAGAAGATCTGGTTAAGATCGAAATATTAGGCCCTCATAACTTGATCGATTTGTATATTTTAGATCATTCCAGGCAGTAAGCAGTTTGCAGCAGTTTTAATCTTATTCACGAAATATAAAGAAATTTAGATAAAGTGAATTTTGAAAATGTACTGTACTCTAAATGAAATCTGGGCGCAAGTGCAACATATAAAGCAAACTACTTAAACGTGTCATGGCAGCAGATATTCGCATGCATTTGCATTGTTCGCAAAGTGAAAATTGAAACACTCATTTACTGATTATGCATTTAGGTTTTTGGGCATATCGGCTTCGATAACGCACCTTTATTGTACATAACCAGACAAAAGCCATTCAAAATGTCTAGTTTTCCCATAGGTTTGTGCACGAACATGTTTGCGCCCAGCAGGCATCACTTTGTACATTGATTCAGCGCTCCAGTAATTTAATATGCTCTATGGCTTTTTAGCAAGGTGCCTTTTGCTACAGTTGAATGTGAGGTTAAACATTTTCTGGAGACCATGCCTGTTTTTATTATTGAAGTGGGCTGTCGTTATGATTTACATCTTCTAATTTAATTTTTCTGAGTATCATTTACTAAAAGTTTTGACATGGAGAAAAGCAATTTTGTTGTTCTATTTTGAGTTCATTAATCACAACCCTTTTTTTATAATGGTTATTGTCAAATCTAAATTTTATGGTTTTTAAACAAAATGTATGGTTACCAGTACATGTACTTTGTTATCTTACTGTTTTGGTTATATACATATTCTTTTTCTCTTTTGGGGGGTAAGTGTTCTTTCCATTGAGATTTTTTTTGTTTTGAAAAACTGCAACAAAAATGCAAGAAGCAAACATATTTATTTAAAAAAAAAAAAAAAAAAAAAAAGGAAAAGACAAAAGATTAACTAAAAACAGAAAAATTTAAAAATATACAAAATATTCTTTGTGTCATATTCGAGTCTTCCATCAAAGAATTTTCATTCTTCATTTTTGAAATTAAAATCATTTTTGATATATTGAATTTTTTGGAACATGTTTTGGAATGCTAAGATAAGTAAAACAAAATAAATATTGTTGAGGTTTTCTTTTACTTGACCATGTAAATTAAATAGAAAAAAAAAATACCTTTTTTTTTAAATTAAGTCTTAAAAAAAAATTATGTTTAAGAATCTGATTTATATGAACAAGATTTCTTTGTACTTCTATCAGAAATAAGAGTTTTAACATTGGTAGAAAAGTTTTTATGCCACTTGAAGTAATGTAGTACGTAGGTGAGCCTGCACATCAAAATCAGCAATATGTCGGAATTGGTTTTTTTTAGATAATGTACATGGTAAGATTGAAAATCCCATAAGCTTTCCAACGATATTCACCACAAGCCTGTATCTCAGGAGTTTGATTTGATTTGTTTATTCAGGTTAACTGAACAACAATACTGTATGACAGAAAAAAATACGAAACACAAAAGCAGTTGATTTAACCTACATTTGTAGGATAGCCCCAAAAAGCTAATTTGTGACCCACCATGCCAAAACCAGGCGGAAGTCGGCAAATGCCATTTCGAGATACGGCATTGTACACAAATAATGTTTCATAAATCGTTTGTTAAAACTCTAATTTATAGGCTGTTCATGTTTAAACCTTTTTTAAAATCCCCGAAAGTGATAATATCGGCCTTCTCCTGATTGTTGTTGTCGTTGCTATTACTCAAATTGAGCAAACTTGTTGCCGCAAACGGCAACAAAATTTAACTTTTTGAAGCGTCGTTACTTTTCATTCCATAGCGGTACTGGTGCATGTGATGTATCATTGTAAAGCTGAACGTGTCATCTTTCCAAATAAGGAGTTTTCAGCTGGCGGGATATTCCAGTTTAGCCATTCTCAAGCATTTTTGCCAGTGACGTAGACATAAACAACAACACGTGTCACATTTTTGTTAATGCATGACTTCAATTTATAGTTTAAAACGTTGTTATGGACCCCCTTATACAGTTTGACATCGGTTAAAGAGTCTGCATGAAGTCAAATTAGGTGGTTGCTAAGGTAAATTGGGGGCTCAATAATGTATGATAATGATGAATGACTTTAGTGCTCGTTTTCCCAAAAGCATCCCTTGACACTTCCTAACTACAAAAAGACGTAACTTCAAAAGTATACCACCTATTTGAGTCCACTATAGCTTATTTTAAAGCTTAAAACGCTAGCAATCTCATATGAACAAATTCGACTTCAGCCTGGTTTTGGGGTGGTGGGTCACATTTTACAGGCTTATTTCCATTGGGGTCCCAAAAAAGGAGTTATTGTCTATGAGCTACAGGCTTGCGATGGGTATCATTTAGAAGGCTTACGGAATTTCCAATCATTTTCCGACCTATTTCTGATTTTGATGTGCCGGGTCACAAATTATATGAAGGAGATTTGTTTAGATAGGGGGTTGGTATTAATGTAATGCAGTGTGCACTTTATATGGAAGTCAATAGGGACGAGTCAACAAATACCCATACAAAAGTGCACATGTAAACAAAGTGTGTCAAGACATTAGGTTGCAAGTCTATTTCATCTGGCAACAAGCAGGCATGGCCTCCAGTGTATGAGAGATAGGAAGGAATATCTGGTTTCAACTTATTAACGACTAAAGGTACTCAATGTTCAGTATTTATTTATAAAAAAGACAGGACATAGCACACATACATTGTGTATTTACTTTCTTGTAACAACTTTAGCTCTAATTGCAGGGAATTCTTAATATGATGTGCCACTGAGAGCAATGTCCTCAAAGAAACCGGTGCACATTTTGGGTCACCATCCTGCTTTCCCGTCAGTCCCTCTACAAAATTGTTTAACCAGTTCGCGCCGGATGACGAATATAAACGCAAAGTTTTCCCCCAGATTCAAAACGGATGTCGCATAAACAAGACACGAGCAAGGCCGGAAATGTTTGTCAGCAGCGAGCAAGGGCGGAAATGCGTGGGTGTGCTTCCCGGCACTATCGGCCTGAACCCGCTTCGGATCGAGTTTCGTTAAAAATAATCCCGCCCCTCGGCTCGGTGATGTTAAAATAATCCCGGCGCGAACTGGTTAAAGAACAGTTTGGTCACTTAGTACAAAATATATATTAAGTGGTTTTTTTTAATGGATGTTTTTCTTTCTTTTGGTAAAGGTAGGATACACCATTGGTAATTGCTTAAATTATCATGAATGGGTAGATCATGGGGGTTGTATTTATAGTAAATATCGTTTAACTGACCTGTCTGAAGTTTTACAATCATGGATGCCAAAGAAAAAGCAACAAAAACGGCGTTTGTTTTTAACCGGCGTCCAACAGTTCTTGGGTTTTTTTGCGATCGTGATAATAATCTATTTCGAGATAATAATTACCAACGAGGAGATACGTTTCGGTACATTTTTCGGAATAATTACAGGATAACTAGCGCAATCATTTTGTTGGATGGCTATAATCATTCTTTACTTTCAAATGAGTCAGATATGTTTTTAAAAATTGGTAGTAAAAATCTGCAAATGGTGTATCCTACGTTTAACCTTGCCCTGACTTTAACTACCGGTATTATTTCCCTTGGAAATTCCTCCTATTTTCTTCATTTTTGTCCTATAACTCTCAAAAATTAAATCTCATGAAAAGTATTTTCATAATGATGTTTAACACTAACAGTCTTCAATCCTCCAAAATCAATATGATTTTGCACATACTGTTGTATGTAAATCACACAGCAAAAGGCTTGGGCGCAAGAGTACAAGATATTGGAGATGCGGTTCTGAAATTGTAAAAAAAAAATTACTCAAAGGACAGATTATAACTTCCAAGCACCTTCATATTGCTTCCCTCGTCCATGCCTACAACCGTGTTTGTGTATTTTTATAGATACAGGGTCACAAAATACTGGTGTATAGTTCCAAACAATCTAAAGGAATTGGTTAAAAACATAATGACTGTGTACAAAGGTACTGCTTAAATAAAATGTACAATTTATCAACTACTATTATCATGCATATATGATTATATTATTGTATAAGAGATAAAAACTATGGAACAAATTGTTATTGTTAATAATAATATATGGGTGCTGTGTAATTCAGGACCATGTCGTGAATATGTCGCCCAATTTGCTTTAAATTGACTGCTGTTTGTAAAATAAGTATACCAAGCATAGAATCACATACATTAATTCTTCCAAATAGGCACTTCGTGAGACAAATTAGCGTACGTTTTTAGGTAATAAGGAGACAGTGGCACTTAGGGAGACATTTCAGTGTCTCCCTAAGTGTCTAGCTACCCTAAAAAACGATATTTGGGAGTTATTTTTGTCCTAGAACAACAGATTGTGGTCTAAATAGCATAAATCTCAAAGATCTTGGAGAAAAGGTTTAGGGTAAACAAGTTAGGACTGTTTTAAGTTTGTGTACATCTCTATGGGATTGTCTCCCCAAGTGCCTATTTGGAGGTAATATAATTTTTGTTTTCATAAGCTATAAAAACTGCAAGGCAATAGTTATATTAAGCTTTTTATTGAAATTGTTTTTGTGACGCTTGTTTTTCAGTAATTTTTGTAAAACCAGCATCTGAATTACGTGTACCATTTAATGGCTGTTGCTTTTTGGGAAAGAATGTTGAATTATCTGAACGAAGGTCAGTCACTGCAAAAATGTGGAAACAACACGGATCTCGGACTGAGAAACATTATTTCCAATTTTGTTAGAAATTTCTTTTGAAAATATTCTCGACTTTAACAGACTTTGTACACAACCAAGCGGTGTATGGATACTACATTCTTTCCAGGTTTTTAATGGTAAATCTGTATTGCATAAAGATTTTGCTAATTAATTAAGTTAAGAGGGCCTAATATTTTGATCTCAACACATTCTTACTGTGAAAATGTTTGGCATTTATTGGTTCAATGCAGGGTTGTAGTCGAGTCCCTGCAAGTCTGTTCACAAGTCCCTTCATAAAGGCAGTCACAAGTAACTGGATGAACAATGACAAAGGAATGCCTTTGTCAAAATTGATTTGAATAGCTTGTGATTTGAATTGGAACTAAAGGACTTGTGAGGAACTTGTGAGGGACTTGTGAGGGACTTGTGAGGGACTTGTGAGGGACTTGTGAGGGACTTGTGAGGGACTTGTGAGGGACTTGTGAGGGACTTGTGAGGGACTTGTGAGGGACTTGTGAGGGACTTGTGAGGGACTTGTGAGGGACTTGTGAGGGACTTGTGAGGGACTTGTGAGGGACTTGTGAGGGACTTGTGAGGGACTTGTGAGGGACTTGGCAGGGACTTGGCAGGGACTTGGCAGGGACTTGGCAGGGACTTGGCAGGGACTTGGCAGGGACTTGGCAGGGACTTGGCAGGGACTTGGCAGGGACTTGGCAGGGACTTGGCAGGGACTTGGCAGGGACTTGGCAGGGACTTGGCAGGGACTTGGCAGGGACTTGCAGGGACTTGCAGGGACTTGCAGGGACTTGCAGGGACTTGCAGGGACTTGCAGGGACTTACAGGGACTTGTGATGGACTCGACTACATCCCTGGTTCAAAGTAGGAGTCTTGTTAGTACATTATACTCTCTGGACTCCAGCATTCATTAGACCATTACCCATGAATAGCGCCCTCTATTCCCAATTTTAAAATAGTATCTATACCAGTCTTGAAAGTCATGCAGGGCTGACATTAAACTGGTTCCTCTTCCCTTCATTATCCATCGGACTTGAAATGTAGGGACCGGTGGCGGGTACTAGATTTGGAATACAATTAGGAATTCCTTCCTAATGTATGCAAATTATATGCAAGGCTAGTAAGACACACCTGAATATGCAACTGAGTTAATTTGTCACTGAAAATATGGCGGCCAATTTGTGCAGTAGTGCTTGCATGTAATTGCCAAGAATCGCTGTATTTTCGCTCAATTCTAAATTGTCCTACTTTTCTGTATTTAAAACCTACATACATGTACGTATGCCCATGAAGCGAGTGATTCATCATTGGCTGTGCTGTATCATTTCCACACACTACACAATTTCTAAGTGCATCTTCTGAGTTTTTTTTATATTTTTTTTTAAATTATTATTATTTTAGTTACTGCTTCCATAATATTTGCAGGAATCCAAAGTTTTCTAGTTTTCCGATACTCTACAAACTATTGTGTGCACGAGCTGCCAACCTGCACACAAATGTAAACATTGTCTTGGAAAATAGGAAATGATTATTGCGTACATGCAGAGAAGTGGTCCATTTAAAAGCTTTATATGAGAGCTTGCTACCATGCCAGTCCCCAGTCCCTACCATGCCATTATGGTGTGGGGGGACCAGTTTAGGCCGACATTGAATACTGCCTTTCGTCAAATACTGCCCTCCGTCAAATTTAGTACCAGTACATTTTTTGAAAGTCATGGCAGGCATGGTTATTGCTTAAAAACCCTTTCAGATAGTCTTTAAAATGATCACTCTGGCAAAAAGTCGGTTATCACTTAGCTAAGTATTCTAAACATTGAACTTGTATGAAAAACGAGTATGGTTCCTGAAAACTTATACCCAGCACGATATGAGACCGAGGGACTCCCCCCTTAGTCTCCCATACCTATACACTATCTAGACTATTGTTACCTAACCCACCCCCCCTAAAAACCTAAAAAGAATTCCTGAAAAACCACAACATTCCTCAAGGACAAAGACCACCACAAAGGAGGGGGGGTTCTCTCCGTCTCATATCGTGCTGCATATGTGAAAACTATGTTCACTTTCAATTGCATTAGCATGACTTGAAAAATTGACTGCCACCTAAAACTGGCGCAACATTGGGTCAGGCAATTCTAGACTTTTTCAGTGCCTTGTGGAAGTGTTTCCAAAATGGAAATTGTTTTAGTGCCAAAAGGTGTGCCACCTTTCTTAAAACGCAGTGGCTATTGTTACGGCCGGCAGCGATTTTGGTTTCCCGACATGCCCAGCCTGACATTGGCAAAACTCTGGACCTTTCACTCTTGGAACCTGAATAGTCTGGTTCCAAGTGCGATATCTATATATTATTGGCAATGTGAAGTCGGGTATGTCGGGGAATCGGATTGCTGACTGTCGTAATGATAGCCGCCACTGCATGTGTTCGTAAAATACTGTATGTCAAAATACTGCAAATCATTTGAGAGAAATCAACCATATTTTGGTAGAAAATGACTTTACACCCCTTTTGATGATTAAAATGTCATCCACAGTTTTAATGGAAATGTTGTTTGATCTTCACAAAATTGTCTCATCTAAAAAAGCATGTGCAGTTGAAACTATAAATATCGATCAAATGAATTTTAATATTGAACAAGATTTATGCAAAAAAGTCTAGATAATAGGACAAAAACAAAGGCCACTGATTACTTGGGCAAGTATAATTTGTGTTTTCTTGGCGAGTGCAAACATTTGTGAAAATCAGGCCTTACTTTTAGACCTGTTTAATTTCATATAATGTTGCCATTATTTGTTGTTATTAACATTATTTATTCCATTGTTTCATAAAGTGCCATCTGTTTTTGAGCTTTAAATTGGATTTTACCTAAATGGAACCAATTATGCTTTGCTTTCACTGTACCCACATTGCGTATTATAAAACACATAAACAAATTCTTGTCATCTGATTGGTTAATCGCTCATCACATTTCATTGAATTATTTGTCCCAATTAAGGACAAATAAGGAGACATCATTCGTCGCCCTCTGACCAATCACATGACAAGGATTTATTCAGGTGTTGAATTAAACAATGTTTTGTATTTGTGCAATGGAAAGAATCATTTCATTTGCTGACAAGGCAAAGCCTGAAATTATTCTTGCCATTGCACTCATAAACATTCATTATCTGTACACTGTTTGTGTAACACTCAAACAAGCATTGCTAAACTTGGGCTGTATGCACTGTAATTTTTCTCTGTTCAAATTGTCTATTTAATTTTCCACAAATGAATTAATTAATAAATGGTAACGTTGATTATGTTACAAACGAGCATTCAAACTGCAACTGTCAGGTACGTGTCTTGCAATTTCCCATACTAGTGTACACATTTAATTAATGAGAGGGGCAAAACCTTAACCCTGCGGGAAGCGAAGAGCCTCAACCGGGTGGACCAAAAAAATATTTTGGTTAATTAAAAAAATTCCTTCAGTCAATGGAGCTGATTTGTTTCCATCTATCACTAGGAGTCACTAAAAACTAACCAGTGTCGCGGTTCTTGTTGTATTTTTCAAGAAACTTATGTACCCTAACCCGGTTTTCCCTTCAGCCTTGTTCTATGGTTAAAATAACCCATAAAAACATTTGTAGAAGAAAAAGACAAACGTTAACGACAGTCAGATTCGAACCACAGACCTTTCGATCTATAGCTCTCCTCTTTACCAACTATGCTATTGGCGAGTTGGTTGAGAAAGCCGTTCTTTATAATCCTTTATAGTTCTTTAACGTATATGAGTTGCCATTGCTCTTTCTCATGAATATAGGCATTCACGCACCACCCAGCTCCTGAAAAAAATAACCCGAACCGCTACACCGGTTAGTATTAAGTGTCTTCCCTATCACTAGACCCTGCTTAATAGACTGGAAAAACATTTCTATCCCAAGAGGTCATCCAGGGGGCAGACCAACCCTACAAAATAATGTGGTTTTCCCAAAAGCCATTGAGTTCTGCAGAGAAATCGATATGTGCTTGTATTGCAGGGCAATACTGATTTCAATGTTTACATCGTTGTCCTTCGAAACAAATGTGTAAATAACCAGAATGTTTAAATCTTTGGTATGTGTGTCCAGGGAACTTCTATCCATCTGTTCACACCGTGAGAAAAAGATTTGTGCCCCCCCTCCCCCTACAGAGTTATTTACCCCCAACATAAAATGCCTCCCGATGGAGCCCCTTCGTGCGTCCGTTTAAAAAAAAATGGTCAACATTGGCAAACATCAAAAACAAAACTACTGAATTATGAAATAGTTATTGTAAGTGAATAACCATACTGTTAAAACCTTGTACCTGGTGTGCTGCTTTCATTAAAAAACAAACGTGAATTTAATTACATGTACCGGTACCAACGTCAACGATGATCGGCTCATCAATGATCTGACCAGCATTGGAAAAACCCGACTAATTTCAAATACTGCCGCCACTATATATTACGTAGTCCACATTTTGGTTGCACATTCGTGAATAGGTGAATTCCCCAAATTGTTCTGTTCAATCTGAATTGTGGTTTTGTCAGTGAATTGAATCTGACTACAATTTGAGTCTGATATTTCTAGCACATACGAACACAAAACTTGACACAAAACAGGAACATGTGTACTAATTAAGTTTTCTGATTGGGAAAAGTAGAGCACGAAAGCCGTGGCCCCTTAATACCCTCCCGATTTTGTTTATATTATTTTCAGAAATTTCACAATGTGGATATGACATGGGCCACAAATTTCCCAGACGGCCGGACGTTGCGCGCGCTATGCGATAAACAAGTCAATGGTGCAACATTGACAATAGCCATTGTTTACATTTTGAACGGCGGGTAAAATAGGGGGAATTCCCGCGCTGTGGCCTAAACTCGCTTCAGTCGCCCCAGCATTGACCGAATGGAGATTAAACAAAAAATAATATAAAACGACCAAACAAACAAAACAACCAGGTTTGGTTATTAAAATAATAAAGTTCTTGTAATAGATCGTTGAAACAAGTTTTGTTAACGTGACGAAAGAAAAAAAAAGTGATAGTTAAGTATACAGTTGGTCACGAATGTAATACTTTTTCTCCTTTAGTTTTATGGTGACAATTATATACATTCTTTTCTACCAAAATGCAAAAAGCATAAAATGTTCATGGTATGTATTTCGCAATACATATAGCTATGGCGAATCAGGGGCGAATATTGGTTTTTCGATGCTTTGTAAAATAAATGGCCGATTCCTTTTTATGTGAAGGGAAAGCGTGCTTGAATTTTTCCTTTTGAATGTTACAAAAATATATATTTAAATCATTAAAAACTAACTGTAAAGAGAACTTAATATTTTAAATTATTAGTTTTATTACAAAAAAGAAATCATATAGTTGTGTATGGTAATCATTAACAAAAATAAGAGACCTCTGCGCAATATTTCCCCCTATAAAACTTTGGTACAGTCTCGTTTGTGCACCACTTCCGGGTAGCAGATTTGCACTTGATGATCGCGCGTACGTATAGTACTGTACTACTGCATGGTTGGTACTGCACGGTTTAAGCTGGTTGACCTGTGTGAGATTGGGCCGGACTTTTTATACTCAAATCCTTAAAAAAATCGGACTTTTCTGGATTTTGTACACCATTTGTGATCTCTACAAAGGGATACTGATTGTTAAATTACATCATGCGAGGACTGCCAGGTGCATTGAGCTAACATTTCCCGTGAATTTTGGTGAGTTTTTATTTAGGCCCTAGCGGCTAGCCCCACTCCCACTCCCAGAGTTTAGGTATGAGAATCGGCCTGCACGCACGCGTGACTGAGCATGTATGTTTTCTTCTGTGTTCTATTAACTACACTCACAGCATGACACTTTTTGCTTTTGCAGCAGCTTTTAACACTACAATTTTAAAACGTTATTATATTAATCTTAGGAAATGTTTCTATTTCCTATGGACTTGTCTGTACTGTAGTTCATAGCAAGTAAACACTGGAACTTTAGTTAAGGACGCACTTTAAATATAGCGTATTTTGCTTATTCAAGGCTCCTTGACTGGTCCGAAACCCCCATGTTTGTGCATAAGGCCAAATAAAAAAAAAAACATGTTTAGCGTCATGCCCTTTTTTTAAAAAGGAAGGAGGAGGCCCTTTTTTTTTCCTTTTTTTTCTTCAAAATGGCCGCCTGACACATCTTTAATTCGAGGAAGACACTTTACTAACCGGTGTAGCGGTTCGCGTAATTTTTTTTCAGGAGCTGGGTGGTGCGTGAATGTATATTCATGAGAAAGAGCAATGACAACTCATTATACGTTAAAGAACTATAAAGAATTATAAAGAACGGCTTCCTCAACCAACTCGCCAATAGCATAGTTGGTAAATAGGAGAGCTATAGATCGAAAGGTCTGCGGTTCGAATCCGACTCGTTATAACGTTTGTCTTTTTCTTCTACAATGTTCTTATGGGTTATTTTAATCATAGAACAAGGCTGAAGGGAAAACCAGGTTAGGATACATAGGTTTCTTGAAAAATATAACAAGAACCGCTACACTGGTTAGTTTATAGTAACTTCCCCCATTTGCAGGGGTTATTCCCCCCCCCCCCCCCCCCAAGTGTGGGCCTTTTGACCAATTGATAGGAATGGCTAAACTGTCTCGGGTATGAATTTAAGTTAAAAGCTATAGATATACTCAATGCTTTGTTTAAACCTTCTTCCATTTTCAGAGTTTCACAGTTTTGGGATGCTTTAGGATAACACAGGGAACGGACGAAACACCACAAAGTCGGCAATATAGCAGCCTAATCTTATGACAAGTTTGCAAATAACCAGTTTTTGAATCTCATGATGAGTGGAGCAGAGAAACCACCCAATTTGACCACCCTTGGTGAACCAGTCACACACTACGAGGGATTCCTGGATATAAAAGGGCCCAAGGATAAGGTAAATTTACATATTTTTTCTACAAATATTAAATTTTCAATCATTCTTGTATTTTTTACAATTATAACAACCCTCTGGGTTCTATTTATAATGAACCGGCTTTAATACATAAAGCTCTTAGCACAAGAAATATTTGACAAAATGTTGCAACCTGACGGTGTTTTTATTCCCCTTCCTCATCTTAAAGGGATCGTATACGTTTGGTAATTGGAACCCACTCTTTGTTTCAATCCCATATAGTTACCATAAAACTAACCTGTAAAAATTTCACTTCGAAGTGAACAGTTTCTAAAAATGCATTATACTATCCAAAGCTGCTGTACTTCTTACCAAGTAAGTTTTTGTTGCCATTAATTTTTGGAGTAATTACCAAACGTATGCGATCCCTTTAACCAGTTCGCCCCGGACGACGTATATAAACGCAAACATTTCCCCAAATTCAAAACGGATGACGCATAAACACGCCAAGTTCAAGTTCGGAAATGTATGTCCGCAGCGCGCAAGGCCGGAAATGCGTGGGTGTGCTTCCCGGCACTATCAGCCTGAACCCGCTTCGGATCAAGTTTCGTTAAAAATAATCCCGCCCCTCGGCTCGGTGATTTTAAAATAATCCCGGCGCGAACTGGTTAATGAGGGTCAAAAAATGTTGAAAGAACATTAGTCTGAAACTCAGAAACAATTCCAATTTTGTTAGGAAGTAATCCTAACTGCTAAAGTCAACATTCTTTTTGAATGATATTTTTGTTAAGTGTAATCGACCTCATCGTAATGTGTGCTTTCTTAATTATTTTAACATTCCTGAGCCGAGGCGCGAGATTATTTTTAACAAGAAACCAAGACGGGTTCAGGCCGATGGTACCGGTATCGGGAAGCACACCCACGCATTTCCGGCCTTGCTCGCTGCTGACAGACATTTCCGGCCTTGATCTTGACGTGTTTATGCGTCATCATGCAGTTTTGAATCTCGTGAAATTTGTGTGTGTCTGTCTTCTTCCGAAGACTCCGCCCTGATCCTCAGGGTCATTGTTATCGCTAATTCCTCATTGTCATAATGGATTTACAATGTACCAACTTGTTCCATAGTTGTGGACACATACAATGTACATGTACCCGAGTGCATCAGAGTGCATCGCGGGGTTCGGAGACCAAAAACATTTTCCCATAACTCCCAATTTACCTAACAATAGAAAACTACCACCTAATGTTGTGAAATCCACAGCCCCGAATAGTGTTAGTAATTTTGTGGGGAAACACACTTCTTCACCGTTTGACAGATTGTTTCTAGAACTCGATCCTTATTTTAGATAACTTTCCCATTTAACAAAAAAGCACTCCACCACAGGCGGCGCTGGCTAATAACCTACCAATGTTTAATCTATTATGCACTGCATTTCGCAGAATCAACAGCGATTCACAGTTTAATAACAAATTAAGTTGTGCAATAATATTGTTCAGGTTATTTTGGGCTTATTCAAAACTTGCTTCAAAGTACCTGTATGTGAACTCCTACACAAACACCCCCCACCCCTTCTAATTATGCATCCATGCGTGACACTGTGCAATTCAGTGTAGGTTTTTAAAAAAATGGAGGATTGTTAGTAGGGTCAACAGCATAAAGGGGAATTGTCAGTTATTAAAAAAAAAAAATACCTACATGTAGCTGCAACCAAGCTGTGTCTGGTACAAATTGTTAAAGGGGATACATATGTGTACATGTACATGTACCGTACACCTTTTGTAGCTATCCAAAAAGTAACCAAACAAAATACTGTTGAATACTAGTACCGGGGTAAATGTACCGGTACATGTTCTTGTAGTCCTTGTAAAGATATTAATGATTCTAAACTCCCTGTGAACTTCCTGTTTGTTATCAATAAGTGCAACTAGCTTTACCTTACATACGTACTGTGGACATTCCTTTGTCTTCGTGTAGTTAAAAAACGTTGACTAAATACTCATTTTTCTCGCTTCCCCAAAACAAATTCACCCTCAAATTTTGATTCTGGGCCTCTCAGCTGTCCCTTCTATCTTTTCTATATATAACCCTAACCCGTTTTTCCTCTAGCGCTCTTTTTCGGAAAACGAATTGTGGACCTGGGCAAGTCCACAAACCGTAACCTCTTCCCGCATCGTGTGGACCTATATTGTTCAGAGGTCCACAGTGCGTATGCAAGACTAACTCACTTCTTTAGGCATTTAAAATTTACTCAGGGTGCGACGTGACGTCATTTTAGAAAGATACTGAAGTTTTAGTTTTTTCTTCAAATTGTGAACCCAAAATATGCTCATTATAAAACACTTGTGAGAAAGGTTTGCTCATTGGCTTACTGCCCAGCCCTTATGTACTGACACAACAATGAACCCAAAAAACACGAAAATTTCTGGCTGCACTGTATACAATTCTCAAAATTGTGTTTGCTAAAAGCTCTAACATTAATGCTTCTGCCCGGAATGACATCACAGATTTGCGAATAAGTATGGAAATTTGCAATTAGCATTACAAAAAAAGAACCCCCCCCAAAACCTTGAAAATGACAAAACGAAAATTGAAAATTAGGTTAAATGACAAACAAATGTGCACTTACAAGGATTGCATTGAAAAAACCCAAACTAGCCAGCCAGATGTTTAACTGTATCTATTGAAGGGGCTATACACTGTATGTCCTGGAATTTTGAACGAAATAAGTTTTTGACCCCCAAACCTCGAGCTGTTTAGGTGTAGACGCGATTCCCAATGTCCGAAGCTGCGGTAATGCTGCTATCTCGCAGACACTTACTACAGTGGCATGGAACCTCAATTCCCAGTTTTTTATTGATCGTGTACCCAATGCAATGTTTGCAGTACCTGTCTTATACCGTGACCGCGCTGATTATACAAGCTACGGTACCTTACATTGTACAGCTTAGAATTTCATGACGGGTGGAAATGTGTATAAAAATACCGCAAAATGTTCGCCCATCAAACGAAAACAACATAGTTTTAGCGTCTTTTCTTCGGAATGGTCAGACATTAAAATTGTTTCTTTTCATGTTTGAAATACAGTGTAAGATATATTCGATAAGTAAACAATTCAAAACATATTTTGGGGGGGATTTTAGGACATAGTGTAGTGCCCGTTTTATTTATTCCTTGCAGTTTTTAGCATGAACTACCGGTATTTTTTGCTGCATTGTGCATTATAGGTAGGATACACCATTTGTATTGAAAATATTTACTGCCGAAGTATTAGGAAATGCCTTACTTATTTGAAAGTAAATAATGATTCTAGGCATCTAGCAAAATGATTGCTCTAGATATCATGTCATTATTCTGAAAAATATAATTTGTTTAAGAAATATTCGCGATAGCCGGACTGCGATCACGAAAAAACAAAGATAACATAAGAATAACTGCTCGACGCCGGTTGAAAACAATCGCTGTTTTTTTGTCCTTTTCTCGGCATCCATGATTGTAAAACTTCGGACAGGTCAGTTAAACGATATTTACTATAAAATATAACCCCCAAATCTACTCATTCACGATAATTCAAGCAATTACCAATGGTGTATCCTACCTTTAAATTATACATGATCCCACAATCAAAACTAAGTTGCTTTTGTTTGTAATCCCTGGACTGCTTATTATTTGTATAGTATACTGGTAACTTTGTTTGATTAAACTTGAACCAAAAAGTACACGCACTTGACCGACAGAAAAGCGGAAACTTTTTGAAAGTGAAATACATGTACATGTACCATGTACAATGTAGTTTCATGCATACAGGAAAAGGACTCTATTTAAACTACAATCTGCCTTGGGTTTAATTACAACTTGAACTGATTTTGTTGTTGAAATGCTGATGATTCCTACCTAAAATTCCAAGAACTTTGTAGGAACCTGAATCTCTTATTCATAGAAGGAAATAATTAGTGTTCTAAATTTGTAGTCGTGGGGTATTAAAAATGATTTGTTTTAATTTTCAGTTTAAATTCCACTATTTGAAATCAACATAAATAATTAAGCCTTATAGTTTTAGTGACAGAGCGGTAACAGTGCTGTGGGAATTAGAACAAAAGCAACCATATTTTATAAATTATTTATTGTAATTAAACTTTCTTGTAATGTATTGTAATTAATCTTTAGAACTATCAAACGTTCTGTCTATGTTCAGAGATGAAACATTTCAACTTTTTCAACATAATTTCGAAAATTCTAATTTTCTGCTAAATATAATTATCAAAATAAATTTCAACAAATGCCGCGCAAGTCTTGTTTTACATAACGACCAATGATTTCCAATTGTATTTTCCTTTGTTCCTGCACTTTAACTTAACCCAACTCATTTAAATCGTACAAAATTTAACAAAAGACGATCGCCCGAGGACTGAAAGGATCTCTTGTTCGTCTATTGTGCTTCTATGTGCTTTGAGGGTTATGTTATATAGTACTAGTGTACACTTGCATTTGTTTATGGTGTAAATGGAGGACACATACTGGTACCTGGCGACACGAAGGTGAATTGGGGTTAGGGTTAGAATCGAGGACGACCTCGATTGAGATTCGTGTACAAAATCAATGAGAGCCGTCGGAAAAAGTTGGTGGGCAAACAAAGGAAATTTTCGAGAGGAACAAAGGAAACTCCTCGATTTACACCATAAACAAACGTGCGTGTACTTGTACTGTACATTGTATGTGTGACATACTGAGCATCTTGTAACATTTACCTGGAACGTCTTAAATTCTTGTAGATAGTCAGGTTTCTTATGTATTTTCGTTCACTTTTTGTGTAGATTTGCTAAACTATACATCTTTGGAAACGTTTGGATATATACTTAACATGAAAACCAATGTTTACATTTGTTTTTAGGTTCTTTATGGCGGCCATCTTGAATTATTTAAATGGAATTTTGATGACGTCATAATAACGTCACACATTTTTCACAATTGTGTGCATATGTCTATTACAATTTTTTTTATTAATTTTTTATGTTCTGTTGATGAGATATGGCTTAAAGGTCCAAAAATGAAACAAAATCATAAAAAATCACACGATGACATCATCATGATGTCATTTTAATGTTTATCTATAACACATCCCGCCATACCTGCATACCAAGTTTGAACCTAATCGGATGTACATGTATACTTCCAGAGATTTAGGGCATTGAAAAAAAATTGACCTTTAATGTGACACCCAATGACTTTTCATGTGTCACGTCACATTAAAGATCCATTTTTTTCAAAAGAACCTGAAAACAAATGTAAACATTGGTTTTTATGTTGAGTGCATCCTAACATTTCCAAAAATTTATAGTTTAGCAAATGTACAAAAAAAAGTGAACGAAACTTTCAACATGTACATTATGAACCTGACTAAGAGTATGATCCTCCTCAATGAAGGGGAATGTATCTAGGGGAAAAGAGGACAAACAATTTGATATTATTATCCTGCTCATTATCCCATCTCATGTCAGCATTTTTTAACATTTGCTTTTGACCTTTTGTTTTCTAGGATTATGACAAACAATGGGTGATGCTGATAGATAATAAAATGGTGGTATTTACTCAGAGGGTAACACAGCGAGAACTCAGCACGTGTCGGGTAAGATCAGAGAGTCCTTAATTTAAAGGTAGTATACACCAATTGCAGATATCGAAAATATTTACTACCGAATTATTAAGAAATATCCTACTCATCTGAAAGTAAATGTTGATTCTGGGCATCCAGCAAAATAATTGCGCTAGATATCCTGTAATTATTCCGAAAAATATAATTTTATAATGAAAAATTCGCGATCGCCGGATGGCGATCGCGAAAAAACAAAGGTAACATAAGAATAAATGCTTGACGCCGGTTGAAAAAAAACGCTGTTTTTCGTGCTTTTCTCGGCATCCATGATTCTAAAACTTCGGACAGCTCAGTTAAACGATATTTACTATAAAATACAACCCCCCAAAGCTACCCATTCATGATAATTCAAGCAATGACCAATGGTGTATACTACCTTTAAAATAATTGATAATCACTTCTTAATTTACATGTAACCAGTCGCAAAGTTCATAATAGAATGACAGATTAAGCTTAGAGCAAAATGAACGCATAGCAAAATGAAAACATTTAAACAAGAGATGTTATTCAACAACATTAAAACCAGTGTAGAGATCTAAACATTGACAAAATCTCAAACAAACCAAAATAATACTTTGCAAAAGTGTGCACATTAATTTGTCTTCGAATAAGCCATTTGCGCGTGACCCCGAGTTAAATTTGAATAACATCTGGTACACTGACTTGCTCACACAGCTTGGCACAGTTTAACTTTAAATTCTCCAGGCCAAAGACACTGTTGCTATATCACGTGATTCGGGGCAAGCCCAACGCGTCATACGCTAGCAACCCCCAGCTCTGGAATGGTCTGGTGTCTTTTTGCCATTCTCACCCATTGTAAACAATGTATTGGTGCTGAGCGTCTCTTACGTAACTATGCAAAAGCTTGCCCCGAATCACGTGATAGCAACAGTGTCTTTGGTCTGGAGAATTTAAAGTTAAACTGTGCCAAGCTGCGTGAACAAGTCAGTGTACCAGATATTATTTAAATTTAAATCGGGGTCACGCGCAAATGGCTTATTAGGGATAAAATTATTTCAGCAAAGGTCAAAACTCAATAGAAAAATTGCAATGAACCTTTCAATTCACACAGATTTGATTATTCCCACAAGTACACTGTATGTAAACTGTTTGAACCTTTTGTCAATAACACTGACTCCTTTGTAGGGTACATGTAGTTGCTGCAGTGGATTCTTTTGTGTGAAATAATTTGTTTGACCCGATTTTGAGGCAGCCTTTTGGGTTCTTTTGATCTTCATGTAAATTATGCTTTATGGTCAAGCAACAGTGTTAGAATAGGCAAAAGTTTACAAGATTCTATTTTGCAATTACCGGTATTTCAACACAAACCCTGTTATTTTAACACAAACCCTGTTATTTTAACACAAACCCTGTTATTTTAGGACTCAGGTTGGCGTAGTGGTTACTGTGGGGCTGTATCGTTCTAAGTCCAACGCCTCATAAGTCTGACGCCTGTACATGTTTTAACTTCGTTTACCGGTACATTTATGAAACAAAATCTTTCATTTTCACTTAGCACATATATATTCTAAGAAAATGACCTGTACAGACACAAGTTTGCTGCCTGGTTTGTGTTCTAGGAAAATATTTTCACAGACCGATTTCTTTTCCTTGTTTTGCATCCAAACACGATGCACACATCACCAATGTACATTGTAGTGTGTACATTGACCGTACACATTAATTGTTTCTTGTGATGCAATATCCACTGGTGGAACATATTGGTATGTGCGACTGCAATCACAAATAGCACCCAAACAACTCTTTCTTTGAGATCCAAAACTTGTTCTTGAAAAATGTGTACTTTCCAGGGCGTTGCGTTGCTTAAATAACAGACAAAAGTATTGGGGTAGCCATCATAAAACTTCAGTGAAACGATCTTTGGTATCCTACAATGTAATGTGTATACATGTAAGCAAGAACAGTTACTTGTACCTGCCAAGATCATTGAATTTCATATTTGTACAGGTAATTATCCATAGAGTTTGACATTTTTCAAGGCCATTACATGTACAGTATTTCCATGCATTTCAAAGTGTCATTGTTGTTCATAGCCTCATGGTGTAGAATCTGTCTAAGCTACATGTAGGCTTCCAAACAGTTTCGGTGGATAAAGGACACACACACTGGGACACCAATACTATAGTACATTGTATGGTAAATTTGTGCATATTTTAAGGCCTGGTCAGGTGTGTTGACTGAATACATATCATAGAGAGAGGCAGAAGTCCAGGGTTCCAAGCAATGAATTATATTTTTAGTTTTCTGCAATTTTTTTCGCCCTGGACATCTTCCCCCCCCCCCCCCCCACAAGATTTTGGAATACAAAAAGGAAACAATTAAAGGTGTGTTCCCTGTGCTGTTTTCTAGTTTTAATTCTGTCAACTAGATTTGATGTAACTATAATTTTTTTCTCGGTCAAATAAAAAATACAAATACCGTATGTGACCTGTCACCACAAAATGAGAGTAAAGTCGGAAATATTAAAAATTGAGATATTGGTATTCTCAAATTCTTGAAAAAGAGGGCTTTCCAAAACACTTGTTTTTTTTCCGATAAATACATTTTACAGCGCTCTAGAAAGTCATGGGTTTCACAAAACGTGTTTGTGAGAAAACTTACTTTAAACATCTTAAACAAAACATGCAAAAGATTAAAAAAACGGGACAAGTAAGGTTCGGTTGAGCATAGCAACGGCTATGTTCTAATAATTATTTCTGGAAATTTTTCACACATACAGTACAAACTATTGTATTTAACAACAAAATATCAACATTTTGAAAACCTTGGATACTTACGAGGACCTGATTTGCATATTTAATTACCGTGTTAATTAGACCACTAATGGACTTTAATCCAAACACTAACTGCGCAAATACTATGCAAAATCACGTAATTTAAGAGGTTTTCGATCATCTGATCTTAACCAAAAAATGGGAATATGTAGAGGAAGACTTATAGGCTTTCAAAATTACGCAAAATCTCAAAATTGACCACCCCTTCATATTTTGACTCTAGATGGCCATATCTCTGAATCACATCGTGCGACTTTACTCTCATTTTGTGGTGACAGGTCACATGCGAACATAAACAATATTATACAAGAAACATATAAATGAATAAAGAAAAATAATCTTCATTCCCGGTTACTCCCAATTGTTTTAAACAGTTCAAAAGTTGTCAACATCTCGACCAAGCTCACCAACCTCTCAGGACCTTTTACTAATCCTCCTATAAAGTAATTAACTTTGCTTTACGGCCATAAGCAGTGGTCTTAGAGGAGTCTTAACCCCCCTGTATATAGTGCAGTTACCATAGAGCTGTCAGACCTTTCAAAACCTTTCAAGTTTCCTGGACTAAAGGGTTTTGAAAGGTGAGAAAGCTGTCTGACAAAAGGAAAATATGAAAGATTTTGAAAGGTAAAACAACTTTCTGAACAAACTGGTGTGAGAAAAACAATACCTTTCAAGTTTCTGGACTGAAGGGTTTTGAAAGGTGAGAAAACAGTCTGACAAAAGGAACCTACGAAAGATTTCGAAAGGTGAAACAACTCTCTAAACAAACTGGTGTGAAAAAAAACAACTTTCAAAAGGTTTTGAAAGGTGTACCGTAATTTCCTGCGGTAAAGACGCGGCTTATCTGACTTTCTAGACCACAAAAACATCGCCGCGCCTTATCTTTCGGTGCGCCGTATATGATGTCGCTTGAGTTCAAAGTGATGGTCTTTGTGTGAAGAATTCTTTGAACGCCGCAATCTTACTCAATAATGCGGTCAACCAATTATTCCAACTCTCCGGACATTGTGACCGTGTTTCATTAACAATGCCGCGATGTGTTGATCCCCCTACGACCGTACATGTATGTGATTTAGCACTCGGCAGCGTGCGTAGTCTTGTTTTCAAGACGTTTTTCGCGATGCGGGGCGCCCTCTAACGTACGCCGTAGACCACGCGCGAATTACAGCATCGGCGGCCTAGCCTACGCGCGCTGCATATACCGCGATTAAGATCGTCTTGCAAACAAGACTACAGCGTGCGCTGCATGACGCGTACAACAGCGATAAAAAGCTGGCCCGTATTATGTGGCCTTTTTCTAAACGTTTTTTCGTCTACGTTCCGGCTTCATGCAATTCACCATCCGAACTACACAGCGCGGAGCATTCACAACGACTGGAAAAAAGACTAGGGGGTGTCGCAATTAGGGATACCATGCACGCGATCGCTGCATGTGATGTACATGTGCATGCAGTTTATACTGCAGTGATACATGATATGTATCGGCAAACCTCGTGCGATATTGTGACTACTGGTTTGAAGTTTTCATACATTGTTTGCGTGCCAGATAAACTCAAGTACTCAGCAAATTCTTGCTTGGAATAGTGGGATCGTTCTAAGGCAACAAAATGACCCCTTTGTGGCGATGTACCTACACCGGGTGGCGTCTGGTGTTCTTTTGGGTGCGTTCAAGCATGCGCCTTATTCGGCAGTGCGCTTTATCTGTTGACGTTTGAAATTGTTTTGGGTGATTTTAGGGACCTGCGCCTTAACCGCCGTGCGGCTTTACCGCAGGAAATTACGGTAGTAGTGCAGTAGCAACAAATTCTGGAGAGTTTTGAAAGGTTCATACTAATGTTAGCCATTTTGCCCATTAAGCAGATTTTGAAAGGTTTTGAGAGGTAAAACCATAAGAGGGTTAATACATGTAAATTGTTTCTTCAATGGAGTCAATAATTGTATACACTGTCCATTTAGCCTTCAGATGTTTTCTTTTATACTGTACAAATTTCACTTCAACCAATCATTGATTCTTTTGATTTAATTTCTTTCCGATCCTGGGTTTCCCTTAATTAGTTCGAATAAAAGATGAGAAAGATTTCCATTATAATTGGAGTGTGACATTTTTCTGCTCTTTTTTTTGTAATGGTTATTGTATAACTTTTATGGTTATTGTGACTTTTTGGCCCGTTCTGTACTCTGTTGCTAAACAACCAAATGTATACATGTACAACATACACATACCGGTAGCTTGCACTTAATATTTTGAATGAGCTGGACTCTCTTTGAACTTGTAAACCTATGTGTAGAACAGATTTGCTTCAGAGAAGAGGTCCACTGATAAATGTTTTGTTTGATTTGTAAATTATGGACAGGGTGCACAAGGTTCAGTTGTGATTAATACATTTTCATCTACAATCTGTTTGCATACCAAGAAATGTAAGATTATAATTTGTACAGTGCAGTATACAGTGGCCATTTATCATGTACATGTACCAAACTTGTGGCTGTAGGGTACAAAATACTACCTTCCCCAGAATACTGCTAAAAGTACATGTATATCCATAAGTTAAACAAAGTAAGTATACAAAACAAAATGACTAATACAAAAAGTTGCAAAATAAAATTGCTATCAGACGTACAGGTATGTAGTGTACATGTACCGGTACATAGATAATCTTTTAGGGTATAACAAACTGGATGATCTACACACGATTTCATCTCATTTTTTATTTTTTTTATTTGTAATTCTCACAGCCGGTAGATTCATTGGTCATTGACAAACACTGCAACCTCACACCCGATGGCAAGGAGAAGACAAAACTGGGTCTAAAGTCCAAAGCGGGACATTACAAATTTAAGGTAACAAATCTTCACCTAGTATCAGTTGCATTTTCTGTTTTGATTTCTCAATATCTTCCTGTTTCACTAGGTGCTGTATGTACACATGTACAACATATGCGGATGCATATTATAGAAGAATGATTGTTTTCCCATAGTTATGTTGTCCGTTCGTTTGTTGTTGTTTAATGGCATGCCTAATAGAAGCTCTGCTTACAAGGTTTTGCCACCTCTGGCATTTATATATTGTTATTCAATATTTATATAATTTGTATGTATGTCAAGAAGAGGAAATAAATGTGTTTGAATTAATGCGCACACTTCGTTGAGACAAAAGGTGGGGCAATCTAGCAAAATGACTGAATTAGGCAGAGGTTGAAATGAGTGTTTGCGACTTTGTGGGTGTTAGAAGAAAAACAATTCTCCTTAAAGCCGGTTCATACTCGGTGCAAAAGAACGAGAACGCAAATTGTTGATGCCGAGGCAAGTTTTTGTACTGTGAATGTACTTTTTGACATTTGACATTAGACATTTTGACATTTTGACATTTTGACATTTTGACATTTTGACATTTTGACATTTTGACATTTTGACATTTTGACATTTTGACATTTTGACATTTTGACATTTTGACATTTTGACATTTTGACATTTTGACATTTTGACATTTTGACATTTTGACATTTTGACATTTTGACATTTTGACATTTTGACATTTTGACATTTTGACATTTTGACATTTTGACATTTTGACATTTTGACATTTTGACATTTTGACATTTTGACATTTCAACTGTTCAACTGTTCAACTGTTCAACTTCAACAAGTTTTGCTGCGCATGTTTATACATGTATGACATCAAAATTCACTTTGCATTTGCGTGAAGAATGAACTGGCCTACGGTAGTTACAATACTTTTTGTTGCACTTCCATCTAACATTTATTACATCCACAAGTTATGGCTGTTCAAACTTCACATTTTTGACATGTCAACAAAGGAAAATACTGAGAGAAAAATAGGAATTAAAGTTTCAATTTAGTTTTTTGTGAAAATGAAAGTTAATTCTGTGTCTCGATTGGCTGAGAGTGAGTCACATGGCATTTTCAATTGTTTGTGCTATCTTCCTAAGCACGGCTAAAATTACTACACCCATAGCAACTAAAGTACGGTACTATTGGTACTTTAGCGCCAAATATAGGTACATGTATTTGTGTGCAGATCCGTGCAGGTGTAGGCATTGAGCATTGCGCAAAGAGCGTATGTTCCAAAGTGCTAGCGCTACAGAGCTGCCCAGGGTCAAACATTTCGTGAAGGAGTGGATTCGGGAAAGAGCATAAATGTCCACTAATTGTGTACTGAAATAGAAATTTTATTTTAACAATTTTTTTCTTCAATTAACTGTATTTCAAATATAACAAATGTGACCTGTCAGTTTGTCACCACAATATGAGAGTAAAGTCGCACAATGTGATTTGGAGATATGGCCATCCAAAGTCAAAATATGACGGGGTGGTCAATTGTAAGATTTTTGCCTTATTTGGAAAGCCTAAGTCCTCTTCTGCATATTCTAATTTTTTAAGTGCAATCAGATGATTGAAAACCTCTTAAATTACGCGATTTTGCGTAGTTAGTGTTTGGATTAAAGTCCATCAGTGGTAGAATTAACACGGTAATTAAATATGCAAACTAGATCTTCGTAAACTGTCCCACATTTGTGAAAATAGTTTGTATGTGTGAACAAAGCCGTTGCTATGCTCAACCGAACCTCACTTGTTTTGCAATCTTTTGTGTCTTTTGTTTAGGATGTTTATTAAGTAAGTTTTCTCACAAACAAGTTTTGTGAAACCCATGACTTTCTGGAGCGCTGTAAAATGTATTTATTGCAAAACCCCCTAAGTATTATATACCATTGGAAAGCTCTCTTTCTCAAGTATTTGAAAATACCAATATCTCCATTTTTCTGCTTATCTCGTGGTGATCTAGTTTTACTACACCACTACAAGCCCTAAGTAAATACTTGTATACTTTATATTGTGTTCAATAAATTACCTCTTCTTTCTATCTTTTTTTTTCTTCTTCAGATGAATACGCCAGATGACAGGGATAATTGGTGGATTCGATTCCATGCGATAACCAAGGTAGTTGTTTACCTTAAATTCATTTTAAGTGTATTGACATTTAAAGGGCCCGTGCAGTGTAATTTTACATAAACTCCCTGGTGTAATTATTAACTAGGAACCATACCCATTATGGCAAATTGTACACACAAACTGATTCTGGATACCCAACCCAGATTAAAAGACTGTAAGGGTGCAGTACTAATCCTATTCAACAGATCCTAACAAAACCTGTTGTTGGAGTTTGACTGGATGGGAACTGTAATCAATTCAATAATTGGAAATTCACCTTTTAACCTTTTTTTTTCAATTTAGAATTTCGTGATTTTTTTCGCCATTGTTGCAATGTTGCAATAGTTCTTTTCTCACTGCTGTAGGATTGTTCATCTCTAAAATTGAATAATTGTATAATAATACTTTTTATCAGCTGGAGCTTCCAAAAATTCACCTGTTGCCAGGCCAAACCATCGCCCTTGAAGAGATCATTCAGAGAATGAAGCAAATCTCACCTCATTATGAACCCCCTGGCAAGTCTCCCGTGGCCAAGTCACCCAAGCAGAAGACGTTTGTCAAGCCGCAGCCAAAGGAGAAAGGAGAGACTCCGGAGGATATCAATGTGAGCCAAGACTATATGTGACCTGTTCCAACGAAACCCGGACAAAGTCGACTTTTTAGTTTTTCAGATTTTGATTTTTTCAAATTCTCTAGGTTCTCAGCTTTAAAATGATGTATCATTTACATATGTACCCCCACCCTATCTTCCCTGGGGTCTGGATTTAGTGATAAAACCCTGACAACCTAATTATGAGATAAACAGCTTTGAAGTTCAGAAAAGCGTATTATTTCTATACACAAATGTTTCACAAAATTGACAAAAAACACACTTCTAGTAGACGGATTTTGTTCAAATTTGAGGAGATTGTAGATTAATAGTGAGTGACTTAGGAAAACCTAAAACCTCAAAATGGTAAAATCCATCCAAAAATGACTTCAGGAGTACATTGTGACAAAACACATTGTGCGACTTTGTCCGGGTTTCGTTGGAACAGGTCACATATGGTGGACTAAATTTAGAGATTTCAAACAAATCTTGTTATCCTAGTTTCTCCATGGAAGATTAGAGTTGTGTCACCGTGACACAACTAATATTGGTGATTATGTAAAGTGTCCTGATAATATCGTCAGCGTTTTCACGAAGAGACGAATTTGGCCAAAATCATATTATTATTTTTCGAAATTCGTTTTTGGGCCGAAATCGATTAAGTGGATAGCAACGAACATTCTGGCGAGGTTAATATTGTCAAAATCAGTTGGAATCATTAAGATTATGAAAAACATACAGTGGAAAATTTCACCCAAATCGTATTTTCAGTTTTTACGAAGAGATGAATTATAATTTGTCTCTGCTTCTAGATAGAACTAACGTTGCTCCGAGTGCAAAAATAACGCCCGTACAATGTATATATACATTGTATATACATTCACGAAGAGACAAATGTGGGCAAAACAAGTTTTTGAGTTTTCACGAAGAGACGGTATGATGACATTAGTTCAAGTAGACTCGTTATTTGTTCACACTTCAAATTCAGTAAGCGTTTGCACGCTAGGTATGTCTAGGTATAATTTTATTGACAGAAATTAGACGTAATGATATTGATCTTTATACCCATAATATATCTTCACAAGAGACAGTTTGTCCTTAAGCAAGGCAATTAAACCACTATTGCTTCGTCCTTCGGATGGGACGTAAAGCTGTAGGTCCCGTGTGTTGTGTAATGCACGTAAAAGAACCCAGAAAAACTTATCGCTAAGAGAAGGGGTTTCTGGAGGATCAAGACAGATACCTTCTCGTGGTGATCCGGCTAAGAGAAAAAAGACCTCTCGAACTAAAGCTGTCAACCAGGACTTCGGTCCATACGCATTATTATTATTACAAGAGACAGTTATTTTTTTAAAGATATATTATTTCAACTGAATGTAACGATTTTCTTTTCACTTGCTGCAGAGGAAGTTTCACTTTTATCCTGAGAATATGGTGGAAGGGTTCAGAGAAGATTTCCCTGTACCCCCAACATGGTACTTTGAGGTCACGCGGGCAGAAGCACAAGAGGTACCGGTACATGTACACACAATCAAATCAGAGGGGTGCTGTAGGAAAGGCTGTGCTACTTGCTGTAGAGATTTCCATTGGAAATCCAACCTGTTTCATTTTGTTTCATATTTTTGTATCTCAACAATGTTTCTGATTTTTAGACAGTTTTCTGACACCATTTTTATCAAATTTTTCTAATTTTAATCCTATTACACAACTTTGAATGATTAAGAGTCCATTTCATGGACAACCTTGTTTTCCCAAAAAAAAATTCTCAAAATGTTGTAACTTTCAGAAATGCTGTAGTACCGTGTTGCCCATTTCTTCAAATTAATTATAACAGGGGTTTCCAGTATGTTCAGCAACCCCCTCCCCCTTTCTATCTTAACAAAGATTTTCAATATTTTGTTTTGAAACTCGGTACCAATCTTTCTGACTCGCCCTGTACATGAGCACGGATCGTGCAACCCCATAAAATGGCTGTCGCCAAGTTAGCCTGTACCCAAAACATCTGTATACATACATTGTACCTTGAGATTTAAAATGGCGTATGATGCGATTATGCCTACATGTATGTTATCTGTTCTTTTGTGTTTTTGGGTACAGCTTCTTTTGAACAATCCGGAAAATGGCTCCATCATCATACGGAAGAGTGAATCCCACTCAGGCGATTTCTCTCTATCTCTGAGGCAGGATCCACCGCAAAGGAACCCTCACGCAGTGCCCACCATCAAGCATTATAAGTTCAAATGGGATGATAAGGCGGAATCATTTAGGATGAGCATTGAGGAAGAGGTTTGTTTTGAGTCTGACTTATCGTAATGTCACGTTTTATTAAAATTACGTGATCTGTATACTACGTGGTCCGTATACTGCGTAGTCCGTATACTACGTACTCCGTATACTACGTACTCCGTATATTAGTCCGTATACTACGTAGTCTGTATACTGCGTGGTCTGTATATTAGTCCGTATACTGCGTAGTCCGTATACTGCGTAGTCCGTATACTACGAAGTCCGTATACTACGTACTCCGTATACTACGTACTCCGTATACTACGAAGTCCGTATACTACGTACTCCGTATACTACGTACTCCGTATACTACGTACTCCGTATATTAGTCTGTGTACTACGTAGTCTGTATACTGCGTGGTCTGTATATTAGTCTGTATACTGCATAGTCCGTATACTACGAAGTCCGTATACTACGTAGTCCGTATACTACGTAGTCCGTATACCGTATACTACGTAGTCCGTATATTAGTCCGTATACTACGTAGTCTGAATATTAGTCCGTATACTGCGTAGTCTGTATACTGCGTAGTCTGTATACTGCGTAGTCCGTATACTGAGTAGTCCGTATACTGAGTAGTCCGTATACTGAGTAGTCCGTATACTGAGTAGTCCGTATACTGAGTAGTCCGTATTCTGAGTAGTCCGTATTCTGCGTAGTCCGTACACTGCGCAGTCCGTACACTGCGCAGTCCGTACACTGCGCAGTCCGTACACTGCGCAGTCCGTACACTGCGCAGTCCGTACACTGCGCAGTCCGTACACTGCGCAGTCCGTACACTGCGCAGTCCGTACACTGCGCAGTCCGTACACTGCGCAGTCCGTACACTGCGCAGTCCGTACACTGCGCAGTCCGTACACTGCGCAGTCCGTACACTGCGCAGTCCGTACACTGCGCAGTCCGTACACTGCGCAGTCCGTACACTGCGCAGTCCGTACACTGCGCAGTCCGTACACTGCGCAGTCCGTACACTGCGCAGTACCATTCTGTAGCTATTCTGTAGAATTTGTAGCTATTTACAGACCCTATTGTTTGTCATAGCAGCAGCCACAAATGAAGACGATGTACGACTTGTTGGCATTCTTCATTGAGAAACATGGCGGCAACATTCGACCGATGGCGACGCGGGATCTCAAGACACCACAACATCCCTACGAGCTGGGACTCAGTAAGTCACGAGAAAATAAAAATCTGGCATTCTGGTGTTTATTTCTTCTGACTAGTGCCCTTGAACAAAGATACTGACAATTTGGAAAACCTCCAACATAGGGCAAGATATAGCTCAGTTGGCAGAGCGCCGGTTTGGTACTCCGGAGGTCACAGGTTCAAGTCCCTCCTTGCTGCTTTCTTTGTTCACTTTGAAATTTTTGCAAATTTACCTTGTCATTTTTTCTTGTGGTTTATTTGTGTGTTACAAGTGTAACCCAAGGTTCACTTCCAAATAACAGTAACCAATTAATTATTTACTTTTGGGAGAGAAATCTATTTTTACACACACTATCCAGAAATTTTTCTGCATATATATAATTTGTTTTGTTGCAAAGAAATTATAGAAAAATTAAAATGCAATGCCGATACATCAAAAATTATGAAATATAAAAACAGGATCCTGAAAAACATACGAACAATTGAAAATAAAGCTCAGACCTAAGACGCCAAGAAAAAAATGTCAATTGTAGAAATCTAAATGTTGCAGTAGTGGCTGTGTAAATAACGGGTCTAAGGCTGTGTCCGAAACGAGTGTCTAGAGCTACGGTCTACAGCTACAGTTACATCTACGTAGGCGCTAAGGCAAATGGAATTTGGACGCGGCTACGGTAGAGCCTACTGCTAGTTATTGCGCCCCCAAGCGATGCTGGAATTAGTGTTTTCAAAACTACGATGTAAGAATTTACAACAATTGTCGTCTGCTAGATGTTACGCAATGTTTGTTTACAGCTGGTCGAAATACCTGATGATATTGACGTATTTGTCGTTCTGTTAGTTTCAATTCAATGCACTATCATTGAAAAATAAAGACAAATTTTCTCCAAAATTAACATTAGTGCTGCCGCCATTTTGTTTTACCTGAGCTAGACAACTTCCTTTACGGCTAGATTTTTGTGACGTTGTAGCCGTACCTGTAGCTCTAGACGGCATTTCGGACAGCGTTACAAAATGACCGACGCAGACATTAGCTGTAGCTGTAGCTCTAGACAACCGTTTCGGACACGGCCTTATTTACATCTGTATACAGGTATCTATCTGGCTAGGAAACCCAAATCCTACGGTATTGCTTCCTGTGACTCACTCCAGATGTTTGTGTCTCACTTTTTTTGTCTCCGATTATAAAAGGAATTCCTGTGAAGGATCCTGAAAACGGCGAAGCTAGCAAGCAGCCACAAGACACCTATCTGGAGCCCAAAAGAGGTATGGCTTCACTCCAACCTTCTACTCCAATAAACCGCATTGTGAAACCCTCTTTTTATTATTATTATTATTTCTTTTCGGCAATGCAACCGAGGATTCCTCAAAAGCGCCCAATTAAGGCACTGTAAGCTCGTAAGCCTGAAGAAACCAGTAGGAAATGAACGAAATGCCAGAAACACCGGGGCGAACCCCTTCTCTTTAGCGATAAGTGTGACTGGGTTCTTTTACGTGCGTGTCCAGGTTCTATATATACATTATACACACACACACACACACGGGACCTACGGCTTTACGTCCCATCTGAAGGACGAAGCAATAGTGGTTTAATTGCCTTGCTTTAGGACACACGTGTCGACACCGGGACTCGAACTCGCGCTCTGCGGATCAGAAATCCCAGCTCTTAACCGTTCGGCCACGACACTTCACTTATCGCCAATGAAACTTTTCCTGTACTACCCGCAGATGCACACCGCTATTGTTCATTACTATTTTCCAATCTCCAAAAAATTAAGTCAGAGTTAGGCAGTTATGTTTGGAATCTTTTGGTAACATTGCGTCTTACGATTAACAAAGTTTGCATTATTATTTATTTTTATAATTTTTGTTTTCAGTTGCCCCTTCTCTTCCAAAGAACCGCCCAGACCGAAGGTCCCTCCCCGCTTCCGTCAATATGACGCTACCGGATATACCGGTAAGCGGTCATTGACCATTTTTAGCCCAAATCAGAGATCTAGTTCTACTCTTTGGTTGACCCAAGTGCTTTACATGTGCTGTATGTGTGCTCAAAATCTAAAGATGGGTGCTTATAATTAGCAACTAAGGCCAAGCATCCTTAATAGTTTACGCAGCGCGGCGCAGTGCGGTGCCTTTGTGGTGGGTTATTTGACTCTCTGGTATTTTCAACAAGCGCAGCGCTTCGTTTATTAAACACCTTGGCAGAGCTCATTACGATCGGCCATTGTGTTGGTAGCATTCTTATGTAAATAAGGCTTACATTGTACCTCTGAATTGTCACTTGGCACTTTTTTTTATCGGCATTCATGATTATAAGACTTCGGACAGGTCTGTTAAACCATATTTACTATAAAATACAACTCCCAAATCCACCCATTTCTGATAATTCAAGCAATTACCAATGGTTTATACTATACATTTAACGTTAGCGCGTTTGCATGTGCACAGGATAGAATCGTGAGCTTTACAGTCTGGTCTCAAAGTTTGGCTAATAATAACAACGCATATAGAAGAGATAGAGTACCATACCAAAGCTTAAATATGACCCCTGAACAAGAACACAAAAGTCTGAAAATATATCGCCGAAAAAAAGATACAAAATTTGGAGTATTTTAACTGTTTATTTTGTTAAAAAGAGGCCATCCAACTACCTGGTCCGTTATCGGACCACTGATTTTCCCTCATGAATGTTGTATATTTTGTTGATCAGGTGTCATTGAATTAGTTGTCTCAATGCACGGGGCGACCGCAGCACAAAAATATATAAATTTGTCCGCGGTCACATCATTGGTCGTGTTTTGACCAATCAGCTGATGAGATTTTATTCAGATGTTGAACAAAATAAATAATGAATGTTTCACAGTGAACAAAATAAATAATGAATGTTTCACGTTTGTGAAATGGAAAGAATAATTACATTCGGTGACAGATGAAATGTTTCATTCAACAAGACGAATATGTCACCTCATGGAATTATTCATACCATTGTACTCACAAACATTCATTATTTGTATACTAACATTTGGTTTGATTTGATTCTGCTTTTCGTTTTTGCAGCAAGGTGCATACGCGTTGCCACCAGGGCCCAACAACAGACTCAGTCTAGCAACCTCTGAAAGTAAGTATATTATGGTGTTTTTTTTAAAAACCTTTGCTTCATCTTCAACTTCGGTTTCGCCACCGACTTCTGAATCACTGAGAAGCAAATAGAATTGGAAGCAAATAGAAATATTCAAACTTGTGGGTTCATGTCAAACCGATTGAATGTTTCTGAAGCACAACAGTTACCAGAATATGTGACCCACCAGGCCAAAACCAGGCGGAAGTCGGCAAATGCCATTTCGAGATATGGCATTGTACACAAAAAAATGTGTTGCCGGTCGATTGGTTTTTTTTTTCATAAATCCAAACTCTAATTTATAGGCTGTTCATGTTTAAACCTTTTTTAAAATCCCCGAAAGTGATAATGTCGGCCTTTCTCCTGATTTTCATTGTTGTTGCTATTACTCAAATTGAGCAAACTTGTTGCCGCGAACGGCAACAAAATGTCACCTTTTGAAGCGTCGTTACTTTTCATTTCATAGCGGTACTGGTGCATGTGATGTATCATTTTAAAGCTTAAAACGCTAGCAATCCAATGGTATAAAAATCTCTCATATGAAAAATTTCGACTTTAGCCTGGTTTTGGGGTGGTGGGTCACATATGGCTGGAGTTCTCGCAGTTGGGATTCTAAAATCGCCTAAAGACAAAGACCGCGAAGGCCAGGAATTCAAAAATGCCTTTTGTGTCTCCCGTCAATATGTAGCTGTGAGAAACTTTAAGAGAGCGGTACACTCTCTTAGATCTGTCAATTTAAATTCCAGTACTTTACTTTTACTTCAAATTTCATTCTTAAAAAGCAAGTAGCCTTTCAGGATGGTCTGAGGGCAAGTGTTCTGTAGAAGCAACTACATCACTATCAATGAAATATTTCTGTATTTTCACAGCCATTTGCATTGGTGCATTTGCCAAAATGCTTTTGGTTTTAATATTGTGACCTCTATTCTTTACTTCCAACACTTTCCTTTGAAGAATTGCTAAAACTTTTATTTTGTATTTAGATTGGTGACCTTTTATATCTACTATTTTCATGTTTTTATCACCAGTACACTTAGTTTTCTAAGTTCTCGCAAAAATCTGCAGTCCCTTTGGTTTAACCAGCTCATCACGGGTTTTGTTATATTTTTGTTATCCGTCTGTACAGCTTCTAGTCCGTCCCTTCCCCCTCAATATGTGGTACCCAATCACAATCGGCCGATGTATAATAACGTCGGCCGTAGCAAACTGCCCACAGTAGGCGAAGACAATGACCTGAGTGAGTAGAGACTACCCAGTGCATGATGGGATATCTCATTAGCCGCCATCTTAGACCACACTCGGACATTGTTGAAAAAAGAAAAAAAAAAATTACCTTCATTTTTTATTTTAAATAATAAACAGGTCATTCCGTGTCAAATCCTGGCTTTACTGAAATGATGTTCAAAATTATAGCCCATACTTTTATACAAAATGTAATCAAAGAAACGTGTGCATTGTTTTAGGTTACTAAAACGCACATCACGTCTTAATCGCTTGGGGTCCCATTTTTATATTTCACAAGCACAAAAAGTAAATCTGATTGTTTTTTTAATCCTTTTTGGCTCATGCAGGGTCGAAGCTCAAGGCTCAGACTAAAATTGTGCACGGGTAAACTGTAGTATGCAGTACTCTCACTACACTGGCCTTTGAGAATTTATAGTATTTTGTTGCACAGCGTACCCCAAATGAATGCCTAGAACGTTAGGGTAATTCGAGCTTCAATTTAAGATGAAAATAAGTTTTGTCCAGTATTTCTAACCGAAGATACAGATGTCCAAAGTAAGAGTGAAAAATTGCAAGGTCAAAAGTTAAATGACCCAAACAGTTTGTTCATGATCTCGTTATGTGATGCGATCAAGCAAAATCAGGCAAACTCGGCATTTCTTGTTTTGAGATGGGGCCAAAATATGTTCGTATGGGTGGAAAAATCAAAATTATTTTTTTTTACCAAAACAGAAGGGGAAAATATTTGTCTTTTACATGAAAATACTCTTTTAACCAAACTCAGAAGGAAAGTAATACAAAAACATGATTTTCTCAGTTTTTTTATTTTTAACATGCTGGTGTTCAAATGGTTGTAATTTGTTTAACCAAAGGTCGTATTCACATGGGGTTTTCACTGAAATGGAGCCTGAAGTACGTTACAAAAAAAATTGTAAAAACCCCGAAAATGACCAAGGCCTACTTCAGACTGATTTTGATTGATCGAATCACATATGGCCAAACAGTTCAAACATTTTTACAGAAAACCTGTGAGATTGATATTAAAAAGTGTAATGACCCAAACCAGGGTTGACATCTTTAGCTTTGCTTCCAAGGTGAAAAACTATCAATTTCAAATAAATGGCTTCACTATTTGTTTTGTTAGACACATGAAAAACGTTTAAGGGATCGGAATGTTACTTTTAGACGAAACTCATATATTTGCCATAAAAAAAGAAGTAGTTCTATTTTCAACAATGTCAGTTTGTGGCTGTCACAGTGTCCATCGCATGCGCATCCATATTTTTTTAAACATTATTCACATCGGTACATTTTTTTTACCAAAGCTTCACTTCATTTACGTAATGCTTGTATACAAAATGTCACTTAACATTTCATAATTTGAAGTATTACTAAAAAGAATGGAATCACATATTTTTAATCCCTTTTTTTTCTTCTAACTTTATTTTATACATAAAATGTTTGTTTCTTAATCCCACTGAAAAACCATTTTAACATCTTGATAACACAGGACCAAAATTAAGTTTTACTTCCATATGTCTCATTTCTGTAATGAATCACGTACCACTTTTTAACATGGATTTTTACTTTGTTTATTTTGAATGACACAATTGCTGTATACATTTGACAGGAAGTTTCTGCTTATAATTTATGTTATTGCATTTACTCAAATGAGGAAGTGAGCCCGATATATATTTAGCTCATTTTCTTTCATCGTACCATCATCACATGGTAATTCACTGATACACTTATGTCTGGTGTGCTCTTGAATCGTATTACGATCGAGGGTCGAAACACAAAAGAGAACAAAGGGAACAAAGGATCCTCGATCGATCGTTGGGGCAAGCGCTATAAGGTAATGGGGTTTGGGTATAACATAGGAATAAAGAAAAACACAATAGGGGATCCTCGATCGTTATGTGCTTCACGACTGTGTGTGCGTGCTTGTGTAAACACCGTTGATCGTGGACGGGGGACAAAGGAATTTTTAGGGAAACAATGCAGTCCACGATTGACACAAGGTCCACGATCTCGACTCGTGCGCAAATCCTATGGAGAGCATCCAAAAACGTTCGAGTATAAACAAAAGAGGGATTACGGTCGGACAATGCCCCGTCCACGATCGAAGGGGTTTACACACTTGTGTTCGTTTGCGTTTGTTTATGGTGTAAATGGAGGACACATACCTGGCGACACGAAGGTGAATTGGGGTTAGGGTTAGAATCGAGGACGACCTCGATTGAGATTCGTGTACAAAACCAATGAGAGCCGTCGGAAAAAGTACAAACAAAGGAAATCTTTGAGAGGAACAAAGGAAACTCCTCGATTTACACCATAAACAAACGTACTTGTATACACGCAGCCCTATGGGGAAGGTAACACAATAGGACAATAGGATAAATTTACACCAGAGCGAAAATCCTCAGAAATCTATTTACCCCAGAGTGGAAACGCCATAGCATTAAATATTACAATAGGACAAAGGAAAACAAAAGAGGGTCTTCCCCACAAGTCTCCATATGCGTGGTTTGATGTTTGTGTATGTGTAGTCTATACACAAAGACAAAGCCAGCCCCCAAAAATATGAATTCTTTCCTCTTCATTTTGGATTTTGAAAGAATGCATAAAAAAAGTGGAAATTATGAACTTGTGAAAAGGGTAGGCACCATGAATTCAACACTGTTTGGAGTTCCTTTGTTTTATAAAAAGTACACACAGCTACTACTGAGAATTGGGGCAATATTTTATAACACTCCTTACAGTTAGCAGAGAATGTTATTAGCTTACTATATATATGGGGCTCTGTGCACAAGTACCCCTTCAGTGGAAAGATAGGTTGAGTTAGGGGGCTCATATCAATATCATTCTACCTGACTTTGGTTTGAGTGTCTGGTTCCAGAGAGTTAGGCTGTGTCCGAAACAAGTGTCTAGAGCTACGGTCTACGTCTACAGCTACAGCTACGTCTACGTAGGCGCTAAGGCAAATGGAATTCGGACGTGGCTACGGTAGAGCCTACGGCTAGTTATTGCGCCCCCGATGTAAGAATTACGATGTAAGAATTGACAACAATTATTGTCTGCTAGATGTTACGCAATGTTTGTTTACATCCGGTCAAAATACCTGATGATATTGATGTATTTCAATTCAATGCACTATTATTGAAAAATAAACGAAAATTTGCTCCAAAATTAACTTTAGTGCTGCCGCCATTTTGTTTTGCCTGAGCTAGACAACTTCTTTTACGGCTACATTTTGTGACGTTGTAGCCGTAGCTGTAGCTCTAGATGGCATTTCGGACAGCGCTACAAAATGGCCGACGCAGACAATAGCCGTAGCTGTAGGTCTAGACACCCGTTTCGGACACGGCCATAGCAAACATACAAATTAAAGCAATCCCACTGGTAGCTGGTAATAAATAAACGTAGCACGGCGCGTAACACCAGCTACAGACACCCCCATGGGAAGAACAGTTGCTATGTAAACAGTGCCCTAATTCGACCTCTCCCAGATTCCCATAGCAGAGAATTTTATTGTGTGGATGTGCTAAAGCAGCGCTATGAAGTTAAGCATGATTTTCAAAAATCAACTTTTCCTTTTTTTTTTTTTTTATTATTTGGAATTGTCATTTATTTATTTAATTAGTTGTTGATTGTTTTTGGGTTGTTTGTTTATTGCACCCTTTTGCTTTGTAGTGTCTCACCAAAGTACAGATATCTTGGAGGCAATTCACTCTAAATGTCTCTGTATTGTTTTATATAATTTATGAATTTAATTTATAATTAGCCTCCGTTTTGTTGCTACTAATGTCAGTTTTTCTTGCAGGAGATACAGGTTTCTAGCAGCAGTCGGTTGTATTGTTCTCTGTATGAATATTTCTATCCTGTTAGTTTGATACACTGAATTTATTATTTGAATATCTACAAAAAGTCCTTCAGTGCCATTTTTAAGTTTGCAAAAATGGAATTTTCTGTCGAAACAAAGTAAGAAATGATTTAACTTCACTGACGAGAGCAGTTAATACACTGAATAGGTTGAAATTTGTCCACGATGAAAAACTCCTGTACACCCTTAACCAGTTCGCGCCGGATGACGAATATAAACACAAAGTTGTCCCCAGATTCAAAATGGATGACGCATAAACACGCTACGAGCAAGGCAGGAAATGTCTGTCAGCAGCGAGCAAGGCCGGAAATGCGTGGGTGTGCTTCCTGGTACTGTCAGCCTGAACCTGCTTCGGATCGATTTTTGTTAAAAATAATCCCGCGCGTTGGCTTAGTGATGTTAAAATAATCCCGGCGCGAACTGATTAAACTGCTAAATTAGTTTTAAATATTTAACCCCGCTCTATCACATGACCATCAGCTATGAACAGACGACAGGAGCGATATTCCACTTCTGTTGTACCCGATGGGACATCGTTTGATTTACGTGAGTTGAACTGGTTCGTGCTCATCAGTGTTGTCCTGTGAACGTCGATCGTGTAGTAGTCAGAGTAGAAATATCCCCCTGTCCAGTAAAATTAGCGCAATGTGTTTGTCCGTCGTGGTTTTCCCTAATAACATTCCTCGTAGTGCTTGTACCGTTACCAGCTGCCAACGAGGTACCAGCTAGAGTAATGACGGTTTGAGCGCTGATCTCCGTATAAACTGAATAAGACATTGGCTGTTAAGTCACCGTCCACCATATTACCACAATAGATGGATTAAGAAATGTCTAATTGAAATGTGTGAACTTTTTCCCACCAACAATTGTTTATTTGTTTTAAATATGTGATCCGTTCCTACGAAACCCGACATAAGTCGCACAGGCTATTTAGAGATACAGCTCATTAAAGTTGAAATGGGGTGAAAAATCTGGCGGACATCGATTTTTGTTTTTTGTTATTTTTTTATTCTTTAATATGTATACTTTAACCCTCAGTTAGGTTAAACAAAATTAACTTTATTGATGAGAAAGTACAAAAATCATGCATGTATTGAGACAAACTGTGTCCTAAAAGTGGTAATTTATCTCCCAAATACATCAAAATAAAATCTTCATAAAATTGGAAGTATGTATGGTATAAAGGTGGTTTTGGTACCAAATGAAAGCTTACAATGTGTACTAAATAGAAAATTACAATATCTCACAATAACAAAAAAACACTTATGTCTGTTTTTGTGGGAGCAGGTCACATATTAAAATAGCAAGAAAATATATTTCATATCACTTCTGTTTAGAAAAGATTTTTTATAAATTATTTTGTGGGAAAAAAAATGACTTTTTAAAAATTATTTTGTACAATGGGAGTGGATGGGACTGGTTCTCCCCACACAATCAAATGGAAGGATCGGGAACCAGTCTCTATTCAGACTTTATACATGGAGATCAGTGGGCCGTCGTATTCGGTAATCTGCTACTCTTTTTTTTGCACCAGGATTTAAGCAAGCTGAATTTCTTTTGACCAACCTGATTTCTTTTGCCCGTATGATGATCTAGGACCACCCCTTTTGCCCCCACCTCGTCAACGGTGCGTTTCATCCTCGGACAACCTTACACATCGACAACACCCACAACCTAAAAGTGGAGATTTAAGTGAGTTCTGACACTTCTAAATAGAAATTAAATTGGGACAAACTTTTGAATAAAATAACAGGTTGCACCTTTGACTGTAGATTGAAAAGGCCATTTTGGAAGTAAATTGGCTTAGTTTTTACAGGGTGTCTCCTCCAAAAATGCAACATTTTGTGTTGAAGACCGTACCCCTATAAGGAAATCGCCTATTGCCCAAAGTATTAGATATTATGTTGTAGACCTAATCTTGGCTATCTCTTAGTCAATTTGCACATAATGACATTCTCTACATTAGTTATATTATTCATCAGAACTTCTTGTACTGGTACCAAACATTAACCAGTGTCAAATGTGACCCGCTGTGCAAAAATGAGTCTGATGTCGGAAAATACATTTTTACGTAAAGGGCCGTTTATTGTCCCGGAGGTGATTTTTCTTTCAACAAATAACATTTTTGTTTTAAGGCATTTTGGTTTCTCCGACACCTATATTTTCAGATCTGCTCGATTTAAAAGATTGTTTTGATCTCTAAATTAAATTTAATACAGGTTTTGTCATTCTCTTACCATAGCATCTGATGAAGCACTACAATTGTAAATCTTCATTTTTTTCAAAGACATTTTTAATATAACTGAGAAAAAGCAAATTTCCCAAAATTTTTAAAGACCGATGCATTACGCTACATGCACTTTTGTACTTATCAAAAGAAAGCTTATTTCCTGCTTTTTCTGACCAACTGTAAAATTGGAAAAAAACATTTTTAACACATCAGACTTATTTTTGCAGAGTGGGTCACAAATATTAACACGATGAAGGAAGAATGTTGCAAATTGTTTTTTTCATGTTGCACAATTCAATCAGTGATTTTGCAGCCAATTGATCGCAGATTTTGCTCAAATGTCAACATGAGATAGCCGAGATACGATTATGTCACAGATCTAAATCTTAGGACAATGGGCAATTTCCTGTCAGGAGTATGATCCTTTTTTGTTTCTTTTTTTTGGGGTGGGGGGCACTTTAAACTCAAAGGGTTTTATTTTTTCAGTATTAAAGGCAAGACTACTATTTTATTTTGTGTCGTATTTTCATTTGGAAATTGGTGGTTGGAGTTATGTGAACAATCGTTAATATTAATGTGTGTAGTTTTACAGCAATTCACAGCACGGTGAAGGGGAAAATAACCGAACTGACATTTGTCCTATAGTATAAGGTGCAGAGTCGCCATAATAGCAGTCAGAAAGCCTTGGGGTCAGGAGTTGAATGTTTAGTTTACAAAAAATAACAATTCTCGTTATTATAACTTGTTTTTTGTTGGTGTTATTATAACCATAAACACGGAAGGTCTAGCTAAAAATATGGCGTTTGATTACGGTAGAATTTCCTCCTTGGCACAATTTTTGTGTCAGTATTTTCAATTGACATTCATTAGTAAATGTGTTCTTTTTTAATACCAAAGACAGGATTTTGGAAAACAGAACGAAACCACGCTCTCAGAGCTTCAAGTGAAACTACTTGACTCGGGGTAAAAAACTGACCTTAAGCATGCTGGCAAAATTGTGTTGTTAAATTAAATCTCGGATCTTGCTGATCAAACGCCGCCGTAACCCTGACAATCGTTTTTGTTTTGTTATGTTTTTGAACCCTTTTTGTTACAGAATGAAGCAGTGAAACAAGGTTATTTTTGTAATAATTTTTAGCGATATTTTAAAGGTAGTATACACCAGTTGCTTTTGCTGTAATTTTCGAAAATGGATGAGTTAGGGGATTCATATTTTATAGTAAATTTTGTGACGCTGACCTGTTTAAAGTTTTTTGTTCATAGAAGCTGGAAAAACCAAGAAACTGTTCTTGCAGTCTGGTTCCTTGACTTCATTCAGACAAATTCAATAAATTGGGGGCGGTTTATACAAATAGTAAGATTTTTACAATGATTGCCGGCTGGCAAACGTTTAAAATTCATACAAAATTCCATATTTCTTGAAAACCACATAATATTTGTTGTCGTGATTTCACAGGATGCTTGAGACTGTTATTCACTTACAGTCAAGTAAGGTATTTAATAATAATTAGTTTTGTTTTATGTTTTCAAATGGTGTATACTACCTTTAATTTGTACAGTTGTGTTTTCAAATGATATATAATTTTTAAAGCATTGTATGCATACGTTTGCATTATACATTTGTGACCCGCCACGGCAAAACCAGTCGCATGTCGCATGACCTAATTACACAGTACATTGCAAAAATGTGTTAGAAACCTCTATCTGGTCGATTTTCATATTTTATCAATATGGCCGCCAAAATGGCCGCCAAAATGGCCGCCAAAATGGCCGCCAAAATGGCCGCCAAAATGGCCGCCAAAATGGCCGCCAAAATGGCCGCCAAAATGGCCGCCAAAATGGCCGCCAAAATGGCCGCCAAAATGGCCGCCAAAATGGCCGCCAAAATGGCTGCCAAAGGAACCCCATGGGACATTATTTAATATTGGGAACATAAAAATTCATTCACTAGACACATTGAGGATCACAAAAAAAGTAGGTTAGAAAATATCCACACGGTACACAGGAACCCTACCTTCCTTCTAGACTAATTAGACCATGGTTGCTATGCAGTTTTAAGTGAAAAACCTCTGAAAATGAACAACAAACTTTAATCGCGATTTTCTCAAAACTGCGTATTTGCGATTTAGCATCTACAATTTGCGATTTAGCATCTACAATTTGCTCTAACTCGGTCAATTTTTATCTGAATTCAATGAAATATGCATCATATTGAAAGGAATTTTGTGCAGATTTGCTTCACACATCAAAAACTTCAATTGTCAAATTTTGGACATGTGACTGGTTTTGCCATGGTGGGTCACATTTGCATTATACATTTGTTCTTATCCGTTGCATGCTGTCATTTACATCACATCATATCACGCCATCACTCACTAAAACATGACCTGCTTCCGCATTGATTAAATTTCAAGAAAAACAGTCCAGAAAGTAGTCTATATGTAGATCAAAATATTTCCTTTTCATATTTGTTTCAAATGCCAGCCAGACTTGGCAATTCACACAAAAGGCAAGCTCTAGAAAGATTAATGTTTGCTTTTGTAAATGTTTGTATTATTTCTTTTTTGTATTTGCGAAATATATTTTATTTCTGTGAACTCTGCATGCGACGCGGCGATAGGCTGTGGGCTTCTATTTTCAAAAGATTATGTTAAAAGATTATGTTGACAAAAAGTCCATTGTCTGCAAAATCTGCCAAGGAAATTTAACAACTCCATGTTAAAAGCAAAGCTTTCTTATGTTTGGTATTCGTTGAGGGCACCCTCCTATATATAGTGCAGTTGCCATAGAATTGGCAGACCTTTTAAAACCTTTCAAGTTTCCAGGACTGAAGGGTTTTGAAAGGTGAGAAAACTGTCTGACAAAAGGAACCTATGAAAGATTTCAAAAGGTAAAACAACTCTCTATTAAACAAACTGGTGTGAGAAAAAAATATACCTTTCAAAAAGTATTGAAAGGTGTAGTAGTGCAGTAGCAACAAATTCTGGAGCGTTTTGAAAGGTTCATACTTATTTATAGCCATTTTGCTCAGTAAGCAGAATTTGAAAGGTTTTGAAAGGTAAAACCATAAGAGGGTTAAATTAACCAGCCCTATTTTGGTCTCCCGACCCAAGAAAGAAAAAGCCTTTTCTATTACTGCCGACCCGATCTGGAACCCCATTTACCAAACAAATTAGCCCCCCCCCCCCCAACAACAACACCAAACTGTACATTGTAAATTCATATACCAACCAGCCTTACTTCAAAGGCAAAAAAATATAAGAAGCATAGAAATAAAAAGGGACACCTTTATGATTTGTCTTTGCTATCTCTTTGCTTGTTGTGAATTCCTTTCCGTTAACTGTTTACCGTTTTTTGTTGCGTTTTGTTCCTTTGTCTAACTTTACTTCCTACTAACAGCTGATGTTTATAACACTCCAACTGGTCAAACGTTTATCTTGCAACGGCAACAAACCAGCCCCTTGTTACCCGTGACAACGACAGAAATGAGTAGACAGGAAGGCAGACACAGATCTAAGACGTCACCAGGTTTTTACTCATCAATACAATTTCTTCTCCCAAAAGAAATTGGGCAATAAACTCATCTAAAACATTACGTTCACTGAACGATGAGAAATATTTTCGCCACGGGTCCCTGTAAAAAAAATTAAAAATTATCGGTAATTTTAATTTATGCTATCAGGTTAATGATTCTGAAACATAATTATTTGAATAAGACAGTCTTGTAAAACGAAGTGGTTATCTTCTTTCAAATCACAAATGAGTATCTTGTACGTATCTGAAAAGGCAAAATCTGACCCATAATGGCAGCATCTGATGTGCTTGTTTGTTTTTGTTTGTTTCCTCCCTCCACCAGCCATCATGGACGACACTGATAACTATCTAACCCCAGTCCAACTTAAATTTCGGCCAAAACCGGAACCGGGCAACCAACCGTTGCCCCTAGCAACCAAACCGTCCTCCCGCCCCACCTTAGCCAATAAGCCTTTAGTATTTAAGCCACCAATCAGGAATCTGTCGGGGTGTCAGGTGGTACCGCCAACCAGTTACATCCACCCAGAAGCCAGGCCTAGAGGGAAATCCTTCCCAACACTGTCCGAAGGTTAAACAATTTAAACCAATGTCCACATTTGGCGTCACCCATTTTGCAGTATCGATTCACATAAAGCAGTTTCAATTTGTTGCCATAGCTAGAACACGGCTGTCCGTCCAAAATATAGATACATCAGACCCAAAATAGCCCATAGACTTGTGAGTAGGAAATGTCAGCATTATCCAACATTTCATTAGAGGCTGGGCTCAAACAAATCAAGAGATGTGACTCCGAAAACAATCATGGAAAAGTTACACAGTTTTTAAATGGGAACAAAAGTTTAAAATAAATATGCTTCAATGCCAAACATTTGATCCAACTCATTCTCTTTAACACCGCGTTCACACTTGATCCTGCTAGGAGGATCAAAGGAAGATCTGATCTCGAAAGGGCGATCAAAGAGAGATCACCGGCTAGTGTGAACGCGATCAGGATCAGGATCAGATCCTCCTTTTTGATCTCCCTTTATTGCGAGATCAAATGGAGATCAGATCCCGCAAAGGCGATCAAAAAACAAGTGTGAACGCAGATCGAGATCAGATCCTGCAATTTAAGCTGCTCACATCCGGTGTGTCAGGTCATTAAAAAAAACCGCGAAACAAGAAATTGTAAACAACACTTTGCCTACCACCTGTCATCGTCCGTGGCCGGCCAACGCTGTGTAATGTATATGGGGGATTGCAACGTACGTGTGTCGCCGTATCGTTTACACACATGTACACCAAATAAAAAAATGGCGCGACGCAACAAACAAAACAACATGCGCGCGCACAATCAATGACCTCGCACAGTAACCTTTGCTGTCAGCTGAACTGAACTTCCGTTTAACTATGCGAGATCAATGCGAGATCACACTCAAATGCTTGATTTCGCTTTCGGGATCTGATCCTCCTTGGATCCTTGTAGGAGGATTAAGTGTAAACGCGGTGCAAGTTGTAATCAGTTGATTGGAGATGCAATCACTCCGTCATTTTGTCTGTGAAGTTGTTTTGGTTTTTGTTTTTTGTTTTTTTAAGCATTCTTTAGAGTTGTATTGGAGTCCCTGCAAGTCCAGCACAAGTCCTTTGGTCTCAAGTCAAGTCTCTAGCTTTTCAAATGAACTGTTAACAAAAGCATTTCTTTGTCATTGTTCAACCATTTACTTGTGACTGGCTTTATGAAATGGCTTGTGACTGGACTTGTGAAAGGACTTGCAGGGACTCGAATACAACTCTGGCATTTTTCATTTAATAAGCCAATTTGGTATTCCAACTGTGCATGTGCGCATAAATATTTGCCATCTTTTCTTTCAAGATAAACGTACACGTATACGAGCAAAAGCTGAGCGGGTACCAGCAAATTCAAAGATATCGTCATGCTCTTAACCAGTTCGCGCCGGATGACGAATATAAACGCAAGTTTTTCGCAGATTCAAAACGGATGACGCATAAACACGCCACGAGCAAGGCCGGAAATGTCTGTCAGCAGCGAGCAAGGCCGGAAATGCGTGGGTGTGCTTCCCGATACTGGCGGCCTGAACCCGCTTCGGATCGAGTTTCGTTAAAAAATAATCCAGCGCGTCGGCTCGGTGATGTTAAAATAATCCCGGCGCGAACTGGTTAAGTAACATTTTTTTTTAATATTAAAAAAACGTTTGTACAGCGAAGTGTTTTCAGGTGTCTCGTGTGTCCAACAAAAGTTTTCATCGTCTTTTTTATTGCACAAAAAAATGCACAGATTACAAATTCGATTACCTTCCCCATAGCCTTGTGTGCATTTATCTTCTGTGTTCATCCCAAAAGAAAAAATCTAGCCGATTTTGCTGTGCACATGTGCAGTTTGAATACTGAACTGGCCAATTTTTCTGCTTACTTTGCATAGCAAGGGGCCAATTTCACGGAGCTGCTAAGCACAAAAATTTGCTTAGCACAAAAAAAGTCTTGCTCATTAAAAACAAGTTATCAGCCAAAATTCTACGTGTTTTTCATGCTAAGCAAAAAAACAGCTGATTATCAATCAAAAACAATAAAGATCACGTGAAAATTTGATCTGTAACCTTGTTTTTACCAAAGACAAATTTTCATGCTAAGCAAATTGTTGTGCTTAGCAGCTCCGTGAAATTGGCCCCATATCTCATCCTGCTGAGTATCTTGTCAGTGTGACAAATTTGGGTCATTCTATAAATGTAGGGTCCAAAGTGCGACATTTCTTCCGTTCATGTTCCCTCTGAAATTTCGAATTTGCTACTCAAGTGTCATTGAAAATGACTTCAAACTGCTGTCCTTGGTTATTGAGGTAGTCTACTTTACAGAATCACTCTTTAGGAAACAAAACATAAAGGAATGTATCAAGAATTTACAAAAAAACTGGACCCAACATTTATACAGTCGCCCATATTTGTCTGCCCCTGTTTTTATACCATCACTTATTTAAAGGTAGAATACACCATTTGTAATTGCTTGAATTATCAGGAATGGGTGGATTTGGCGTTCTGTATTTTATTGTGAATATCGTTTAACTCACCTGTTCGAAGTTTTACAATCATGGATGCCGAGGAAAGCAAGAAAAATGGCTTTTGTTTTTAACTGGAGTCAGGCAGTGGTTCTTATGTTGTTCTTTGGGTTTTTGCGATCACTGTCCGGCGATCGTGATTTTTTTTTTTTATAAAACTCAATTTTTCGGAACAATTATAAGATATATAGCGCAATCATTTTGCTGTATGCCTTCAATCATTATTTACTTTTAACTAAAGTAAGATATTTCTTAATAATTCGATAGTAAAATTGTTCGATATCTGCAAATGGCGTATCCTAACTTTAAATCTGACTTACATTTAACAATTTGCCATCTTTCTATTCTTTCTCACTACATTTCTGATTGTTGTGTGCAAAGTTAGTGGTGGGGTAGGACCTATTTTTTGTGTTTTAAAAATAAGAATACAATCACATACATTTAAAGCACCATTAAGATCTTATATTCAAAAATATTACCAATTTTAGTTTTTGAATATGTCTAGTGGGGTTTTTACATTTTTTGTTACATCTTGCAACAACAACAAATAATGACTTTTGAAAAATTTCGTGATTTGCCTATTGTCCGCGACTATTTATGTAACTATTGATCTGGTTAATTCAATCTCAGGACAAAGCCAACCCATGGGGGTTGAGCTCAACAAGATCTTCAAAAAGTTTGGCGTTGACAAGTGAACTCAAAGTAGGGGAATCGGAAGACATCTCATCTTTCTTCAAGAATCATTTCAAGTTGACTCGGCAGTGATGAACGTAGGTTTTAGATATCGGTGCCATGGTGTATTTTCCCCAATGTGGAGAGAAGCTATTATTTTTCTTTTCCATCAGGCAAGTCATCAGTAACAAGAAAAATGAGACTAAATTTCAGTCTCCGTAAATGTGATGCGATCAAGCAAAATCAGTCGGAACTCGGCAATTCTTGTTTTGAGATCGGGCCAAAATATGTTCGTAGGGGTGGAAAAATCAAAATTGACTTTTTTACAAAAACATAAGGGGAAAATATCTGTCTTTTACATGAAAATACTCTTTTAACCAAATTCAGAAGGGAAGTGATACAAAAACATGATTTTCTCAGTTTCTTTATTTTTAACGTGCTGGTTGTAATTGTTTAACCAAAGGTCGTATTCACATGGGGTTTTCACTGAAATGGAGCCTGAAGTACACTACAAAAGAATGTGTAAAAATTCCCAAAATGACCAAAGCCTACTTCAGACTGATTTTGCTTGATCGCATCACAAATGATAAACTGAAGAGAAAATATCTACAAAAATCATTTGGTATAATATCGGTACATTTACATGTACATTGACACAAACTTCGCACATGGTGCCTCAACGTAACCGATTTGGTGACATTTGAGGTGGTAACTTCCCTTTCATTACAACCAAAATTTGAATCTTTCAGAAAACGTCCGAGTCTTTCCAAGTTTTTAGTAATCATTCCGCTGGTGTCAATAATATCGCTAGCTGTTCGTTTTTTTAAACTCTTTTAAACTTTTTAAGGGCATTTCACATTTTGAAAGTTTTAAATCTGCTGAAATAGTTTGTATATATTTGTACGTAGCTTGGCTTTCTATGATGTAAATGTAAATATGGGCTGGGTTACTTTAATAAAATGAAAGCATTAGCAATTTTTCTTTTTTTAATGTGTTGGTGACTATACTCTAAAAAGGAATTGCCTACCATCCTATGCTTTAGATATAATGTTATAGACACGTCTTAAGCCCTGTCCACACTGGACTTAATTTGGGCAAACTAACCGAGCCAATGGGTAACTTGCCTATTTCAAGTCTAGTGCGGATAGCCTGGGTAACTTTCCTCACAGGTAACTAACCCACGCCGCGTGGGTAGTTTAACCGAGCAAAAGGTGCCCAGGAAGATTGACCAGGAAGATTTAACCGAGCCAGAAAATCCAGTGCGGACGCGACGTCTCGGTTAAATCTTCCATCACCCATTATGTAAGAAAATAATGTTGAGAGCTAGCGTCGGGAACAGACGATCCGGTCGTCAAGTCGCGGTCATAGGTCACGCAGGGCGCCCTCTTTATTGTTTTGGAGCCAGCTCGGTTAGTTTACCCATCGTCTCGGAAATTCTACCCGCGTCAATTAAATCCAAGTGCGGTGGTGGGAAGATCAACCCATCGGAATGTTACCCGGCGTCATGGTCAAATTACCAAAAATGTTTATCCAGTGCGAACACGGCTTTAGCTGTCACAAATTTGAACAAATTCAGCAATAAATTGTACACCCAGCAAGATATGGGAACGGTGGACTCCCCAATACCCCCAATTGGGAAGTATTACCCCAATAGTAGTCCCCAATACCTAGACACTCTCTAGACTATTGTTACCTAAAGCTATGGTCACAAATCAGAGCAGCGACCGACCGATCAGTAGCCTGCTCGGTCGCTGCTGGAATTTAGGCATCGCCCAGCGATTTTTGGAGAAGTCGAGCAGGCTGTAGAGCCCCAGCGATGCCTGGGCGGTGACCTGTCGATTTCCCGTCGGTCGCCAGACGATTTTTGGTCAAAACTGGGCGAAATCGGAACTTTTTCGCGCAGTGTCCCGGCAGTGACTCGCCTCCCAGTGACCGATTGATCTCCCAGCGGCGACCGGGCGGCGACCGCTTGGCAGCCTCTGACCTAGCAGCTTCGATTTTTGACTTAAATCGCCCAGCGGCGAACGCTCGATTAGGTCGGTGCCCGGGCAGAGACCGCCCAGGCACCGAGCGTATTTTGGGCGGCGAGTGAAAAGTGAGCAGGCGTCACCCAAATTTTAACTCCGCGCTAAAACTTCAGCGGCGACCGAGCGATGCCCTAAAAACGAGCGGTGCCTGGGCGGCCGCCGCTCGGTGGCCGGGCAGAATTGGTTAAAAACTAGCCGCTCGGCCGCCCAGCAGGTTACTTTTGGGTAATGTGACCATAGCTTTACCCACTCCCCCTAAAAGCCTAAACAGAATTCCTGAGAAACCACAACATTCTGCAAGCACAATAAAGGAGGAGAGGGTGGGGGGGGGGGGCCTTCTTTTATTCATATATCTTGCCCATGGCATGCCCAATAGAAACAATTAAACTAACTCAGGTATTATGAATTGGAATTATTATTTGAACAACTTGCACCAATCATCAAAAAGAAATATTAACACATTTAAGGAAGAATGTTGCAAATTCGATTTTCAAGTTTAATATAAGCAATTCAATCTGTGATTTTGCAGCCAATTAATGGCCAATTTTGTTTAAACATTTCCAAGACATGTTATAACACAGATCTAAAGCTTAGGGTGATGGACTATTTCCAGTTAGAAGTAGTTAGAAGCATGGTCCTGTTTTGTTTTGTTTTTGAGGGAGGAGGTGGGCATGCTGTTTAGGGTAATGCAGACATATACCTGTTTAATGTTTCAACATTATTAACCTTGCGATGTGCCACCGTACTTTTTTTCGAAATCGCTTCGCCGTAAAAAAACAATTGATATATATTCCTAGTTCAAAGCATGCCGAATAGCATGGTAAGTGCCGCTTGAACCCTGATTGAACCGGTGACCCAGCTTTTAGCAAAGCAAAGTGCTGCCCCACGAGTATCCCATTACTTTGTGTACATAAAGGGGCCTTTCAAGTCTGGGTTATTCAGACCTTTCTCTGTCAGTCCAGACCTATATACCCAATCAATCATGATATTGTTGACTTGCCCCATTTAACAACACCAGCTGGGATCGAATATATTCAGACACTTTAGGAAAGTACTGTGTTGACATATAAAGCCATAAAACCGAACAGCATGGGGGTTACACACGAAATACAACCGACTTTGAAAAAAAAGTACGGGCGCGTGTTCGTGTAAAAAAAGAATGGCCGCACGTCGCAAGGTTAAAGCACAAACTACATGTACTATGTACACAAGATTTGTTTTCTGACAGAAAGGTATTCGGTTTCAGAGCAATTTTGGGAAAAAACACAATATTTGTGTCGAGGTTATGCATGTCATTGTTCAAAATTGCAAGATTGATATACATGCAATGGCTAAAGTCATGGTGTGATAAAGAGTTCAATTGTTGTGAGTTGTTGGTAGAGTATACCATTTGCAGCTTTGCCAAAAGTAACCGACCAAATTATTGTGGAAAAGTTAAACACTTGTTTTAACCAGTTCGCGTCGGATGGCGTGTACACACGCAAAATTTTTCCCAAAATTTAAAACAAATATTCGGATAACAAATATCTGTCGGCGACTGGCTCGCCGTTAGCGAGTTCGGAAATATCAGGGTGTGCTACCCACAGATGCTGGTCGTAACCCATCTCGGATCAAGGTTTGTTAAAAAGAATCCTGCCTGGGTTAAAGATGAATTACATTAAAACTCCCTGTAAAATTATTACAATGGTTTGAAAACTTCTCGAATGTACCTGAAACTAAATATTACCAAAAGTAAAGATATTTATTTGGTTTAGTTTAGTTCAAGAAAGCACATTAATTTTGATAGTGAATTTTTTTTTCAAGCTGAATTTTTATTTTTGGAAAGAAATTGTTAGAAATTTTAATATAATATTCCACTTGCTGTTGTACGCGGATGGCCATATAGCAATAGTTTTCTTGTAAAGGGTGTTATATTTTTTAACTACTTTTGATATGATGAATTGTGTATGCATTTTTGCAGTGTCATTTGTGTACATTTGGTAGTGATTATCTAGCGCTAAGCGGTAATTTTGTTTGCAGATTGTCATAAGATTTTATTTTTGGAGAATAGTGATAAAAATTGAATGTATAAATTTGATCAAACTAACTGAAATTGCTTAGTATTTATGTATGTAACGTGTACGATTACATTTGAACCATGTGACTTCTTCCCACCATTCATTGACATTCGTAAATTGGTCCCGAAAAACCGGACCTTGTTTACATGTTGAAAAATATTTGACATACGTGATCCGTGTTCGAAATTTTGAAATTTGGTGCTTTATTGCAAGAATAGGTTACTAGCCAAAATCATGCTATGTACAATGCTTGTGACCCGTATTCTCTTTTGTGACAACAAAGTTGGCGAGTGATAATTCGGCTGTTTCCACAAAATGGTCCTGGTCTTTTTTAACTTTTTGGCAAGTTTTGTTCTATTGTTTCCGACGATAGTGCAAAATTACAAATTTCAAAAACTAATTATAACATTTAAATCTTCCTATTTGCCATTAGGGGAGAAAATCTATGCATCAAATGAAAAAAACATAATTTTATATATCTTTTTAATTCTTTATTATTTATGTTGACAATGATACAGCCAATAATCTTTGCTTCAGAATACTGGTGCATATAATGATGCAAATAAAAAAATCCAAGTTTTAGGATACATTTTTTTACACTTACACCACAAAAACACTTAGTAAATCAGCCCATCTAAGGTCAAGTAGAATGCTCCCCAAAAATATTTGTACCCTTGTAAAAGCTTGTCATTTTTACATCACAACCGAACTTATTTCAATACATTGTAAATTATAAATATTTTATATTTGATTTGGTAATATGCATATAATTTTTGTATACGATGTATTAATCAGTTGTTTTTCATAATTTGTGGGCAATTCCAATAAAAGCTGTGTATGATGCTTAAATTGAACATTGCATTTATTTAATTAGTAGAAAGGAAAATACGTTCAACTTTACGTTACCATTAAAATAGCTTAATAATATCTGCACTTAAACATTTTATACAAAATAATGATTTGATAAATGTTTATCAAATTTTGATTGAAAAAAATAATAATCACATACCATATTCTACAGCAGTATGCTAAAATCACAATATGGTTAATGTTTAATTTGTCCTAAAATATCTAAGTGTAGCTAAACATGAGAATAATTTTTTTGACAAACGTATAAACTTAATTATATTGAGACTCCCTTGTTACAGCATCTTTCTTAAATTGGTTTGTTAAAAAAAAAAGGATCGTATACGTTTGGTAATTACTCCAAAAATTAATGGTAATAAAAACTTACTTGGTGAGAAGTACAGCAGCTTTGGATAGTATAATGCATTTTTAGAAAATTGTTCACTTCGAAGTACTGCGGTTATGGAAAAAGATATCACTTTTTATCCCAAAAATATTGAATCTGAGAAGCGTTACTGCAGTGACGTTTCTCAGATTGTGTATTCCAATGCAGATTATTCTTCGTGCGTGGACATAACCGCTCCAGATTTTTCGGCAATATCTCAAAATCGCTACCACCTTTTAAAATAAAATTTTGACAGGCTAGTTTTATGGTATATATCTATAACTATATAGGATTGAAACAAACAGTGGGTTCCAATTACCAAACGTATGCAATATGCGGGTGTCACCTTTGCATGTGGTCAATTTAAACAACCGCAAAAGACCCTAAGACTTTTGACCTATTTCTGAAAAAGGTTGTGATGGATCACTCCATCCAAGTTACTTGGAAATCCATCAAATTCTGTAGACATTTGAAGCACTTTAAACAAATGACACCTTTGACATCAAATCAACAGTTCTATTACACTTCTATTAAAAACTCGTAATCCTTGTAAAATAATTGTGAAACAAAAAAGACCCTCAGAGAAACCTGAGATGTTTATAATTTATACACAGTAATATCTACAGACAACTTGGCAAAAAATAAGTTTTGGTTTGAATGTTTGTCTAGAACATAATTCTGTTCAAAAGTTGGCACCAAACAATTTTGCAAAGAAAAGTTTTGGTTCTTTATATTTTGACCTTTAACAGGGAGTTCATTTATGTGCAGATAAACACATAAAGAACCAAATTTAGCCCTGTGTGTAGGCATTTATAGTGAGTATGATATTTTTGAATGTTTAATACAAGAAGCATTATTATGAGAAGATAGCTATGACAAGCATTTTTGGCAGCCCGGTTGAATAAAAAAATAAAAAAAATTCGATTTATTTTTTAAAAGACGAGTACATTTTGAAAACCCCTTATATATAACCCCAACCCAGGAGAAAGGTGTCAGTAATGATCATGCTAAATTTGTAACACTAATCTGCTCGGACTTTCGCATTTTTGTATCACTGTGGAGACATGGCTTTGTCCTCGTGTACAAAATGGTTAAAAAGTCGAGCACGTTTTTTCAAAATGCTCCTATTTTAACCACAATTATTTTCCTGGGTTGAAATTCCGACCAAATGTACCCTATATGATACCCTAACCCTAGTTTTTGAGTAATTTAGGTAAAATCCAAAAATCTAATTTGTGAAATTCTTATTGGAGACCTATTCATCTATAGAAATTACCCTTTGGAGACCTTTTCACTCTCATTGTCCCCATTGTGTTCATGTCTCCAGAGGGTACCGTATTTCGCACTGTAGTTAAAAACTAAAAAACATTCATTAAGACAGACAATGGGTGTTGCGGTTTGACTGCTGCCAGAGGGAGTTCCATTGGCCAACAGTTGTGTTTTGTGCTGCTAGAGGGGGATTTATAAAAGACGGATGGCGGATGTTTTGCTTTTGTGGTAACGCTAGACAAGTTCTATTGCAGCCTGCTAAAGCCGCTAGAGATTTTATTATTCCAACCAAACAGTGGGAAACATAGTAGTGAAGTTTGAAACTTCGAGGTTTTAACCCACCTGAAAGAAATTCAGCACAGCTGTTTATAAAGATGTAGAATAGGCCCTGCTCCGTTGGTTTCGGGGAGCCCTGTGCAAAACCAATTCCATAAACGGCCCCCTTTTTTCTTGAAAAGGCAAAACAACTAGCCAAGATGACAGAGATACAGGATGGCTCCTCACAGACCGAAGTAATACCTCACAGGCGGAGCTGGGAGGTCTTCATCTGCATCCTCTGAAGGAGGTTCGAATCCCACGGTGAGATCCATGTACTTGATACCGTCGCTGGGTTTGAGAAGCTCAAACATGCTGTCATGAAGAAGACAAAAACAGCAAGAAAGGTAACTCAAAAGACAGAGTGCTGTGGCCTTGTGGTCCGTGAGTGATTCTACTGGTTGTGGGGGGTTCAAGTCCAGCTAAGGGTTACGGTGCCTGTGTCCTTGGGGGCAACACACATCACTTGTTGCTTCTCCCTACCCAATGTACCGATGAGGGCACAGGTAGTTGTTAACTACGGTAGTTTCAGCTGCTTTGGGTTGAAATGGCAGCAAGGAGCTGTGGAATTCCCAGGGAGCTGAGATTGTCTTTAGAGTGTTTTACTGACTTTATAACGAGCAGCTTAATGACGATGTAGTGCCTTGAGCACCAATACTGGTGGTTACATGTTTAGAATGCCATTAGCCTCTGTCATGAAATAACGAAAATCAACCGAAGAGGGCGTTTTGCGGAAATTTGTCAATATGGCTTCCGAGCTCTCGCGTAAGACTAACGTAATTAGCTATACCATGGAGGAAAGACAACAGATAGTTAGCTTTTGCGGGGAAATACTTAATAAAAAAATGGCCAATCATAAAACTAGATTTGCTTTCCTGCACTTGAAAAGACCCGCCGTGTATTTAAGCTCCTTAGAAAACCGGTTAAGCCCAAGATTTTAACAATCTTTTTTTCCAGTGGCACTGAACTGAAGCTTTATTTGAATGCCATATATTTGAATGCCATACAGTAAACAAATTCTGGGGCCAATTCATACAAGCAATATTCTTTTCTTTTTTTTTTTTTTTTTTTTGGACATCAAAATATAAATTTGGGGCTTTACACACACACACTTTGTTTACATAATTACTATATGGACGTTAAACCTCAACATTCCTGATCCTGCAATGCTAATTTAAAAACCAACCAGTTTTAAATACTGTCCCATTAAATGTAGACGCCTGTGAAATCTAATATCTTTCACCCTATATTGACTGAAACCTTACATGGGTCATAAATGACATTTACTATAAAAAGAAGTTCGTAAATATAAACTTGGATTTTCCAAGAATTATTCAATTGCGCCACGACTTAGGGAATACTCGGTCGATTGTGTGCCAAACTTTCTGGACGCGTTTTTCGGACTAAGTTTACACCTAAATTGTTAAGGGTAAATAGCAAGCATTAATAACATTAACATGGTAAATGTACAATGAATTTGCAGTTTGTCAACAAAGAAGTTTGGCAACATTGCCGCATGAGGAAAGTCGGCCCAACATTAACTGTTTATAAACAATGTAAACGTCGAAGTACAGCTATAGCTACGCACGTACGTACGTATAGCACAGCACACTTTCACCAACTGATCATTTTTTCAGTCGCGGTTTCTTTCTCTTTCTTAATTTTACGGTTTTGGATGACATTTAGCCTTATGCCTACGGTTTATTCTTCCGAAATAGCCACAGCCTTTAGAGCTTCGTCGTAAGCCATTAAGTTCCGACATTGACGACACACGTGTTGCTGTTGTTAAGCGCCGCCATCTTGACAATTTTCCGCGCGTTGACCTTTTAGAAAGGTCATGACAGAGGCTAATGGCGCAGTGGTTACAGCTAGTGTTCGGCTCATGCACAATGGTGCACGCATTGTATATGGTTCAAACCCTAGTTTTGTGCCCTTGGGCATGACATTTAACTACATTTGCCTCTTTCCACCGTTGATATTGGCTGCCCATGGCCTTATTGTTTTTTGGGGGGAGGATAAAGGGAAATTGGGGTTAGGGGTCAGGAAAGTCTATAAAGATTCTATGGGAAAATCTCCCTAAAGGTACATTGTACCATTATTGGTAATATTCTTCTTATTATTTTTACTATCTGTCATTAAACTCTCCACCTAGAAATAACTGGATACCAGTTCCCCACCCAGAATTAAATAGGGACTTGTGAGGGAAAATATGGCCATTTTGATTGTGTCAAATTGGCAGCAACGAAACTCTACACTACCCCATCAGAGCTGACGATCGCGGTGATAACGATACAGAACCTTGAAGTGGTTGAACCCGTAAAACCTTTGAGGTAAACTTTGCGTTGAATTGAACAGTAACTGTAATGTATAAATCTGACAAACGGCTGTTTTTGCCTCACCTTTTGCTTAGTCTCTTCATGTGGCCAGGCATCATTGGTACAAATATCATCTTGACTCCATGCACTACCAGAGAGATACTCAAGTCATGTGTATCCTGAAGACAATAAGACAAAAATATATATCAGGATTAACACTATTATTCACAAGATTAGCAGCTAGACGGATTTTAGTGCTCTGCATAAACTTCAAATTCCATTTTAAAATTTATATTTATCAAGCATTATTTTCACTTTTTTTTTTTATAAATCTCCCATCCTAGGAGTTTTACAAGTTTAGGATTTATTGACTATTAAAATGATGCTCAACAAATTATCAAAAAACAATATTTAACAAAAGTATAATGGAAATTGTTCTTTCTATTATAATGGAAACCCAATAAGTAATTTTAAAGAATTAGAATTGGAAGTAACAGCTTTTGATGGATGTTGAGTTGCAGCATTTCAACTGGTGAGAAGAGGGTTCAAAACTTGCGGTTTCTCCCTCACTGAAAGGAGATATTCACAAGGACAGGCTCGTAAGCAGACCCAGGTAACCAATAGAATAATAGTAGGATCACAATGTTTAAAATCAAGATAAAATTATACATGTAGTAGGACTTTGTTGGTACTGGCCTATGTCCACAACATCATAATTATTTTAACATCACCGAGCCGAGGGGCGGGGATATTTTTAACGAAACTCAATCCGAAGCGGGTTCAGGCCGAGAGTACCGGGAAGCACACCCACGCATTTCCGGCCTCGCTCGCTGCCGACAGACATTTCCAGCCTTGCTCGTGGCGTGTTTATGCGTCATCCATTTTGAATTTGGGGAAAACTTTGCGTTTATATACGTCATCCGGCGCGAACTGGTTAATGTTATGTACTTGTGTTCCATCTTCAGCTTTTGGAAGTACAGTAGCAGTATTCAATAAGATTCCCTTTCTTTTCTTTTTGGGAGCAAAAAGTATGAATTTCAAGGGAAAAAGTAGAAGCAAGAAATAAAGAAAACAAGAAAAAGTAGAATACTTCAGAGCCTTCCAAGTGCTACTGCAAACCTTCCATTTCAACAGTACCTACCTTAAAGTGTTGCGTGAAATCCTTGAGTGTGTATCCCTTGTGGCCTCGTACATGCCACATATCCCACTGTGTGAACTTTAACCCTGGTTTGATCTGAGTGACGTTAGCCGGGCCAGGCTCCGAGAACATGATGAGTGACAGGCCTAGATTTAGGAAGCAGTTACGATAATCGGACACGGTGGCACCCTGGATGTATTTGATCAGTTCTAGAGTAGCCTGCAAGAATGCAAAGAAAAGGTGAAAATATTCTTTTAAATAATAAAACCACAAAGGTGAATTATAAAGAAAGACTGTAGTAGCCCGACGCCACTTCAGCGGTTGTGTACAGCCGATCCCTACATTTTTTACATGTACGGCCGTATCCTAATTACTTTGCTACAACGGGGGCCAATTTCATAGAGCTGCTAAGCACAAACATTAGCTTAGCACAAAAAAGGCTAGCTCATTAAAAACAGGTAATTACCAGCCAACATTCTACTAGTTTTTCATGCTAAGCAAAAAACCAGCTGATTATCAATCAAAAACAATAAAGATAACGTGAAAATTTGGTCTGTAACCTTGTTTTTGCCAAGGACAATATTTCATGCTAAGCATTTGTTTGTGCTTAGCAGCTCTATGAAATTGGCCCCAGGTGACAACAAAGGTGACAACACAGGTGACAACACAGGTGACAACACAGGTGACAACACACGTCTCTATACAAATTGGTGTCAGCTGCTTTTACAGTCATACTAAATAATTATGGGCCGAGGCCAAGTACGGGGCCATAAGCTCCGCCATCTTTGGTTTGTTTCCATTTCCTAATTTGCTTGTGCTGACATTTTAAGAGAGCTATCATGATCACCTGACTAAAAGGTGTGATGTGATTGGTCAATACACACTGTTTGACAGGCAGGTAGGGTCTATATCGGAATAGCCATAAGCCATGTCTGGTTTTCTTGGCTTATGGCTTGAAATTACACAGGAATCAATGGTAACAGCTTGATGCAGCCACTTCACATAGACTCGTATGTGATTCTAAGCCATAGACAATTCAGACACAGCACTACATAGTATTGTTCTTGGTCTTTCTCTAACATACAACAAATCTACAAGAATTTTCCTTGTCTGATTCCCTGACTCCATTCCTTATCAAGTCAATGAATGGCTTACCAGTCCAGCCACTGCTGCCGTTGTCGTAGCGATCGCTGGTACGATGCGGCCGGCGATGCGTTTGGTCTTGAAGCGGTCAGCGGGTTCAATGTGGTACATTGTCGCTCGCAGGTTGGAGGCTGAGGTAATGTAATCTATATGTCCATTGGTGTCGTCGTCTTTCTCAAATTCGGCAGGAATCATCCGACAGTGAGCTGAGGAGTAGCGCAGGATGAAATTTATAACCAAATTTTACCAGGAATCTTAAAACTGACTTTGTTCAGACTTTTTTGGGGGGTTTATTATTCTCACGCTTTATCGCCCCAGTGATCATCCAACATCCTCCATGTCCCGCATCATCGCTGCTGGGCTCCATATAACCCGCTTCAACGTCAGTTTCCTGACAACAGACAGTAATGTCGAGTTCTCTCCGGTTTTTTCAGAACCAGACATCTCACTAAAGACCACTACCGCGGTGTTACCGCCAAACTACTTATCTTTTCCCTTTTTCGTCATGCAAACCTTCAAATCTCATCTTAACCCACAAACTTATCAATCACCCCCTTCTTATACCTAGGGTAGCTCTCTTCTTGGCCATAAGCTGAGCTAGGTGCTGTCGGCATTGCACTATCTCATCGGATGTCACAGATGACTCCAATACAGGCTGGGGTTTTGTTGGGGACGATGCCTCCGTCTCAATCACCTACAAGGACAAAAAGAATACTCTCCTTGCTCTAAAAAAAATATGTAATCTGATACACTGATTTCATTGGTCGATAAGCTACCAATTTCTACGAAATAAAAATGGTAAATAATCTGCCACAATTTGTTCATAAATTTTGTCTTGTTGACTCTCAAATTCTTAAAGTAAAAATTATAGTGTGGGGCTTATACAGGTGGCCCAACACAATTGTCCAACTATATTTCCAAGAACTTCATGACAGTGATTTTTAATGGTACGTCATTCGCCAAAATGGGACTGAACAGGACAGGAGTACAGAAGAAAGTTTAAAAAATGTGGGTGATTTTTTTTTTCTTCAGGTTTATTGATGTTTGTATTCTTTGATTTGTCTAATACACATATTTTAATAAAATGGTATAATAAAAGCGCTTCAAAATTATTGTTAAAAATCAGGAAATGGGACAAGTTTCTTTTGGCAGCAGCTCGAGATTAGTGCATTCTGGCTGTTCTCTATCCTCACAGGTACCAGTTTATAATCCTGGGTGGAGAAAGGCAATTGTAGTAAAGAATTGCCTTTTCCCGTGGTCGATCCCTATAAGTTAGGTGTTCTTAACCCTCCGACGTGCCACCGTACTATTTCTGATAGTCGCTTCGCCGCAAAAAAGCCAAAGGTAAAAGAAACCTCATGTTACATGTATTCCTAGTTCAAAGCATGCCGAATAATGTGTGAACATATAAAGCCGTAAAACCGAAACAGCTTGGGGGTATGCACGAAATACAAGCGACTATCGAAAATAGTATGTATAATAATAATAATAATAATAGCAGGTTCTTATATAGCGCATTTCAGATCCACTGGATCTCTCAATGCGCTCAACAGTCAATATTAATGCAAAATAAAATAAAATGGTGAACAAAACAAAAAATAGCTGTGTGTCAGTTGGTTGATAAGTCACTGGAAAGCTAATTTAAACAAATGGGTCTTTAGACGTTTCTTGAAAAGTTGCAGTTCAGTTTCGGATCGGAGAGATTGTGGAAGAGAGTTCCAGAGCCGTGGGCCTGCAATTGAAAATGTCTTTTCTCCATAGGTTTTGGTCCTGCCTGAACCGATGGTGAGGAGCTGCTGTGTGGATGACCTGAGGGATCTTGATGGCGTATAAGGGATAACAAGTTGGGAGATGAAATCTGGGCACAGACCGTGGATGCCTTTGAAAATGATGAGCATAACTTTGTAATGAATTCTAGATTGAACTGGTAACCAGTGTAGGCTCTTTAGGACGGGTGTTATGTTGTTCCTCTTCTTGGACCGCGATACCAGTCGTGCAGCTGAATTCTGTACCCGTTGGAGCTTGGCAATGTCCTTATCGGGAGAACCCAGCAGAAGACTATTGCAGTTGTCAAGTACAGAAGTCACGAAGGCATGGACAAGCACCTCTGTTGTGTGGTTGTCTAGATAGTGACAGATGCTTCCAATCCTCCTGAGTGCCAGAGAAGCTTTGCTGCATACTGCATTCACATGACGACGCATAGTATGCGTGTTAGTGTATAAACAATATGGCGGCACGTCGTCGCAGCTTTTTTAGGTCTGGATTTCACCGTAGGACCTTCCCAAGCAATAAATCGTGCTATTGTTGTCTTGCCTTATTCAACATCACCAGCTGGTTTCTGGGTCTCTGACCTATCGATAAAGGGCTGTGTGAAAATATAAAGCCGTAAAACCAAAACAGCTTGGGGGTATGCACGAAATACAAGCGACTTTCGAAAATAGTACGTATGCGTGTTAGTGTATAAACAATATGGCGGCACGTCGTCGCAGCTTTTTGAGGTCTGGATTTTACCGTAAGACCTTCCCAAGCAATAAATCGTGCTATTGTTGTCTTGCCTTATTCAACAACACCAGCTGGTTTCTGGGTCTCTGACCTATGATAAAGGGCTGTGTGAAAATATAAAGCCGTAAAACCAAAAAAGCTTGGAGGTAGACACGAAATACAAGCGACTATCGAAAATAGTACGATGTTTGTTGGTGTATAAAAAAGATGGCGGCGCGTCGCAGGGTTAAACCTTCTGGATCCACATCTGGAGGTGACAACCTAGGTTTCAAAAACTCTCTTTGTTTCCACTCCTGACTCACCTTATTGGACGGTTTGAATAGTGTAACTTTGATCCCTGACAGTATCCGTAGCAACGTGTCGGTGCTCAGGTCATGCTCGGAAACTGGAATGTCGCAATACGCCGCTGTGAGCCTTGCCGTGCTGACAACAAACAGCATATGTCTGCAAATGCAAAGTAGGATTTCAAACTAGCAGAGTTAAAGTTGTGTCCTATACCGCAAGTCTTATACCGCAAGTCTTATACCGCAAGTCTTATACCGCAAGTCTTATACCGCAAGTCTTATACCGCAAGTCTTATACCGCAAGTCCTATACCGCAAGTCCTATACCGCAAGTCTTATACCGCAAGTCTTATACCGCAAGTCCTATACCGCAAGTCCTATACCGCAAGTCCTATACCGCAAGTCCTATACCGCAAGTCTTATACCGCAAGTCTTATACCGCAAGTCCTATACCGCAAGTCCTATACCGCAAGTGTTTTTGGTGATTATGACTTCTGACTAGCACCCACGAACCAAGATACTGACGATTTGAAAGACCGCCAACATAGGGAAAGATAGCTCAGTTGATAGAGCGCCGGTTCGGTATTCCGGAGTTCGCAGGTTCGAGTACCGCCTTGCCAATTTCTTTGTTCATTTTGAAAGTTTTAAAATACTTGTTTAAAATTAGCCAACCACATTTCTATTCCCTCAATAAACTCCTGCGCTTTCTGGTGAACAGTGCTTTTTATAGAATAGTTAAAAAAGAAAGGAAAAACAATTCAAGGAAAACCTGACACCAACTTACAGTTCACTGGCAGTGTTGAAGATAATTGGAGCTGGCGGTCGCTTGGGAGACTGCCAAAATAGCGCTGCAAATGGAACAGTTTGCGTAGGTCTTAGAATACATTGTAAAGGGACAGTCTACCTTTTGCATCTATCCAAATGATTGTTTAAAAGCTTTAGAGGCTGTCCGCGTAAGAACGGATAAGGCAAATTTTAGCCCATCATCAATTTCTTAACAAACAAAAATCAGTGAAAGTCGACCATTACATCCGATGAACAATAATCACATTTATTTGGATCAATTCAATTTATTTTGGTGTTTTTTTTGTGCGCTGGTTTTTAAGGGAACTTCCAAAACGCAAGTACTTATCCAAACAAACTGAATATTTTCTGTGAATTCCAGAGTTCAATCTTAGAAATATCATAACTCGGGACAACTTGACTCCCTCACCCAAACAAAAATATCAATTTCAAAATATCTTACTTCCGTCGTTCATCTTGTGGTCCAATGGAAAGACAGAGAGTAGCTGCTTAGCCTGAAAACAACCAATCAGAATTCAGAATTCAGACTCTTTAAGCAAATTTTATACAAAACACGATGGTTGCGCATACTGCCGGGCACATTTGAATACAGATGTAAACACGTGACATCAGAGGGCACATCGTCTATAATTTCATATAAAATGAGACAAAGCAAGACATTTGAGTCAACATTTTTGTTCAGCGTTGTTTGTTACCTTATGATTGAAGTATTTCTCAAATTTGACCCTGGCTGTGGTGACACACTCGGCCCAGTTGACTGGTCTGTTCTTTAGAAGTTTGATGACTGCCACCGAGTTCTCTGGTTGCTGTGAATCATTTAACTTCTGCAGAAACAAAAAAACAGAATTGGAAATTTAGTGCCATTAGTCAATTTGTGACCTGCTTCAACGAAATCCGGACAAAGTTGACAATTTTTGCTTTTTAGATTTTGCTTTTTTCCAATTCTCTAGGCTATCAGCTTTAAATCGATGTATCATTTACATATGTACCCCCACCCTATCTTCCCTGGGGTCTGGATTTAGTGATAAAACCCTGGCAACCTAATTATGAGATAAAACTTTGCGTGTATATACGGCCTCCGGCGCGAACTGGTTAAACAAGTTGCTTAGAAATCTTGCCATACTGCATTCTTAAAGGTAGTATACACCATTGGTAATTGCTTGAATTATCATGAATGGGTAGATTTGGGGGGTTGTATTTCATAGTAAATATCGTTTAACTGACTTTTCCGAAGTTTTACAATCATGGATGCCGAGAAAAGCACGAAAAACAGCGTTTGTTTTCAACCGGGGTCGAGCAGTTATTCTTATGTTATCTTTGTTTTTTCGCTCTCGCCGTCCGGCGAAAGCAAATTTTTCTTTATAAAATTCAAATTTGTTGAATGATTACAGGATATCTAGCGCAATCCTTTTGCTGAATGCCTAGAATCATTATTTACTTTCAATTGAGTAAGGTATTTCTTAATAATTCAGTAGTAAATATTTTCGATTTCTGCAAATGGTGTATACTACCTTTAATTGTTTGTTGTTGAGAATTGAATGACAATATTTCCATTGTCACTTTCCTCGGTTTGAGTTTACCTTGATAACCTCCTCTGGTGAACCGTTGTTCAGCCAATATTTGTTGAACATTGTGGGCTTCTGGGTGAAGGAAATCTCAAACTGTGAAAATGAAGAGAATATTGATTAAAAGTGTTTAAATTATTATCTTTTTTTGCTTAAGAATTTCTAGAAATGTTGAAATGCGCAGGTCAAAGGTTAAGGTTATCACCCATCATATCCCATTGTATTATGTCAGGCAATCTAGTAGACCCAGTTGAAAAAGTAGCAGAACCGTAAAATCTAAATTTGTAAAAGACAAAAGTATTAATTTGGATAAAAGTAGGACTTTTGTGGGCTCTTGGGAGTAGTTTACATTGATACTCACCAATGTCTACAACATAATCAGCTTCATTTGGCTGTGTACTCACAACACTTGTGCTCCGGCCGTCCTTATAGTACAGTTGCAGTACTGTGCCCAAGTCCTTGATTGTTAGGTTACCAATCACCTTATCCCTAGCCCATTGTATCGTGTGTTCTACCGTAGCCGGGAAGGACTTGAGTGTACAGTATGGCACAGACTCATCAGGTGGATCTCGCTGACTGCCGTACGTCTCATGACAGAAATGACCTAGAGCTCAGAGGTTACTAGGTTACCACTCACCTTATCCCTAGCCCATTGTATCGTGTGTTCTACCGTAGCCGGGAAGGACTTGAGTGTACAGTATGGCACAGACTCATCGGGTGGATCTCGCTGACTGCCGTACGTCTCATGACAGAAATGACCTAAGAGCTCAGAGGTTATTAGGTTACCACTCACCTTATCCCTAGCCCATTGTATCGTGTGTTCTACCGTAGCCGGGAAGGACTTGAGTGTACAGTATGGCACAGACTCATCAGGTGGATCTCGCTGACTGCCGTACGTCTCATGACAGAAATGACCTAAGAGCTCAGAGGTTAAAGGTTACCACTCACCTTATCCCTAGCCCATTGTATCGTGTGTACTACCGTAGCCGGGAAGGACTTGAGTGTACAGTATGGCACAGACTCATCAGGTGGATCTCGCTGACTGCCGTACGTCTCATGACAGAAATGACCTAAGAGCTCAGAGGTTATTAGGTTACCACTCACCTTATCCCTAGCCCATTGTATCGTGTGTTCTACCGTAGCCGGGAAGGACTTGAGTGTACAGTATGGCACAGACTCATCGGGTGGATCTCGTTGACTCCCGTACGTCTCATGACAGAAATGACCTAAGAGCTCAGAGGTTATTAGGTTACCACTCACCTTATCCCTAGCCCATTGTATCGTGTGTTCTACCGTAGCCGGGAAGGACTTGAGTGTACAGTATGGCACAGACTCATCAGGTGGATCTCGCTGACTGCCGTACGTCTCATGACAGGAATGACCTAAGAGCCCAGAGGTTATTAGGTTACCACTCACCTTATCCCTAGCCCATTGTATTATGTGTTCTAACCTAGCTGGGAAGGACTTGAGTGTACAGTATGGCACAGACTCATCAGGTGGATCTCGCTGACTGCTGTACGTCTCATGACAGGAATGACCTAAGAGCTCAGAGGTTATTAGGTTACCACTCACCTTATCCCTAACCCATTGTATCGTGTGTTCTACCGTAGCTGGGAAGGACTTGAGTGTACAGTATGACACAGACTCATCAGGTGGATCTCGCTGACTGCCGTACATCTCATGACAGGAATGACCTAGAGCTCAGAGGTTATTAGGTTACCACTCACCTTATCCCTAGCCCATTGTATTGTGTGTTCTACCGTAGCTGGGAAGGACTGGAGTGTACAGTATGGCACAGACTCATCGGGTGGATCTTGTTGACTGCCGTACATCTCATGACAGGAATGACCTAAGAGCTCAGAGGTTATTAGGTTACCACTCACCTTATCCCTAGCCCATTGTATCGTGTGTTCTATCCTAGCTGGGAAGGACTTGAGTGTACAGTATGGCACAGACTCATCAGGTGGATCTCGCTGACTGCCATACGTCTCATGACAGGAATGACCTAAGAGCTCAGAGGTTATTAGGTTACCAATCACCTTATCCCTAGCCCATTGTATTGTGTTCTATCCTAGCTGGTAAGGACTTGAGTGTACAGTATGGCACAGACTCATCGGGTGGATCTCGTTGACTGCCGTACGTCTCATGACATGAATGACCTAAGAGCTCAGAGGTTAAAGGTTACCACTAACCTTATCCCTAGCCCATTGTATTGTGTGTTCTACCGTAGCTGGGAAGGACTTGAGTGTACAGTATGGCACAGACTCATCAGGTGGATCTCGCTGACTGCCGTACGTCTTAGACAGGTATGACCCCACAGGTCAGAGGTTAAAGGTTACCACTCACCTTATCCCTAGCCCATTGTATCGTGTGTTCTATCCTAGCTGGGAAGGACTTGAGTGTACAGTATGGCACAGACTCATCAGGTGGATCTCGCTGACTGCCGTACGTCTCATGACAGGAATGACCTAGAGCTCAGAGGTTATTAGGTTACCACTCACCTTATCCCTAGCCCATTGTATTGTGTGTTCTACCGTAGCTGGGAAGGACTTGAGTGTACAGTATGGCACAGACTCATCAGGTGGATCTCGCTGACTGCCGTACGTCTCCGTCAGATGTGGTACGATGACCTGTACATGACCTTTAGCTCCCATGGTGCCCGATTCCATCAATGGTCTCTCATTGGTTACACAACGGCTGATGGAAAGAAACAGTCGAAATAATTAACAATAAACAACTTTTGTTTGTTTGAAGCAGCAAAAGTGCTCAAAATCTAAATATGGGCAACTAACCATGGAGCTATAAAAAGTTCGAACGGCCCGCCACAATCTCCCAAGACAATTATCAGCCAATTGTTGTGATGGTCTCAGTGTGCAGATTTCCACGCCGCATGTCCGAGCATAAAACCTGATTGCAGTTACTCTTATTGGAGTAGTGAACACTAAACAATCTAATTAACACATGCGCAGTAGCTTCGTGGTTTTTTTTTATATAATCTATTTATATTTCTGAAGTCTGTACAAAAATCCGATGACGCCAGACTTTTCTGTTTCAAAATTGGACCATCCGCTGCCGAGTTATCAACCATGTACTGTCTGGCCGCTACGTTATCTAATGCAATGAATTGAGCCTTTTACTGAACCAACTCTGAACTGACCGACTGAGTCTCCCCTACCTGTCCATGTACTGTCTGGCTGCTACGTTATTCAATGCAATCAACGGAGCCTTATACTGAACCAACTCTGAACTGACCGACTAAGTCTCCCCTACCTGTCCATGTACTGTCTGGCTGCTACGTTATCAAATGCAATAAAACTTTATACTGAACCAACTCTGAACCGACTGACTGAGTCTCCCCTACCTGTCCATGTACTGTCTGGCAGCTACGTTATCCAATGCAATGAATTGAGCCTTATACTGAACCAACTCTAAACTGACTGACTGACTGAGTCTCTCCTACCTGTCCATGTACTGTCTGGCTGCTACATTATCCAACGCATTGACTACCACATCCATCTCTTTAAAGAAGTCATCGTTGAAAACTGTCGTCTCGGTTTCGGGACAAACTGAAACAGAGAAAACAGATAGAGAGAGTGAAGTTTCTTTTTAACCAGTTCGCGCCGGGATTATTTTAACATCACCGAGCCGAGGGGCGGGATTATTTTTAACGAAACTCGATCCGAAGCGGGTTCAGGCCGATAGTGCCGGGAAGCACACCCACGCATTTCCGGCCTTGCTCGCTGCTGACAGACATTTCTGGCCTTGCTCATGGCATGTTTATGCATCATCCGTTTTGAATCTAGGGAAAACTTTGCGTTTATATACGTCATCCGGCGCGAACTGGTTAAGACTGCCTTTGTAAAACTGCAATATTTTGAGCACTTGTTGACATAAATTGCTTAATTTTGTCCATAAAATCACTGTTATTGGCAAAATAAAGACTATGGCTGGATTGATAGAGTGGATTTCTAGAGAGTTTCTCTATTTATTAGTGGTTATAATTATTTGATCACAAAGTGCTAATAAACAAATATTAAGGGGGATTTTCTGTTTGTGATGGGTGTATTTCATTCCCAAACATCTATCGGTAGTTCAGATTTGCTATTACCTTTGTGTTGAAGAGCGTTTATATTAACACTTGGATTGATGTCCTGGGTTGATGCAGCTGCGGTTGTGGATTTGGGTTTCTGAGCAACATCACCAAAACAAAAAATATCCATCTAAAATAGTTTCTAAAAACAATACTGCTTTCACAACTGTCAATATTTTTAAGAGATTTAAAGAGGAACATTCGCTTTTTATGGTTTTTTTTTCTTCTCTATTTGAAGCAACACAAGTGATCCGCGGGTTGCAAGTGTTTTCCCGTGTTCTCTAGTCACATTTTGTGCATTTTAAACGACCTCAAATGACCCGTAGATGATCTTTGACCTACACACACGGATCATCCATCTGAGTTACATTAAAATCCATCAATTAGATGTAATTTGCATTGGGAGATGTAGTTACATGTAAGCAACATTGACTGTGGTCAGTAGTTGGATGGGAGCTAGACCATCCCATGTTTTGCCCTGGTTGGTGGCTTATCTGGGACATGATAGGGCTCCTTCATCTTAGCCTGCGTCTTTTAATGCACATAAATCTCTCATGAAAGAGAAGGGGCTAGCCCCGGGGTTTCTGGATCCGCTGCCTAATGCCCCCTCCCTGAGTACGTTTGGAGTATATAGTTGATGCGATGCGCATTTGATCATATTTATATGGAATTTGCACAATATAAATATCAATTATTATTATTTTTAATAAATTATAAATTATATATATAACTAACGCATGTTCTAAACTCCGCACATTTTCACTGACCGTTTCCTTCCGAATGATGCCGTTTCAGGTTGAAATTTGCTAACCGTCCCATCTTCACTTTGAGCAATACATTTCTGGTTAAATCTGTTGGTGCCTTCCCGAGCACATGTCAAAGTTCCCTAATATGCCTTGAACAAACCTGAATGTGGTGTGGTCTGAAGAGGAACTGCCGATTCAAATTGGATTTCTCGATGATGTCGTTGTCAGTGATGGTAATCTGAAAGCAAATCAATGTCAAAGATGACCGTGTTTATTTTAATGAAACTATTTGTGTTGTGTAAATGTGAACCACTCTGCAAAAATGAGTCTGATGTGTTAAAAATGTTGTTTTTTTCCAGATTTACAGGTGGTCAGAAAAAAATTGATATATGGCACAACTCTGTAGTGTAATGCACTGGTCTTTTACAATTTTTGAAAATTTGCTTTTTCTCAGTTATATACAAAATGTCTTTGAAAAGAAATGGAAATTTACAATTGTAGTGCTTCATTAGATGCTATGGTAAGAGAATGACAAAACATAGATTAAATTTAATTTAGGTATCAAAACAATCTTTTTAACCAGTTCGCGCCGGATGACGAATATAAACGCAAAAATTTCCCCAAATTCAAAACGGATGACGAATATATACGCCAAGTTCAAGTTCGGAAATGTATGTCAGCAGCGCGCAAGGCCGGAAATGCGTGGGTGTGCTACCCAGCACTATAGGCCTGAACACGCTTCGGATCGAGTTTCGTTAAAAATAATCCCGCCCGTCGGCTCGGCGATGTTAAAATAATCCCGGCGCGAACTGGTTAATCGGATCAGATCTGAAAATATAGGTGTAGGAGAAACCAAAATGCCTTAAAACAATAAACAGCCCTTTACGTAAAAATGCATTTTGCGACATCAGACTCATTTTTGCAGAGCGGGTCACAAGAAATACAATCTACTAAAATTGTTTATTAAAAGCCATTTTTTTTGGGGGGGGGGGAAGCATTGGGAAATTATTAATTATATCAGGCTTCCAGTGGTAAAAATTAATCTGCGTATTGTATGCTTTCGTTAAAAGTACCCAGATGGCAGCAAAATTATGTCAGTAAAAGTACCTGGATGAGAACAATATTACTGTTGATATTGCCCTCATCGGGTTTTTTCGCTGGCTCCCACACAGTCAAGAGAGCTCGAGCGTAATACTAACGGTTGTTAACCAGTTCGCGCCGGATAACGTATATAAACGCAAACATTTCTCCAAATTCAAAACGGATGACGCATAAACACGCCAAGTTCAAGTTCGGAAATGTATACCAGCAGCGAGCAAGGCCGGAAATGCGTGGGTGTGCTTCCCGGCACTGTCAGCCTGAAACCGCTTCGGATCGAGTTTCGTTAAAAATAATCCCGCCCCTCGGCTCGGCGATATTAAAATAATCCCGGCGCGAACTGGTTAAACAGTGAACAAAGCCGCAGCAATATTCAACAAAAATGGCTGCTTCGAGCTAGCGGCGCAAGCAGTTCGCTTTGGTTTCTGAACTTCGAAGAACTTTTAAAGAACAAAAATTACTCTGAAGGCCACAAAACAGGCAGTACATCTTTCGGGAGACTACATTGTACCCGACAGAGGAAACAAAATCAACTTTAAAACGGTAGATAAGCCTACGCTTGCGAGTTGTTGTTTTTTCCAAGATTTATTAGAAAAGCAGACGGTAAGTTCCAACACTAACTTTATTGTTACAGCAAGACAGCGCGTCATTGAATAGCATTCGTACAAGAATTCATTATTAACAAATTTTGCTTTGATCCAGTCTTCAGCCCGATATTAATAATATTAATATTAGATGTCTTTTTTTCAGGGGATACAAGATTAAATTGCACTCGCTATAACACTTTATTCTTGTATCCTCTCAAAGCCATCCATTATTATATAAATATTCTGTTTAGACTGGTTCATATTAAAGGGATTGGTATTTGGAACCCAATGTTTGTTTCAATCCTATATAGATATATACCATAAAACTAACCTGTAAAAATTTCATTTCAAAAGATGGTAGCGATTTTGAGATATTGCCGAAAATCTGGAGCGGTTATGTCCACGCAGAAAGAATAATCTGCATTGGAATACACAGTCTGAGAAACGTCACTGCAGTAACGCTTCTCAGATTCAAATTTTTGGGGATAAAAAGTGATATCTTTTTCCATAACCGCAGTACTTCGAAGTGACAAGTTTCTAAAAATGCATTATACTATCCAAAGCTGCTGTACTTCTTACCAAGTAGGATTTTATTGCCATTAATTTTTGGAGTAATTACTAAACGTATACGATCCCTTTAAATGTAAATATGAACACGGAGTGATTTGCCATCACTGAGTTGAAAAGTGTTCAACTTTTGCAAATTTGCAGCGACAGAACTTGCCCAGATGCCACATATTCTCTTTCGCCCCATGTACGAACTGGTCTTGAGGATCATTTTCCCAAACGTTCAATTAAAAAAAAAAATTCCTGAAAGAAACAAATTTGAAAAAATTACACGAATCATTGATGATAATCACCTTGCCCGTATTGGCTGCAGCGATCCCTAACAATGCATAGTTCTTCAGCATCTCACAGCCTATAGCACCGCAGCCTACCATGAACAACTTAAGACTGTGAAACTTCCCAAGGAGATCCTCACCAAGACAGATCCGTAGAGCATCATATCGATCATTCCTAAAAGACAAAGACCACTTTATTGACTAATTCGAGTTGATTTGGTGGATTTGGTGGATTCGCATGATACAAATGATTTAGATGATTTGATTGATTTGATTGATTTGAATGATTTGGTGGAATTTGTTGATTTGAATGATTTGGTTTAGTATAGATGATTTAGTTGATTTGAATGATTTTGTTGATTTGCATAATGTGAATGATTTAGATGATTTGGTTGATTTGAATGATTTGGTTGATATTAACGATTTAGTTGATTTGGTTGATTTTAATGATTTGATTTATTTAATTTAAATGCTAATTGCATTTATAAATTGACCACAATAAAGAAAACAAATAGGTTTGCAACTAAAAAAGTAAAAATCGTCTATATAAAAAAACAAATATATTTTTAAGCACAAATTTCTGCTTGTCAGGTGCATGAAAAAGTGCACCGACGTAACCTTCATGAAAGACGAGACAAGATACCCACTCTCTCCATTCCTTCAAATTGTAATCAAGGCAGATTTTGGGAATGATCAAAATACTTGCCAGGAGACCACTATCTCTTCTACTCACCTAGGTTGGAACGCACCAGCTGGATACTGGTCCAGATCTTTCAATAGTTCCCTTGCATCCAGATGCAACTGTCAAGATGAAGAAAACACAGACATACATGTTTAACCAGTTCGCGCCAGTATTATTTTAATATCACCGAGCCGAGGCACGGGATTATTTTTAACGAAACTCGATCCGAGGCGCGTTTAGGCCGATGGTACTGGGAAGCACATCCATGCATTTTCTGCCTTGCTCACTGCCGACAGACATTCCCGGCCTTGCTCGTGACGTGTTCATGTGTCAGCTGTTTTGAATCTGGAGAAAACTTTGCTTGTATATACGTCCTCCGGCGCAAACTGGTTAAGCATTACATACCTAGTGTGGAAATTCCTTTGTACCCAGTGAAAATACTTAATTCACTCGTACCAGGAATATTTTTTCAACCTCATTTTTTTTCAATCTTGATTCCTTTGAGTTTCCTTTTTAATTTGGCCACAAACAACCCTAATCTAATAAAATTGCCTTTAAAGCTGTTTTTTTATCTATAGGGAAACCTTGTGTGGACGTGGGCGAATGCACACAACGTCCTCACAACCTGCACTGTGTGGACATCTTTTGTTCAGAGGTCCACACATTGAATGCAATACATGTACACACACTAACACAAAATGGATAATTCTACACTTTGTGCAATATCTGACAAAGTGTTTGTGTTCGTGCACCACATAACGACCGAGGGGCGAGACACAAAGGAGAACAAAGGAAACAAAAGCCCCTCGGTCGGCGGTATGAATGGAAAAATTCGGTCCTCGATCGACGGTGCAAGCGCAAAGCAATGGGGATTGGGTATAACGTAGGAATAAAGGAAAACACAATATCGAGCCTCGATCGTTATGTGGTTCACGACTGTGTGCTCTTGTATCGTATTACGATCGAGGGTCGAAACACAAAAAAGAACAAAGGAAACAAAGGATCCTCGATCGACGGTTTGATTGTCCGAATTCGGTCCTCGATCGTTGGGGCAAGCGCTAAGGTAATGGGGTTTGGGTATAACATAGAAATAAAGGAAAACACAATAGGGGATCCTTGATCGTTATGTGATTCACGACTGGCTGTGCTTTTGCATGTTCTCACTTTACATGTTGATGAGGAGGTAATCTTGCCAACAAGGAACAATTTCACCCAATTCACATTTGTGAGGTGTTCTGGCAAAATGAGACGGAACTGGGTACATGGCATAGCAGAGAAAAATGCAAAATAGTGAATAATGGGCGATTTCTTTTTCTTCAAATGTATTGATATCTGTAATATTTAGTATGCCTACTAACTATATTTTGTTAATACTGGTAGTAAAATAGTAGTAAAATAAAAGTGCTTTAAAAAAAACCAATTGGTATTTTTTTCATATCACAGTTACGAAACTCAAGGTATTTTCCTCAATATTTTACTTTTGTTTATACATGCGAAGTTTAAACAGCTAAACTTGTTAATAGAATGTTTGATTGAAGCGCAACAAACAGCATTGTAAGGACATTTTTATTATTTTGTCAAATACCTGAGAACCCTCCTTTCAACCTCATTTGTGACCCGCTCCATCAAAATCAGGAATAAGTCTTAAACTGACTTTTTGAGATATGCACATGGTGAGAAAGGTAATTCCATGAGCTTTCTAATAATACCCATCACAAGTGTGTATCTATTTAGGTTAACGAGTTATGGTCTGATGATCTGAAATTCGGTACCCTCTGGAGACCTGAACACAATGTGTATAATGGAGACAAAAGGTCTCTGGAGGGTAAATTTCTATAGATGAATAGGTCTCCACTGGCAATTTCACGAATTAGATTTTTGGAGTGTGCCTCAAATTACTCAAAAACTAGGTTTAGGATGTGGGTTAGGGTTAGTGTTTGGGTTAGGGTATGATATAGGGTATATTGGGTCGAAATTTCAACCCAGGAAATTAATTGTGGTTGAAATAGGAGCATTCTGAAAAAGGTGCCCAACTTTTTAACCAGTTTTTTCACGAAAACAAAAAGATGTCTCCACTGGGATACAAATTTGAGAGTTAATGAAGATGACAGGTGTATATTTATTTGCCAGATCCACATTCCGAGAAAAACAGCTTTGAAATAAACAAAATTGACCAAAATCATACGGACAGCGCACCCAAATCCTCTTCATTTTCATCTTTATTGATCGTTTTTACATACAAAACATTAATGACAATAATCTGTGATAACTACACTTCCTAAAAATACAATGTTCAGAAAATCGACTTGGTCACGATTTTCACCCATGCGTTCACTTCAACGGCCGATTGCGTAAAACGGCCTCAGCGACTTATTCCTGATTACGATGGAGCGGGTCACATTTTGCCAGAACCCCTTTACTCCCCCCTCCCCAACATAATAATTAATATTACACTAGACTTCTCCACTGGTTGACAGGGGTGAACTTCACAGTGCATGGGGAGAATCACCCCTCTGTAATTAATGAGATCATCCTAAACCTACCCATTGGTTGATAGGGGTGAACTTCCCAGTGAGTGCTTTCAGGACCTCTTGAGCAATGATCCCACCCATGGTGGCGGTCAGCGGGACAAAACACCCCTCGGCAGTAAATGAGATCATCCGGAGACTCTCCTCATCCAGAGGACAGAGGGCGCTCTTTAGTCTGACGTTCACCTGTCGGGCAATCTTTATAAATGCATTGCTGTCCTCTACCGATCTGTTTATAAAAAATATAAAATAATTTATATGAATTTTTGTTTTCCTATACTTTTTAACAACAGAATATATTTATAAATCTAACCTTCCCAAATCTTTAAAAATTCTCTTTAAAAAGGGAGGAATTTGGAGTATTGTTTTTGGAAGTTGAAGCTTCGGAAGATTTTGCAGGATAGAGGGCACTAGAGAATTTTACCAGTTGGAGGAAAATGGAGGATCCAATAGCCTAGTTAGTAAAGAGGTGTGCTATGGATCGAAAGGTCTGTGGTTCTAATCCGGCTATCGTTAACGTTTATCTTTTCTTAGCCAAATTGCCTTTTGGGTTATTTAAACCATAAAGCAAGGCTAAAGAGAAAATAAGTGTACATACAGGAAGGGTACAATAAGTGCCTTGAAAAATACAACAAGAACTGCTATACAAGTTTATATAGTGACTTCCGAACTGACCTGACCCCAGGAAGTCTGCCCTGATCTTCTCTGAACTGCTGCAGTGAGCAGATGGCAATGTGAGAGAAGATAGGATCCTTGAGGAAGTCTACAAACGTTGTTGACGGAGAGGCCAGTTGCTTCTTTAAGCTTTCCTGTTGTGAGCAATTAATTTAATTTACTAATGACATAAGATTATGTCTAAGAATAGTCAATTTGTAAAATTAAATAAAGTGGTAGAAATGTGTTGATTACAAACTAAAAAATTACCCTTATGCCTTTTAAAATTAATTTTAAGGTTTACACCATTCAGATTTTTAAAAATTAAAATAATATATAAAAAAAAAAATCGACCGGGCAGGAAGATTATACTTTTTATTTTATAAATTCCACATCTTCAATTAAAGTCCTTTACATCAAAGAAAATCTGCCAACATGGACCGCATTATCACTACAAAAACTAAAATTAAGACTTTGAAAAGAAAATGAGGGAGCAAGCTTTGTAAATTAACTCACAGAAATTCTCATTTTTGACAGTTTTGATTGTTTCCAACGCTGTTTACCTGAAATCTATTGCTTTGAACGAACAGGGCGCACATGCAGCCAAAAAATGTGCGCATTTGGAATGTTTTTTGTTTGTCCAAGATCTGGAATATCATGTGATGTTCATGGATAATGGCCATGGACGGCAATAGGTCAAGGGTTTGGTGAAAAATTTGTCTAAAGACTACATTTATTATAGAGAATTTATTTTTAGTAAAAACATAAAATATATAATAAAAATCGGGGCGGGCGGTAATGTAAACCTAAAAAATAATTTTAACTTGCCTAATGCGATTGCGGAAGATAATAAGTATTTTCTCATTCACACACTCAATTTGTTTTAAAAATAAAAGGAAACCATATGTGACCCAGCATGAGTAAATGAGACACTTTGAGGCAAAAACTAAATTTGAGATTTTGATTTCATCATTTAAAGCTAAACAAGCTTTAAATGATAAAATCAAAATCTCAATTTTCATTTTTGCCGCAAAGTGTCTCATTTACTCGTGCTGGGTCACATATTGTAAATATTGTTCAATATTGCATATTGCATATTGTTTAAAATATCAAATATCTTTGTGCTGGATTTGAACCCTCTACTAGTGACTTACAAATGTTACTGTCTTTGGAACTTTGACTTCGACAGCAATGCCTCCATTTTCATACGGCTGGTACTCGTTACCACTGGTGTCACATATACTGTAGGCATATGGAGATAATACTGGGAGGGGGGGGGGGTTATTAAAAAGAAAAATCATCAAACAAATTTAAAATTTGTACTTTTTCAATTCAAATTGTGCATCAATTTTCAACTGGTTGCAAATTTGAAAACAAATTTACACCTACCGTTTTAAAGGTCATATACATCATTTGCAGACATTGAAACATTTTACCATTAAGAAATATCATACCTAATATTTAAAAGTAAATAATGATTCAAGGCATCCAGCAAAATGATTACGCAAGGTATTGGTATCCTGTCATTGCTTCGAAAATTCAAATTTTATAAAAACAAAATCCCGATTGCTCAACGACGCTGTTCTTCTTGCTTTTTTTCCCCGGCATCCATGATTGTAAAACTTCGGACAGGTCAGTTATTTGTAATATAAAAAATATATAGGGCCACTCCACACAAAAGTGGACATGACTAAAGTAGAAGAATAATAAAATGTTCTAAACTACCAGCACAACACCAACTGTTGTGTCAAATCAAAGGGGCGGAGATATATTTCATTTGGGTGTTGTGCCTCTGAAAATGTAATTAAAAAGTAATTATTTGTACCAAAACCTGTTTTATTTTTGGCTAACCCTTTTTTTTTCTTTTTTTTTTAACACTATGCTTAAAACGGTCAAGTAAACTCAACATTGGTAAGGAATTTTGAGGTTAATTTAGTATTCAGTATTAAAGTCTCATTTTCCATTTGAGTTTATGTGTTATCCAGAGGCCATGCTGTTACCATCACACTATTTACCATACACCATCTTATTTATGATAACGCATTTAAACCATGAGAATGATTTAATTTTTTACTGTGATATTATACCGTAGCTGGAAACAATACTACATTCAGTGTCTGTGCCCTTTTGGGCCTCACTCTGTTACCGCGCTAATTAATATTCATATCTTAAAAATGAAAAGAATTTTGTTGTATTTAAAGGTTGTTACAGTAATAGTAGACCTGTTATAACCAAACATTTGTTCCAAACAATAAACTTGTGAAAGTTATTTGCACTTTATAGCGTCACATTACATTCAAGACTATCAGAAAATACAGAAGAAGTTGTCTCAGAAATCTGAGCTATTTAACTTTTGTTTACCTTTTACTTGTTGTGTGCTTCCATTTAGAACTGTCGTCCCTTCAACTTCTTTGAATGTAACGTAGTCCCCTGACTCAAAGCCATGCATTCGGTTGTCGAGACTGGTAATCACTCCTGGATTCGCCTTTAAAAATAAAACATTTATAAAGTAAATTCTTATGTATTCTTGCTGTTGGTTAATAAAACAAAAATACACAAATTGTCAAAAGCTAATATATGGCCTATAGAGTGTGTAAGTTGACCACAAGAACGTACTGGACTTTACGAAAAACCGAACTTCCGGGATCATCGTATAGGAGTTCCAACAATTAAAAGCAAGTAGTTTTTTGAAATACTTTGTTCTGTCGCTGTTCTTTTTACTGAAAGGTAGATAAAAACGTTTAAATAAATATTATTTTTCATTTCAATGTACAAAATGTAAAGGATATATCAAATTATGGTAAAAGGAGAGCGACAAATTCTAGTTAACCAGTTCGCGCCGGATGACGAATATAAACGCAAAGTTTTCCCCAGATTAAAAACAGATGACGTATAAACACGCCACGAGCAAGGCCAGAAATGTCTGTCAGCAGCGAGCAAGGCCGGAAATGTCTGTCAGCAGCGAGCAAGGCCGGAAATGCGTGGGTGTGCTTCCCGGTACTGGCGGCCTGAACCTGCTTCGGATCGAGTTTCGTTAAAAATAATTCCTGGCGTTGGCTCGGTGATGTTAAAATTATCCCGGCGCGAACTGGTTAAGTCATACGTACATCATTTCATTGTTCTCGTTCACACGCTAGTATTTTTTTGTTAATGCAGTACAGGAATGTCCTGCTGACCAACTGACTCAAATAGTGACATCTGCATAGGACGGCTTAGAAGCAGCATTCAGTTCATTCATTCATTCATTTCCACTTATTCAATTCATACGAATTGGGAGTTGACAAGCTAGTTACAACAACTATAAGTGGAGGAGGTCTCCAAAAAGCAAAGCTTGTAAACCGGAGATCCCCTTATGTGTACTTAATGACCTTTAAATTATAAATGTTCAAGTATGACATTAATAAACGTACACAATGAGTTAATTAAGTTACTATACACATCTAAGGACATACATACATGTAGGACAAACACGACAAAACAACATGAGGAGGTTAACAATTAATCAAGGGTGTCAATTACAAAGATTTACAAAACAAGTAAATACAACTGGCATTAATCAATCTTGACAATATTTTTCCAGAAGCCATGATTTAAGTTTCTTTTTTAAAGCTTGGACACTATTGACTGTTTTGAGATTATCACTCAGAGAGTTCCAGAATTTAGGACCCTGAAATGACACACAATTCATTGATTTAGAAAGACGTATACGGGGAATATGAAAATCTCTGGCAGATCTGGTATGATACGAATGAATTTGGGTATTTAAAGTAAACATATTCTGAAAAGATTTTGGTAATGTTTTAGCCTTGAATTGATGCATAAATGCACCAAGCTGCAACAAATATATATCAATAACCTTGAGAGTGTTGTGATTATAAAACAACGGGTCAGAAGGACTGATTGACACCATTCCTTCTTCATTCAACGCAATCTGTCTTACCTTGGTGATATTGGCAATGAATGATTCCCTGGTTTCCTCTCCTGTTGGGTCCATAATGGTGAATTCAGGTCCAAAGTCACAGAATGTGTAACAATACAGTCCAAATACATCACCAGCAATGAACTGCGAATAAAAAAGAAAGCCTTTGCAGATCTAATACAATCTATTTCAAAAACAGCAAACATAATTTGTATTCATAAATACCTGGGACAGTTTAGGCATTCCTATTGGTCGAGATCCCATCACGTGGCCGGTATTAAAGGGACGATAAAGACATGGCTGGAAGTGTTTAAAACCAGCTGGCAACAAAACATTATATCCGTCCCCAGGGCTTACTTTATTTCCAACCGTACCTCGTCTCCAATAGTAAGAGCGGGTAGTGTTGGGCGCGTACAGCCAATGGCAGTAATGGTCTGGATCATAGTAAATACGCTTTATTGCATGTATTGTGTAGAGCGACAGAGGCGGAAACATGTCATTTGACACACACAGAATGGCGAAACACCGAAATTGACTTGCAACAATTTTCCGGGATTTTCGGGGCTTTTTTGGCTGGATTTTCAAAAAAGGTATTTATGAATGGGAATAAATGTGTGTTCGGTCGGTATTAATCACTCTGTTTAATACCGCTTGGAGTCTGGTTGCTGATAATTACCCTCGCCTTCGCCTTCGGCTCGGGTAATTATCAGCACCCAGACTCCAAGCGGTATTAAACAGAGTGATTAAAACCTCTCGAACACACATTTATTCCCTTATTTAATGAGAGAAATCCATCTGATTTAAACAAACCACCTTAATGGGAGGTTGTTGATTTCGGCAGAACTCGTCCACTGTGAGGAGCAGACTCAGAGGAGCTTCAGTTAGGACGACACACTGGTACTGACGAAGGAAGCCAAGGTCAGACTCTATGGTCAGACTAGCCGTGGAGTACGTGATGGAGACATGAGGGTTGAGCTCGGCTAGAGGGGCCTGGCTGGCCTCGGCCCTGCAAGCAAACGAATATTTTGGTTTGGGAGGAGGGGGGAAAGGGGGGGGGGGGGAGGGACACCCAGAAACATGGAACTGAAAAGCGATGGCATCATATGTGACTCACTCCACAAAATGTTGCAAACAAGTGAAACAGAGCATTGAATTTGCGGTCTATGGGTAAAGCTGCAGGTTGTAGGTTCGAGTCCAGCCTGGAACTAGGGTGCGTGTGCCCTTGGGCAAGGCACTTTGTCACTCTTTGCTTCTCCCCACCCAGGAGTAAAATTGTTACCTGTGAGGGTAGAGATGGTTGTTAATTATTAGCTGCCTTGTTCCGAAATGGCAGCCTTGAGCTCTATACTCCCCAGGGAGCTGATATGGTATTTGGAATGTTTCGTGGGCCCAATGCATGACCAGGGTAACAATGATACATCACCGTGTATCCTTAGGCAAGTTGGCACTATAAAAATCTAGTTCAAAAACAAATATTATGTATTTTCTGGGCAATCGACATGGGGTCTTTTAGCGACCAATGGAGTGTATTCGAATAGCAGCAGTGCTTGTTTTGAAAGTCTATTTTCTCGTGGGGCTATTTTTTCGTATGCACCTCTTTTCGTGCATACCGTGAAATGGGCTTATATCTAGTGCATTATGAATTGGGCATGGTTAGGGCCTATGGGTTTACTCCTTGGCCACAGCAAACCTTAGACAAATTTGCCATTTCACTGATCGCTATCGCTCTGTACCTGTTTCGTTTAGCGGCGACGTCCTCCTCTCTCAGAAAGAACTGTGTTCCAAGGTCCTTGCACGTTGCTGTCTTAGTGTCATGAACCATCAATGACTACCAAAAAATATAACAAATAAACAGTACAGTATTATAGACTTCAAAGCCTCATACATCCAGCTAAAAATACCTACAAATACAGAATCAGTTTCATCAGAAGAATTATGAGATTTGACTTACCCTAACTCCCGCCAATGTTACATTTTTAGCTGAAATGCAATGGAACAAAAAGGCATTTTTAAAAGTTATTAACCCTAACCCCTTGCAGGGTATCTTAATACTAGAAAATATCCTAAATCTGCCAAAATCCACCAATTTTGTCACACACCCAAATGTTGGTCAATATATGGAGGTATCCTGAATCCATCAAAATACTGCAGGAATGAGTAAACTGATGAATAATAACTCTCCCAGATGCAGAAGTCACTTTGGGGCCAGTTGGTCAGCAGCACAAAGATACACATTACACAAAGTACTCCTAATATGTGACCAGGGCCCAATTTCATAGAGCTGCTAAGCAAAAACATTTGCTTAGCACAAAAAGTCTTGCTCATTAAAAACAGGTTACCAACCAAAATTATACGTGTTTTTTCATGCTAAGCAAAAAAACAGCTGATTATCAATCCAGAACAATAAAGATCAGGGAAAATTTTGGTCTGTAACCTTGTTTTTGCCAAGGACAAATTGTCATGCTAAGCAAATGTTTGTGCTTAGCAGCTCTATGAAATTGGTCCCAGCTCTACAAAAAGGTGTATGTCGCAAAATAGTAAAATTGAGTTATATACATGCTTAAAATGCCCACAATGTGAGCTTTGATTTGATATATAATAGAGCTCCATAGCCCCTCTCATTTTGGAAATATGACGTGCTTACATATTGATTACTTCCTTTTACACGACTGAGAAAACAGGCTTTGAAATAGCCAGCTCATGTCCTACAACAGAACGATGCACACAAAATGGTGGTTTTTGCCACTTTATTTATCAAAATCAACATTTTTTTAAAGAAACCTGAAACTGTAGGTATAAGATGTCATTCATGACAAAAAATAAAAATCCCATTTTGATGAAATGTTTACCCTCTCAACGTTGAGCGGGCCATTACATGATAGTGCACAGCGCGACTTAATACACCTTTTTGTACAGCCGGTCACATATAGTGATGATATTGTGCTGTTTTGTGTATAATGTTTCCAGTATCTCACTGGGAAAATCCATGTCCACTGCCTAGTGGACCGGTACGTAGTCTACGATCCAGTGTAGTCCACAAGGTAGTCATAGACAACCCAAAACTGCACAGCCCGTGAGTCAATTTGTGCTGTCTGACAACATGTATGTACACTGAAGTTATACAGAATTGTGTTCCAGGAAGCACATGCAAAAGACTGGACTGTGTACATTTGTGCATAATTTTGTGCTGTCAAACCATACAGTATGTACAATGTACATTGACCCTAATCCTGCCAGACACAGCTCAGTACATCAGGTATTAGTTGTCAAACACCAGTGCCGAAACGACCACAGTCTAAGACTATGAGAGCTATATAATCCCCATTGAACAATGCCAGAGATTAATTCTGCTGCATTGGGCGACAGCAAACACTAAAGCAGTTTGAACTTAAGATTTCTGACCTGATGGATCTCGCTGAACTTGACAAGTGATGCAGATTTCTGCATCTGACAGGGTGTCTAGCCAAACTACCATGGAGGGTTTAGGGTTAAGGTTTTGATGAATATTAAGTGAAGTATATTGCGCACACACAAAAAGTTGTTTCTATTAATCACATACCAATTTCTACTCCTAAGCCTCCAAGTCCACTCAGGAAGACATTGGAATGAGCCATGGCCTTCATAGCTGTATCACCAAGAACATAGCGCTGACGGCTACAAAATTAAAGGAAAAATACAGAAAATGTGCACTTTTATGCGAAATTACATTTCTAGCCAAAACAAATGTAATTTAAGACCCTGTTCCATTATAACATTTTTTTAAGAAGACACTTATTTTTGGGATATTCGGCAATGATACAAGAAGAAAAAGTCACTTTCTGTGTTTGAAATCATGTACATGTACGTATGCAAGTATTTTGCTAAGATATAATGTTAAATATTAGCAAGCTTAATAGTATGGGAAAAGGGCAGGCTTAATAAGCAAAATTGTGGGATAAAAACAACAACTTGCAAGACAAACACACTCATTCGCATGTTTGTATTCTTGTGGGGACATCTCCTTGTTCTCGTGTACAAAATGGTTCGAAAGTCAACTACTTTTTTTCAAAATGCTCCTATTTCAACCACAATTAATTTCCTGGGTTGAAATTTTTACTATACATGTAGTGGTTTTGTTGAACAAAAATCCGGTATCTTGTAGGATTATTTTTAGGTGTTTTCCGGTATTTAGCATTTTGTTGATGTTTTTCGGTGTTTTCTGATAGTTTACCGGTGTTTTCTGGTAGTTTACCGGTGTTTTCTAGCATACAGCGTCACCCTCTTTGGCTGTTTGAGTAAAGGAATACTATCGTATGTTGTGAGTGTTTGCTTACTAAGTTCATGGAAACGGGAAACACAGAGGCACCAATTTGAATGTCAGCTAATTAACATACCCCTGCGGTGAATGAAAATCTCCCAATGTTGTGAGCTTATTTAGAGCTCGAATACTCAAGCTAATATGACATCAGTTTTACAACTCTCTCGTCCACAAATTAATTGGGAATTTGTTTCAAGAATGTTTTTGCTGTCATTTATTAAATCATTACCTGTAAAGAGAGTCGTCAATTTCCTCTTCGGTTGCCATGGTGATGGTAGATGTGTCAGAAAAGAAAGCAGCTTGATGCAAGTGACGTGTACAGATTACTGGAGATGTATCCTAAAAACAAGTGAAAGTATTTATGGTAAAAATAACACATGAATACACAAGTTATACAAATTTATCTACATTGTAGTCCAAACATTTGGGACTTTCAACACTGAAAGTGAAAACATGCAACACAAAAAATAGACTGCACATGAAAGAACCAGTCCACAGTGTACATGGTTGTTTTGACATCATGTTTGACTCAACAATAGTCCCACTACTGTGCCCCCCGCTTTGCTGCGCTATATATAGCGCAGCATAGCGGGGGGGCACACTAGTGAGTAGTGGGACTAACCGGCTATAACTTGAATAAAGCCCTGTTCGCACTGGACTTTTTGTTGATAAAACTTACCGAGACGATGGGTACTTTTCCCATTTTAAGTCCAGTGCGGACAGCCTAGGACATTTTCCTCTCGGTTACTTTTCCCAAGTCCAGTGGTTAGTACTTTTACCGGCCAACTGCTGCCCGGAAAAACTTCCCAGGTAACTTTTCCCTAGACGATAAGTCCAGTGCGAACAGCACGAGTCGGTAAAAGCTACACAAGACACCGCGCATGCGCTCTTTGCATTGTTTACGTGTGCGCGCTGATGCATGCACATTGCATTGTGATCACATTCGCCTTTATGAGTCATCATCCTCCCGCGGTCTCTGTAAAATTTTCCCGTGTCGAAAGTCCAAGTGCGAACAGTGGTAAACATTTTACCATCGTCTCAGTAAAACCTTCCCCCAAAAAGTCCACTGTGAACACGGCTTAGCAATTGTGTCAAAACAACCATGAACATCACATTATGACCATAGACCTGGGAGAAAAAAATCAGGTTTGTGATGATGAGACCACTGAACGTACTTCTGAAGAAATCAGTCTGGTCAAACAGATGGACAAATGATGGACATGCATTAAGTCTAGGGTTGGTCTTCAAAATAAAAGTTAAAACCGCGTGCAAAAAACTGCTATGTGCAAAATGCAAAAATATTGAAGAAAACGCCCCTTTAAAAATTGATTTGAGTCTTCAAACGTGGCTAGTGAAATACTGATCAGGACCTCTTCTTTAGCCTCATGAAACATTTGGAAAATATTATCAGCTAAAAAGTTAGTGCCAAGGTGTCAAAATACTTACAAAATTGGTGACATAAAATCTCAATCTTTGTGACGTGCTCGGTGCACCCACTGACCTCCTTTACCCAGGACCCGCCCACCCATTTTTTAACATACATAACGCATATCAGACGAGGGAGGGCGCTCAAACAATAACACACGTGCGGACGAAACGAAATTGGACGGCGGGCTCGGTAAAGTTGTAAACAATCTTTAATGTTAATTCAATCATTATTATATGATCCGGATGAACCGGAATTGTCGCAGTCAATGTATTTACTTCTTAATGTAGAAATATGATTTGCACATTCGATTTTGAGCGGTGTTCTCGGATTGCCGATTTATACCACGATTTAACATAACATTTTGTACAGTACGAACGCCGCCCGTACGTAGGGCCGTACAAAACATACGAACGCCCGTTCGTACGTATAGAGTTAATTAGTCCGACTCTAGTTATCGCTTTTTTAACATTTGGACATCATCTGCCGCTACTAACTAGTGTAGCGCCAGATGATGCCCAAATGTTAAAAAAGCGATAACTCAAGTCCAGTAACTCGGACTATAGAGTGCGCGTTGGCAAAAAAAACAAGAAACAATACAAATTAAATATAAAAAAGTTCTGAAAACTTTACGGCCCGGAATAGCATTAAAAACTGACGAAAATAATCCCACTTTAAGTTCTATGATCACGTACAATTTTATTGTTCATCATTTACAATGCTCGTGTATACAGTCAAACATTACTTTATTTTGGGGGCATTTCTTTAAATTTAACAACTCATGACTAAACTGATAAATAACTAAAGAGCTAAGTTGGTAGAGCGCCTGTCCGGTATTCCGGAAGTCGCAGGTTCAAGTCCCGACCTGCCGATTACTTGCTTCACTTTTAAATTTATGCAAATTTACCTAGTATGTTTCTCTTGTGGTTTATTTGTGTATTATATAAGATCAAAAGTCGTATTCTCATTGAGAGATCGCCACAATGTCGCTTCCCAGGTTGTATCATAAACTCGGGCGTGATCCCTGGCCATATGGCATTCTGGTGTTTATGATTTCTGATTAGCGCCCTCTAACAAAGAAACGGACAATTTGGAAGATTGCCAACATATAGGGCAAGATATAGCTCAGTTGGTGGTGTGCCAGTAGTCCGGTATTCCAGAGGTCGCGGGTTCAGTCCAGCCTTGCTAATTTCTTTATTTACTTTGTTGCAAATTTACATAGTCGGTTTACTTTTTTTTTTATTTGTATAATTAAATAACTAAAAAGAACGGCAGTGCCAAAACGAGCCTGAAGCATTAGTTATACCTGTCCTTGATCGTCAGTTAATTAAACAATTTACTTGCCATATAGCTACGGGTAAAATATATGAGAAAAATAAAATCTGCATTCAGAAATCCACGACTACTTTCAAAGTATTGTTATAGGTTCTAATAAGATTATATAGTCACTCGATGATGGCCTCGGCCCTTTGGAACTTTTGGGATCTAACTGTCATATTTAAATCAGATGGCTGTATTTGATCATTTTCTAGTTGAATACTCCCCCCCCCCCCCTTTACCCTAAATCAAAAGCACTTTCCACAAAATTAAGATTGGTGATATTCAACATGAACTTATTTACATTACTTAAGTTGTATCATCGTCAAATTCCGAAAACATAATCACCTTTAAGTTCTTTTTAATATATAGAACAGAGTCCTAAACTACACGGTTCTTTCTTTTTCTCCCGAATCTCTTTAGTGTATCCGACCAATCAGAGAGACTAGCAGCATGGCATCAGCAGCGTATGTATTTCCTGAGACTCACTTCCCAATCCAAACCCTTCCAAACAGACCAACACAACTACCTGATGGGTACGGATGCTTCCACGCCGCGGACTTAGACACAGACAACAGACAAGGAACAGACCAAGAGCTGCGGTTTAGATTCCAGTATCACCATGGCAATGAGGGCAGGACACTGGTAGCGAGTGAACCTACCTTGCCACTTTTAAAATCGCAGCAATGTAAGGCAGTGTTATTATTATTATTATTTCTTTTTCGGCAATGAAACCAAGGATTCCTCAAAAGTGCCCAAGGCACTGTAGCTCGTAAGCCTGAAGAAACCAGTAGGAGGATAAACGGAATGCCAGAAACACCGGGGCAAACCCCTTCTCTTAGCGATAAGCGTAACTGGGTTCTTTTACGTGCGTGTCCTGGTTCAATATATACACAATACACATACACGGGACCAACGGCTTTACGTCCCATCCGAAGAACGAAGCAATAGTGGTTTAATTGCCTTGCTTAAGGACACACGTGTCGACGGCCGGGATTCGAACTCGCGCTCTGTGGAACAGAAAACACACGCTCTTAACCACTCGGCCACGACACTCCACTAGTGTCCGGATTACTTGGCTACTTGGCAGTTGGTAAAACCCAGACCTAGTCGGACCATGGAGTATTTTCCCGGAACCTGCAAAAAAACGTTATTGCAATGACGAAAATTGGCTTGGTTACCGGTCAGAAAATCATGCATTGTATATCAGTTGCGACTGGTAGTCGGCTTGTTTCAGCGGTACCTGGTGATATATCCAATTCATTCGAACCAGCCAGCTGACCCCGGCAAGGTGGTCGAGTGGCAAGTCATCAGGGGCCAATTTCACGGAGCTGCTAAGCACAACAATTTGCTTAGCACAAAAAAGTGTTGCTCATTAAAAACAAGTTATCAGCAAAAATTCTACGTATTTTTCATGCTAAGCAAAAAACCAGCTGATTATCAATCAAAAACAATAAAGATCACGTGAAAATTTGGTCTGTAACCTTGTTTTTACCAAGGACAAATTGTCATGCTAAGCAAATGTTCATGTAACAGACTGTTTTTACAGCAGTGCGTTGCAGGGTAAAAGGTGGGGGGGGGGGAGGGTGGATATACCCAATTACATAAAAGTACTTACCTGCAATATAATAGTAATTATATAAAACATTGGAGGAGAGACTTACCTGGTATTGTTCCTTGTAAGTGCAAACTGATTCACCTTTTAACGCTAATGAAAATCGTCTCTGAAGCAGATATCTGATTCAAGTTGCGCAATTCAATCAATGATTTCTTGCCATGATTTCTTGTCAAATTTGACCATGAGATAGCAATGTTTATTTGTAGTTCTAATGCTTAGGCCGAAGGTGTAATCTAATTTTGATATACTGACCTTTGACCCAGGTTGCCAAATTCCCCTTCCGGACCTGCAAGACCTGACGAGAATGTCCATGATTCATAATACACTGCAGATTCAGGACAGGGCAATCGACCAGGTAAAGTAAAGACATCAAAAGAACAACTTGGTTCACTGTAAAGAGTCACAGTGTTGTTGAGTATACATCTCCTGTAATCTGGAAAAACCTAGTAACTCTGTTGAATGCAAATTTGAGAAAACGAAGGAAAACTGTTTTGTTCCGATGCTACCATGGACGCTGTCTGCACGCATAAAAGTGTGTCCCTAGAATCAGCAAACGAGATTGGATCCCATCTCATTCCTTATCTAGTATGTCATGTATATGTCATGTGTACTGATCTGGACAAAACCTAGCAAGTTGAATTGCTAGGTTTTTCACAGTACATCACAGTACATCATTACATCAGTATATACTTTATACATGACATGCTAGGTTCTTCCAGATGAAAAACTGCCAACAGGGAAGAGTTTTACGCACTTTAACATTTTTAACTGAAGGGCCGGGGAAAAACCTAGTACCCCATGTAAGTCCAAATATGGATCTAACTCAATTTTCACAAAAATTTGACTTGCTAGGTTTTTCCAGATTACAGGAGATCTGTGGAGACTGCTTGACCTTGCTGGACTCTGCACACAAGTCAATGTGACAAAGTATGCAATCTGTTGCGTCTGGCAGGGTTTCTAGCCAAAATACCCTGATGGGTTAGGGTTAACCAATGCGCGTGGGATGCCGGGTGAGCTAATCAGACACACCCTAACTCCCTAGTGTAATTTACTAACAACCGTACCCATCCTTGCAAATTTCAACACCTAAATTATGGCAAACTGTACACACAAATTGTTGGACTCTAATTCTGAAAGGTATGCCTAACCCAGTATAAAAAACAACCAGTTTAGGGGTTGAGAGAAAAATTGATTATTTTTGAAGATTTGGAGCATGTTTGAAAATGATATTTTTTTACTTTTTTTTACGGCCATTTCAGATAGTTTATCTCACAAATAGTCTGTCTGCCTACAATATTTGAAGCTTATAACATTCGTCTTGTGCGTTCAGATTTGACATACGAAAGTGGTTTCGTTTGTTTTCGCACTACGCCGGATCACATGATCTCATGTGTAAACAAACAGCCTCCGACATTGATTACACATTGTATGTTTATCTAAATGTTTAACATATATTTTTTAATGAAGTTGACCTTTACTTTCCATTTTCTTAGGCTTACTACTTCTATGAGAATTTTCCTGATTTGGTGTGGGGTTCTGCTCTTGACTTCCTGAAAGATTCTTACATCGATTATGACCCCAGAATAAGACGCAAGGTATGATCATGTAAATCAATAATAATAATAATATTATTAATAATTCTTCCAAATAGGCACTTGGGGAGACAAATTAGTGTCTCCCTAAGTGTCTAGCTACCCTAAAAAAAAATATTTGGGAGTTATTTTTGTCCTATAACGACAGATTTTGGTCTAAATAGCATAAATCTCAAAGATCTTAGAGAAAAGGGTTAGGGTAAACAAGTTAGGACTGTTTTAAGTTTGTGTACATCTCTATGGGATTGTCTCCCTAAGTGCCTATTTGGAGGTATATTAACAACATTAATAATAATATTAACAACATTAATAATAATAATAATTTTTCCAAATAGGCACTTGGGGAGACAAATTAGCGTAAGATTTTAGGTAATAAGGAGACAGTGGCACTTAGGGAGACATTTCAGTGTCTCCCTTTAGTGTCTAGCTACCCTAAAAAACGATATTTGGGACTTATTTTTGTCCTAGAACGACAGATTTTGGTCTAAATAGCATAAATCTCGAAGATCTTAGGGAAAAGGGTTAGGGTAAACAAGTTAGGACTGTTTTAAGTTTGTGTACATCTCTATGGGATTGTCTCCCCAAGTGCCTATTTGGAGGTAATGTAATAATAATACGGAATACAAGGGGAGGCATGACAAGTAGTAGCCAGGGTTATCCACTGAGATGTTTGCCGGAAACGAGGGGGTCAAGGACAAGTGGTGGGAGCAAGTCCTGGAGAGGGTTTTGAAAACGGAGGAGGGGGAAGGTTCTCTGGGACTTCAGCGTTCAAATGACCATGTTGTAGAACATAGGCAGCCGAATGCTGTTGCCTGAGCTAAGAATGCGATGATGTGCCACATTATAGATGTGGCAGTGTCCGGCGATACCAGGTTTGCAGGGAAAGCCAAAGGAGAAGGTGTTAATAAAGTACCAGGATTTGGCGAGGGAACTCCGTAAGTTGTGAAAGGTCAAGGTGAAGGTCATTCCAGTTGTTGTGGGGGCCCTCAGTGCCATTTCCGGTTCCCTTGATAAACAACTCAATGATATCGGCGCGACTGTTAGAGTGGAATTGCTACAGACGGCACTTCTCGGAACTGCAAGAATTTTACGGAATACGCTCAAACTCTGAGCCTGCGGGATGCAGCTTGACTCGAATTGTTCCAACGAATAAGATCTCTTACATGTATCTCGTTGTGCATAAACCAAATAATAATAATGATGGTTGTTCGAGGAACAGAACATATGGCTTTTTCGCAGTTTTTTAATTGTTCATTCTTCATTTCAGAAAATTGAAAATTTGAAGCAAAAATCTGGATAATAAAAAAGCGGTTGATTTTTCAGCAATTTCTTTATAAAGGTTTAACCAGTTCGCGCCGGGATCATTTTAACATCACCGAGCCTAGGCGCGGGATTTTTTTTAAACGAAACTCGATCCGAGGTGGGTTCAGGCCGATGGTTCCGGGAAGCACACCCAGGCATTTCCGGCCTTGCTCGCTGCTGACAGACATTTCCGGCCTTGCTTGTGACGTGTTTATGCGTCAACCGTTTTGAATCTGGGAAAAACTTTGCGTGTATATACGTCCTCCGGCGCGAACTAGTTAAGATGTCAAAAATTAATATAAAAACAAAAAATGCAATTTACAAAGAAGTAATAACCTTTTTTGTGTTTTGACATCAGTCTAAAAGACACAGAGCTGACGATACCACTAGAAATCTCTTTCATCTGAGGATGGAAGATAAACATTCCCAACTGCATGAGATGCTGAAGCCTGTATTGTATGACATCAATCCTAACATGCTGCTCAGATTACTCAAAGAAGACGTCAACGAAAACATCCACAAACTGGTGAGAAATGCTAGGATCTTCACATTTTCTAATTATTTTAAGTGATAAAAGGATCAGTTGTTCGAATATCTAGCTGCTGGCTGTGTGTTGTTTATAAGGCTGCCTGTTTTCGGTTATTAAATTAACCGTGTAACCGTTGTTTTGCGGTAACGGTTAACCGTAACTAACATTTCAACAACAAAATATAAACAAACAAAAAACAATTAAAAAAATGCACGCAAAGTTGACAATTGGTGGGGTTTCTTTTATTTAAAAAAAAAAATAAAAAAAATTGTTAACGGTTGGTTAACCGTGTAATCATGTAACCGTTGCAGGCTTAGTTGTTTACACTTTATTTGCACTTCACCACCACTTGCCTCTCTCCACCCAGGAGAATAGATAGGTACCAGCATAAGCTGGGAAGTAACCTGCGACTGGCATCCCATCCAGGGTGAATAAAAATACGGTAATTGTTTCATGCCGAGAAAACTGGGGTTAAACAGCTTCACTGGCTTCCTATCAAGGAACGAATAATTTTCAAGTTGTTAACATTCACTTATAAATGTTTTAGTGACAGTGCACCCTCTTATCTCACTGAACTTATCACCCCATATCAGCCGATTCGTACACTCCGTTCCAGTTCCGATACCAGAATCCTCACTAAACCAAAAACTCGATCTTTAATCGCCACAAGAAATTTGTATGCAGCTGATCCAAACCTTTGGAATAATCTTCCACATGAAATCCGCCATGCCATTTCCCTTACCGACTTTAAAACATTGCTTAAAACACATCTTTTCCAGACTTGATCTTCATAGATTGTTATTATTTACATTTTCCGTTTTGTGTTCACATTTGTATTCTTCTGTGTAAAGCGTTGTGATACCAGTGTGTAAGAACGCTATATAAATGCCCTGATTATTATTATTATTATTATTATTAATGGCAGTAATAGTCTGGTTCACAGTAAATACGCTTTATTGCATGTATTGTGTAAAGCGACAGAGGCGGAAACATGTCATTTGACACAGACAGAATGGCAAAACACAGACATTTACTTGCGACAATTTCGGGATTTTCAGGGCTTTTTGGGCTGAATTTTACAAAAAAGGTATTTATGAATGGGAATAAATGTGTGTTCGGTCGGTATTAATCACTCTGTTTAATACCGCTTGGAGTCTGGGTGCTGATAATTACCCTCGCCTTCGGCTCGGGTAATTATCAGCACCCACACTCCAAGCGGTATTAAACAGAGAGATTAAAACCTCTCGAACACCCATTTATTCCCTTAATAAACTCCAGTCTGACGGACTTCCCTTTAAGCAGTCCCACATTCATTGAAATACTTGATTAATTTTGTTAGTATGTGGATCAAGATTTCTACGGTGGATGTATTGCTTACCAGTCGCTGCCGGTGTCTTCTCTACATGAAGGCTTGCTGTTCTATCCTACTGGTCCAACGTTAGAAGTACTGAGTATCCTTGATTAATAACAGTTTTTTTTGTGAAAATTAAAAATTTTGCTTGTATACTTTGCATAATGTCTGAAACTAGAGTTTGTACAAAGTAAAAAACTAAGTTAGTTTATTTTCTCAGAATGCTTGTCTTTACAAAGAACCTGGCGGCAATTTTGTTTTTCTGCAACCGAGTAGGAGGAGTGATTAATAAGTTTATGGCCTAATATAACAGGAAAATGTTGTGAATTTGAACCCACAACCTACACTATTTGAAGCACCGATGACCTAGTATAAATTTCCTACCTGGGCATAAAAGCCTAAAATTAAATATTCAGCCAAGGATCAGCGTGGACTTGGTAGGCTTTTTTTCTTACAAATCTTTGGAATTTAGGCCTGGTCTTGGGAATGTTTCGGCGAGCATCTATAGTTCAGGCATAAGATTTGTCAGACTTTTGTCTGAAATCAATTTTTGTTTGTATCTCGGAGAAAGACATTTCTACACAAAGAAATGCATCTTTCAGACATTTCATCAATTTTCAGACTTTTGTCTAAATGGACAATCTCATTTCTGATTTTTGGAGACCACTTCCCTTTATCTGCCATGTGTGTGTACTCCTTAATCCTTAACACTTTGATGCAGACATACGAACCGTACCGCATCAAGATGTGCCAATATACTCCATGAAATCTTCTCCCTGTTGTCAATATAAGATGGTATCACCGCTGAGACAGATAGAAACAGTCAGTGTGCCATACAGAGGTAATTACATGTAGGTTGTGCTAATCATTACGACATTTAGTGTAACCCTTTTTTATAGCATGTCTACTTTCTCATGGAATTGCCAATAAGAACAAGTGATCCGCATATCGCGAGTGTCGCTTTTTCCCACGATCAATTCATATGTTTTGTGTTTTTAAACAAGTCAAAGTTTTTAAACAAGTCAAATGTTTAAACATGTTTAACTCTAACCCTACCTAATGCTACTTTTTACTACTAGTAGTAAAAAGTAGTATGCAGTACTCTCACTGATTTGTGTGCAATGCCTGTAGTAATTTTTAGTATTTGGTACTTCACCCCTTATTGCACTCGTAGTACTTTTTAGCATTGTGTCCCTCTGCTTGCTGAGTGTGCATGGCTTATGTATGCTGTGTAAGGTGTTCTAAACTGTACAGCAAAAATTGTCACTTGGGACACAGCAATGGGTCAAGGCTGGACTACTGCATTTTTTGCCAGGTAAGTATTACTGACCTGTATTGCCACTATTAGTATTTTGTAGTTGGCAGTATCTGTACTCTGTCAGTACACACCCAATCATCAGTCACGGAAAGACCCAATGCTACAAAATACTAAGTAGTATTCTGTAGTATGCAGTTCTTTAGCCCAAAGTAAGGCCTAGGGGGTTAGGGTTAACGACAACTTCAAATGACCCCAACATGACCTATTTTCAAAGAGTTGTAATGAACCCCTACCCAAGGATCACTCCATTCAAGTGACCTTAAAATCTATCTAATTCTGTAGACAGAGAAACGTTTGAAGTATTATTATTATCATATATTTCTGGTAATGAAACCAAGGATCCATCAAAAGCGCCAAAGGCACTGTAGCTCGCAAGCCTGAAGAAACCTGTAGAAAAAAGACAATGAGAAGAAGGTACAGTTTTAGAGGTGGAAGGAAAACCCTAGAAGAATATCCTGGGAAAAACCCACGGAGTCAGGCAGGGACTGAAAACCCAATCCCACATATTGGCCCAGGCCGGATTTGAACCCGGGTCGTAGCGGTGGAAGGCGAGGTAAGAACCGCTACGCCAACCTGACTCCCCTATATTTGAACAATGGCCTCTAATGACCCCTACATGACTTTTGACCTCAATAATCCAATGTAGAATTGTGTCTTCACAGCAAAGGGTCACTGCATCCAAGTTTCATCAAAATTCATGAAAGCATGTAGAAGTTATACATTTTTGTTTTTAAACCTGAAACTTTTACATACAAATTAAGGGTCAAACAATCATACAGAATGTAGGACTGGGCTGCGTTCCACTTACGCGAACTGTTTGCGCGAACGTTCGCCTATGTTTTGAGTTTGCGTTAGTTGAAGTGGAACGATATTTGAAAAACTACGTTTTCAAAATGGCGGCGCCCATTGACAGTGACATCGTTTGGTTGGCTGCTTTTTGTCCAACTCATTATTTTTCTTTAAAAGATCCCTATAACTGCTCAAAACAATCCACCATTTATAACAAAAAGTATGAAACGTAAATCAAACCGTGAAAAGAACACTGCCGTCTGCTAACCTCTTCGCCATCTTTAAAATACGTCACTGGCCAACAGCGAACAGCTCGAAATGTCGTTCGCCGTTTTCGCTAACGTTCGCCAACATAATTGGCGCACATTGCGTTCCACTCAAGCGAACAACGCTAACGTTGGCCAACGTTGGCAACGTTCGCGTAATAAGTGGAACGCACCCCTGGTACAGTATTAAATTTATCAAAACTTTGTTTAGACAACACAAAAATAAACACAGAATCTGATTAACACTGATAGGTGCTGTAGTCGCTGGCTTACGAAGTGATTACTACTTCTGCTTAATGATGGTTACAGCAACTGAACACAAGATCAAAGCCAAGGTGTCCAACGTCATTCACAGCCAGCACAAAATTGCATCAGTCGCTGTCAGGTAAGGTGCTTTCAAATTTGTGAGGGGTTCTTGCGAAATAAGACGGAACTGGTCAGATGTTGAAATAAGGGTTTTCTGGTATTAGAAAAGAGGATAAAACTCTATATGGGAGTCATGAAGGCCTTTGACAGTGTATTCCAATGCCCCTTCCAAGTTGTCAGAGTTTTCAGGAAGAGACGAATTTCGCCACTCATCATCAAAAGAAAGTCTCAAAATAATTGGGTTTTTAGTTGCTCACCTTTTGAAAGAAATTTTATACTGTGTTAAAGTTCGGGTTTCAAACTTCCTAAATGTATCGACAATTAAATAATACGGCAATTAATTACATCGTAATTAATTAATTAATACATTTGTCTGTTCGTAAAAAACTTAAAATTCAATTCGTGGCTTTTTGCCACATGCGCAGTGCACACAATTGGCAGTTCGTGAAAACCTAAATTTCGAATTTCTAAAAAAAAATTCACGCAGCGCATGCATACACACAATTGACAGTTAGTGAAAACCCAAATTCCAATTCCTGACATTCCCCCCCCCCCCCCCCCCCCCCCACATTTGATTTGATTTTGTGAAATATGGGACGATTTGCCCAAGCAGGATATTCAGTTTGTTTTTTTCAGGTTCAGGTTGGTTTAAGTTTTTCCCTGAATTTTTGTCGGGTCAGGTCAGAGAGTTCAGACAGTTTTGGTTTAGTTTCAGTATATTTATAACATTTTGTGTCAGTGTGGCCTAGTCAGTATAATCTGATGCACATTATTATTGTGCAGGGAATGCATGTTAAACACAAATGTCCTATCATCGTAATTCTTTTGAAATTAAGATTGTTCATTGGTTGGGATTTTATTTAACCTCCAGCCCATATATACATGGAGAGTGTCTACTTGGGCTCGATGCTGGTGCCATTCAGCTCATCAGCCCTGAGATGGGGTAAGTTGGGGTTTACATGTATTTATCTTCTTATCACCAAGACCTCTACAATTAGTGTGAGTGAAATCCTAGGAAGAATGCCGTGGAAGAGTAAAGGTGTAGCAAATGACGTGTGAATCCTAAACACGGCAGGTGACGTACGTCAACCAATGCGCATGACTCCCGAACCACGACCCCTGACCCCTGACCCCCGACCCCCGACCCCCGACCCCCGACCCCGGACCCCTTCACTTTTAGAAATCAAAGATTACATTTCACTTTTGTCACAAACTCGCTTTTTAATTACCAAAAAAACAAAACACAAACTGTTTTATATCATCTCAAGTAATTTAGTCTCAACAACCACAAACTCCAGAAACAGTTCCTATAACATTTGATACTTAAATAAATGAAATATAAGTGTCTTTTGCATTTAAACATTTATGCAAATAGTGGGTGCAGTTGCCGGCAGACCATGTGCTGGATCCAATCAGTTGAGTGAGAATAAAGAGAAAATCAAACAACTTGTGCAGATCCTGTTGATTTGCAATGAAAGTGTAATCATAAGAAGCAGCCAATGAGAGCGTGGTATGCAAATATTAGCTCCTTTTCCTTTAGTCTTGATAGTGGGAAAAAGAGTTGCTACTGAGGCCGGCGGGTTCACAAAGCAACCTTTTAGTACTTGATCCCAAAACTTTGTAAAACTTCATCCGGAAGCTCTTATAAACATCAGAGTATCGCGATTCTTTCGGAAGTGAAACTCGGATATCTTCTTTTGCTATTGGATACATAATTCTCTTTCCAGGAATTTTTCCCATTCAAATTCTGTTTTTGACATCGTACACATGGTGGAAAATGATGGAGCGATGTGCAACTTGCACAAAAAGTACTTGGGGTATCCCAAATGAATACGCGCTTAGTAAAATTCTGGGTATTCAACACGAAAATACGAAAGTACGTATGTGTTCAGTTCTTGCAGGCGGGATTAAGAGAGTTCAAGAAAATCTGGCTCGAATTTTCAGCCAATGCATTTTCAATGGATCAACACACAGAAGCTTGCCTACCACAAATTGAGTGCTGCAGGCAATGCGTAACATTTATAGTGATATTTTGTTTACCAATTGTCTGATTTCTTTGATTTTAAGGGAGTATTATCCAACGGAATGAGGAATTATGCTAGAAAAGTTTCACTTTTATAACGTGTAGTTAAAAATATTATTTTGTTAAATTTAGGGTAACATGTTTCAGGACGGCACCAGCACTTGAGGATCAGTCTGCTTGTAGATGTCATTATGGTGGACATCCACGGTGTGTTGTAGCTCAACAAAAGAAACGCATCGACTTATTAGACTGTCGGGTAAGTGACGATGATAGAGAAATAGACTGGTGCCATTGGGGGAGTTGCACATTTTATATGTGACCAGCTCTACAAAAAGGTGTATTAAGTCGCATTGTGCACAATCATGTAATGGCCTGCTCAACGTTAAGAGGGTAAACATTTCATCAAAATGCAATTTTTTTTTTTTGTCATGAATGACTTTTTCAATACCTACAGTTTCAGGTTTCATTCAAAGAAATGTTGATTTTGATGAATAAAGTGGAAAAAAATACCATTTTGTGTGCATCGTTCTGTTGTAGTACAACACAGCCGGCTATTTCAAAGCCTGTTTTCTCAGTTGTGTAATTTGAACTCCAAGAAACTAATCAATACGTAAACATGTCATATCTCAGATGAGAGGGGCTATGGAGCTCTATTATATACCAAATGAAAGCTCATGTTATGGGCTTTTTTAATCATGTATATAACTCAATTTATTTTGTTTGCGACATAATACACCTTTTTGTAGAGCTGGTCACGTATATGCCTTGACTTTGTTGAGCAATACCATGATGGCCAACTTGATTTTCTCTTGTCTTTTTCTAGGCTCCTGATGATGGTGGCAGTACTTGTCTCCTGTCCGTCCCATCTGGGAATCTGCCTGAAAATCAGGAGGTGTTTGTTGCCAAGCAACACCCTAGCAACAGTTTTTACCATTTAGTTGCAACACAGGACTTGTTGCTACTGTTAGACGAGAGGTATCCCAAATATAACGTGAGTAAATGTATGCAGTAACTATTTGAGTTTGTGTGTAGTGCTTCAATACAGTGGCTTTAAATACTATTGAAGAAAATAATTCCTGTCAACTTTTGGAATGGATGGTTTGCTCGAATGTGCGAGGGCGCTGTAACAACACCATTTTCTGGGCACCAACTAGCAAAATCACATCTTTAACCATTTTGTGCCGGAGGACGTATATACACGCAAAGTTTTCCCCAGATTCAAAACAGATGACGCATAAACACGTCACGAGCAAAGTCAGAAATGTCTGTCCGCAGCGAGCAAGGCCGGAAATACGTGGGTGTGCTTCCCGGTACCATGGCCTAAACCCGCCTCGGATCGAGTTTCGTTTAAAATAATCCCGCGCCTCGGCTCGGTGATGTTATTAATATATTTCCTGGCGAACTGATTAAGTAGCATAGGAACTGTACTTTAAAAGAACAAACTAAACTTTGTAGGGATGTGTAAACTTGTGTGTATTATCTTCGTAATCTCATAGAAACAGCGCCCTTGTGCCTCTGAGCAAATAGCTCATTTGAATCAAGATATTGTTTATTTCTGCATACACATGTACAGGTTCTGCAGTGGTGTCATTTGTTGACTGCGCCTCCGAATTTCATGGATGTTGTTCCTCACGCTGTGACATCAGTTGACCTTACTAGCGATCTGACCTCAAATGACCTGACCTCAAATAACCTGACCTCAAATAACCTGAACTCGGATCTGATTCTTCTTGCCAGTCAGTGCTCAAGAGAAGTTCATTGCTTTCAGTGCAGTGGTAAGAATTGTTTATGACTAGCAACATAAATTGACTGGAGCGGAGTTTGAACCCCTAACCTCTAGATTGCTGTTCCGTTACTCTACCAACTGAGCTGTCCAGCCCTATGTTAGCGGTTGTTGGGGTGCTAGTCGAAAACCATAAAGCTGTATATGCCATGTAGCCAGGGATCACACCCGAAGTCAAAATGCTTGCAACATTAGCAGTGCGGCAAATCTGGGGAATAGCAAACGAGGATCACTCACAGAGGATATATTTTTTTAGGGAAAAAGAAACATAATAAAACCAGAAATGTGACCTGTTCCAACGAAACCCAGACAAAGTCGACTTTTTAGTTTTTCAGATTTTGCTTTTTTCAAATTCTCTAGGTTCTCAGCTTTAAAATGATGTATCATTTACATATGTACCCCCACCCTATCTTCCCTGGGGTCTGGATTTAGTGATAAAACCCTGACAACCTAATTATGAGATAAACAGCTTTGAAGTTTAGAAAAGCGTATTATTTCTATACACAAATGTTTCACAAAATTGACAAAAAACACACTTCTGGTAGACGGATTTTGTTCAAATTTGAGGAGATTGTAGATTAATAGTGAGTGACTTAGGAAAACCTAAAACCTCAAAATGGTAAAATCCATCCCGAAATGACTTCAGGAGTACATTGTGACAAAACACATTGTGCGACTTTGTCCGGGTTTCGTTGGAACAGGTCACAAATTATAAGTTTCATTTTTGTTTTTTGACTGAATTTTTATCCCAAACAAAAAAATTGTACTTTCAAGTATCTCAGGCCAAACAAAAAATAACTCTTGATTCTTAACCAGTATGTACCGGATGACGAATATAAACGCAAAGTTTTCCCCAGATTCAAAACGGATGACGCATAAACACGCCACGAGCAAGGCCGGAAATCCCTGTCAGCAGCGAACAAGGCCGGAAATGCGTGGGTGTGCTTCCCAGTACCATCGGCCTGAACCCGCCTCGGATCAAGTTTCGTAAAAAATAATCCCGCACGTCGGCTAAGTGATGTTAAAATAATCCCGTCGCGAATCCCTGGTCTTTTCAGCGACGTAAAACATACCACGTAAGTCCTATCTGCTACACGCTTAACAGACCTGTAGAATAGAACTTACTGCTGCAGAGGGTAAAATTGACAATTCGACAAGTTTACCGGCTGTCCGCACTGGATTTAGTTTGGTTAAGTTAAAAAAGTAAAATTTAAAGTAAAATGCGGACATTGAGTGTAAAACTGAACTGTGTAAAACTAAACTAAACGATCTATTTTTTTCTCCTAGAGTTGAATGGACAAACCCCCGTGTCAACGTCCCAGCCCTGGAAAATAGCAAGCACAGAGTAAGGTTAATGCGTGAAATTCGCACGGCACGGCTAACAGTGTGCAAATATGAATTGCTTCAAGTGGTATTGCAGGCTTTCAAACATTCCTATTTTTTCCTACTTTTAACTACTTTTTTTGCCCCATAACTACAAAAAATGAAATCTCGTTGAATATTGTATATAACTGTGTTACACATCAAGTTGGGCACAGGAGTACTGCAACTGTACTTCCAATGAGCTTAGTTGAATATGAAGCACAAGTGTTGTGAGTACAGAACACGCCAAATGAGGCTTATGATGCAGTGGACATGGGTGGATATCAACTAAATCTGCTCCTGAAAGCCAGCAGCAAAAGTCCTACTTTTGTCTTCTTTTTTTTGTATCCTACTTTTTTACCTGGGTCTGCTTGACAGCCTGGGTATTTAGTCAAGGAGCTTCGACCTGGCAAAAATGTAGTGGGGCAACTCCCACAACATCTAAGGTTTGACTACACAGCGTGGTGAAATAGACTCTCTGCTACCTAGAGGTGTTCCAGAGCTCTGGAACACCTCTAGGTAGTATGTGGTCACCACATTGTGGTGTCAAATTGTGGTATTAGTTTTACATTAAAGGGCAATATCATATTTTACATGTGTTTGTTTGGGAATTTTACTCAAGATTATTGAGATTATCAAGATTATAGAACCTTAAACTTTTTTGTTCAAAATCATTGGTTGAGCTTGAACACACACATTTATTTCCTCTTCTTGACATAGATACACAATTATATAAGTATTAAATAACAAGATATAAATGCCAGAAGTAGCAAGACCTTGTAAGCAGAGCTTGTATTAGGCATGCCATTAAACAAAAACAAACGAACGGACAACATAAATTATAGGAAAACAATCAAACTTCTAATACTGGGCTACATGTGATTACCATACCAAGTCCATTTGTACAAGTATACATGAAATTTATAATTACATTAGGTACAATTTAAGTTTACGTTTAAAAATATTATATGACCTTGAACATCCAAGAGAGAATGGTAAATCATTCCACAATTTAGCTTGCTTGTACTTCCTAGAATTTGCTAGAATGTATTCATACGACCATGTCATTTGCTGGTTTTTGGTTTTTTCTTAGTGGATGGTTTGACATGGTACCAGAGTACCCATCAGTTGACCTTGACCCGGTAAGGTCACGTCTTGAGAGGCCTCTGATTGGTGTGAGTGCCGCAAAGAGGACCTCCTGTGCTGGGTGTGAACCAGGGATCACTGTATTTCAGGTATTAGGTGCTATACACATGAACCATTTATCGAGGCATTAATAATTTGTGATTCATAAATACCTAAGACGGTTTTCTGAAAGAACACCAACTGGTTTTAAAGGTAGGATACACCATTGGTAATTGCTTGAATTATCATGAATGGGGGGGTTGTATTTTGTAGTAAATATCTCCAAAATTTTACAATCATGGATGCCGAGAAAAAACACGAAAAACAGCGTTTGTTTTCAACCGGCGTCGGGAAGTTATTCTTATGTTATTTGTGTCCGGCGATCGGGAATTTTTCTTTATAAAATTCTATTTTCCAGAATAATTACAGGATATCTAGCGCAATCATTTTGCTGGATGCCTAGAATCATTATTTACTTTCAGATTAGTAAGATATTTCTTAATAATTCGGTAGTAAATATTTTCGATATCTGCAAATGGTGTATACTACATGTACCTTTAAAGATGGACTACAACGGGATAATGATAAAGGCTGTGTTGCTGTTCGAGAAATGTATAATGATTACTAATATATCATTAGTATTCAATAAATCTTGTTCCTTCATGCAAAAAAACAACAAAATTGATCGGCGTTCTACGACCCAGAAAAACTCAGTTTCAGCAAAAGCCCTTAACTCATGAATAATTCATACTTTGTGTGTGACGTACTACCCATGAAAACGCATACATATGGTGGCCCTGAAGGGACTCTGCAGATCGCGAATATTGACGTCAATATTCGCGACTTTTGGGGAAAGTCGTGAATATCGACGTCAAATTTGACGTCGATATTCGCGATCTGCGGAGTCCCTTCAGGGCCACCATGTATGCGTTTTCATGGGTAGTACGTCATCACTTTTCGCTGGTTTACAAGTCCGCTGGTACTATATCGTGAATTTCATTGTGGTTTTCAGTGGATTTTTGCCGGGAACCAGTACAGGGCGGGAAATTTCAAAATCGAAGAATCGAGGTCTAATTTTGTCGGTCAAATTGCAACAAAATTATTTAGAGAAAAACATGACCGTAACAATAAAGTGTTACCTGAACACAACATAAACAAGGTCCGATAATAAATTTAATGTGTGAGTTTTCGTTGTAGTCCATCTTTAAACACTTGCATGACATTTGGACTTCTGTGATGAAGTCTGGCCTCTTTTGCCCTTTTGTTGGTTGAACCCTCGCATGACGTGCAATGACAAATGAGTCTGTTTTTCTTTGTCCTTTATTGACATCACACGCCAATCATATTAGGAGTTGTTTACATGTTTGACAGATCACGCAAGCTAAGAACATACCATAATCATAGTTAGAGGGGTGTTTCACAATACATGAAGTATAATTGTGGAACACAATTTTTGGAAATGCATCATTGGGAATAAATATATGGTATTATAGTATAACATTTGTCGGTTAAAACTGGCCCCAGTGTTCGGCCGTGACGGGCTCTTGACCAATAGGTAAACTATCTGTTATTTCTATTGACAGTTGAACACTGCCGGAGACCTGTTCTTCCAAACTTACTGCGAGAGATCCCCAACTGATGACAGACAGGACAAGACATTATCCCGAGGGCCTGGCTGTCCAAACGTCGAACTAAGCCAAGGGTCGTTGACTAATTGCAAGGAATGGATAGAGGGCGTACTTCGTCAGTCTACGTCGGACCCAGAGCCGTTAGGTTTCAAGAAGGTGGATAGAGGGATAACAAGAAATGGTAAATGCGAGACATCGTGACAAAATGCGACAGAACTGGGTGCGATAATAGTAAAGAAAATGAAGGAAAAAGCTTTTTAAAAAAACGTAGAAAATACGAAATAGGTTCTATTTTCTGATTATTTTTATCAAAGTTTTTTTACATGAATACTATACATAGTTCAAAGAAATTGTATAATATTCATGGAATAAAAGAGTTTTGAGGAAAGCAAATAAAACTAAACATAAAAGTTCAATTCTTTTTCTCATCAATTTTTTTTCAGGGGGGACAAGTCGAAAATGTCAATTTTAAACAGCCATGTCAGTGCAATGTTTAAACTAAAGTGCAACAAACAGTATTGTAAGGATAATTTTATTCTCTTTCCTAATACCTGAACTCATGGCACCTGGTGTGCTGTCTTTTTAAAGAAAAGTGAAACTTTTGTATACATTTCCAACATCGGTCTGTCCAACCATCATTGCAAAAAGAGAAGACGACTTTTTGTCAAATATTGCCCCCAATTTACCAAATTCAGTTAATCCACATTTTGGTTGCAATCGGTTCCACATCTGTGAACGGGTGCAAGCTGGCTAGTCTAACATCTATAAATTGCTCTGTTTCATCTGAAGTCGAGTCAGGGAACCAGACTACAAAAACAGCTTTTTTTATTCTCGGTTTTTCAGCATCCATGAACACCAAACTTTAAATAAGTCAGTGTAACAGTATTTGATAGAATACAAACCCCCAAAATCTGTCCATTTCTGAAAATTACAGCAAAAGCAAATGTTGTATACATGTATTACCTTTAAAGATAATGCGACATTGGCCAAATTCTGTTGAGATGCTGTCTTACCAACATGTCTAATATAACATAAATGCTGGAGGGGTGATGCTTATAAAGTTACTTCACAATCTGTTTATGATTGTTATTATTGTTTTCCCTTCTTTTTGTAGTTTTCAAATCCATGATGCTACCCGAAGCTAGCCCCAGCAGAGACTGTACACTCTGCAAAACTCCCGATTACTGGCCACTAGATGACCCGTCCACTGACCGCTCACAGCCCACTGACCGCTCACAGCCCACTGACCACTCCCTGGCCTGTCCGGCCTGCGGGGTCAAGATCGCAGACAGCGCCAAGTTTACGGATTGCTTGGAGGCCGGAGAGAAGATCAACATCAGGAGGAGTGGGATCGATGAGGAAGGAGAGGAGGAGGTGTTGACAGGGACGATAGACCCTGAGATGTACCAAGACGAGATGAGTAGGACCTTACATCGTTTGTGGCTGCATGGATACGATTCTACTGATGATGAATATGATGGCAACAAGGATGTACATCAGGTATTCACATCAATGATTTTGTTTCAACCCTTCTGTATGATAAGGCTTTTTCCAGGTATAGGCAAGTGGTCGGGGTATGTGGTTCAAGACCAGAAGGTCAGGGGTTCGAATCTAAAAGCTGGCCTTGGCCCGTTTGTTTCATACACGAGATCATGTAATTCAGCGCCATGCCAAAACAAACGGAACTGCTGTCACACGTCAAATCTAAACGCACGAGACGAATGTTGTCTGCTTCAAATTTTGTAGGCAAACGGACTGTTTGGGAGATGATTTGTGAAATTGCCATGAAATGTATATCAACCGTACTATTTGTAATCAAGAAAATACATTGTAAATGAATAATGAAGAAATGTCACAAAAGTTCATTTCATGCTTCAAATCTTCAACAATAATTGTTCTCTTGACAACAATTTTTGTTCAATTTTGTGGGGGCCGACTGATAACTTTGGGGAGAAATTTCCACCCAAAGATGATTACCCCTATCACCATCTTTTATTTATTTATTTCATTCAACATCCAACAGCGATATAGTGCCAATTACAGAATGGATAAGTGAGAGAAGACAATGTGAAGAAGTTACAGTTTTAGAGGTGGGAGGAAAACCCAAAAAGAATATTCAGGGGGAAAACCCACGGAATCAGGCAGCTGTTGAAGGCAGGATTCAAACCTGCATCATAGCAGTGGAAGGCAAGGAAAGAACCGCTGTGCCAACCCGACTCTCCTTGAAAAATGAAACCTCCGCTCCATTGCAAAATAGAGCACTTTTCATCCACATTTCCCAGTAAATAACACAAGCTGGCAGTTCTGTGCATGACCGGCTTTCACTCTTCTTTTTTACAAACACTTTTGTTCATAACTCACGAACTGTTCTAGTACAAGAGAATATGAGGGCACGCAAATCGTGATTTGAACTGATTTACAGGTCTGCACCCAGTGATTAATTTTCTCTCATCAAGGACCGAAACGTGCTCTCAAGAGTTTGCCCTTGTGAAGATGTAACTTAGCACAATGATTGCTACCATCTAAGCACTTTTATTTCACTGATGAATCCATCAAAACCACAGACATTTTTATCACTGGTTGGCACTTTAAATTGTTGCCAACCACTGTTGTGGCAGTCCATAAAAATGGCATTCAATGATTACAAACAATAGAAAAGTCTATAGGGTTCTTGCTGACAAGGCCTGATAGAGCCCCATTTCTCTTCGCACATGGAACACATAGGCAGAAGTTTGTGGCAGTGCAGGGTGTAACCAGTTCGCGCTGGGATTATTTTAACATCACCGACGCGAGGCGCAGTATTATTTTTAAGGAAACTCGATCCGTGGCGGGTTCAGGCCAAAGGTACCGGGAAGCACACTCGGGCATTTCCGGTCTTGCTCGTGGCGTGTTTATGCGTGTATATACGTCCTCAGGTGCAAACTGGTTAAGAGATTTGAAGGTTTGCAATATAAAAAGGCAATAAGATAGGAGGTCCTTTTCAGAACCACACAAACTCACAAAAGAGAATTACCACATTGTGCTACCACAAACAACATTATTGTTAGGATTCTAAGAATATGTTTCACTTTTTTTGTTCGCCATTTAGGAAGCAGATATCACCTCTGATGAGCACCATCACAGAACACCTCAAGCCCCTAAACGACTGAAATCTGACGACGCTGAATCCCAGGATGCACCTGACAGACATACTACAATTAGCCAAAGCCTGGACACGTCTGACCAGCAGAGGGCAGCAGACTCACAGAGAAAACCCAGCGCTAGGCTGGCTAAAGTCAAATTAAAGAGAGGCGCAATAGGTTTTTAAGTTTTACTGGTAATTTTATTTCAAATTGAACACACAACAAAGGCACAAAATACAGAAATGTTCAATTTAATAACTTATGACTGTTTTATACAACGGAATTGTTAAAAGTAATTGAAGAAAGTAAACTGTTCGACCTTGAAGAAATGCTTGACTGGTTGTATTGATGCGATTGGACATTTTGTTTTATTGCATTCAATAAACATGAAATTCTTTTTTTTTCAGTTGACGACGGAAAACAACAATTTGAAAAGAAATCTGCAACTCAGATATTGCACTTTAAAGAGTTTCACAAGAAAAGTTGACCAGCAAGTTACAATGGCCAATCATAACTTTTGTCATTTACAGTAGTCAAAAGAATACACTGCAACTTGTTCTGCATTGCAAAGATTAGAAAACAACAGTGGAATGTAACCATATTTGTGACCCACCACCTCAAAACCAGGCTGAAGTCGAAATTGTTCATATATACTTTTGAAGTTATATCTTTTTGAAGTTAAGAAGGAGAAGGCCGATATTATCTAACGATTTATGAAAAAAAATTAAAAAATTAAAAACAAAACAAATAACAATAAATAAATACACCAAAACAAAATTATGTATCTCAAAATGGCATGTCACGACTTTTGGCGTGGTGGGTCACATTTGTTCAAAGCTTGGCAGGTATCTTGTATAGTTTAATCATCTCCACTGTCATGAGTTTGTCTCGGTGCTTTCCATCAGACTCCTAGACGCATCAGACTTCAAGTCCTTACAGCTTTTCAGAAGATCTGGGGGAAAAACAAAAACAGTTTTTACAAACTCAATTCACATCCGGGACAAGTTCCAGACAAGTTGCAAATAATGTATCGGGTGTAAGTTACAGGATTCTGAACAAATTTCCCTGCAATGAAATTGTGACAACTACTCACTACTTGCCCAGCACTAGTATAAGTCACGTGTGTCCTTAAGCAAGGCAATTAAACCACTATTGCTTCGTCCTTCAGATGGGACGTAAAGTTGTAGGTCCTGTGTGTTGTATAATTTATAATGTGTGTATATATCTTTCTCATTATAACATAAAATTGTATAATGCACGTAAAAGAACCCAGAACACTTATCGCTAAGAGAAGGGGTTTGCCCCGGTGTTCCTGGCTGACACAGCCTCTGTCTACGGGGTTCTTCTGGCTTACAAGCTAAAGTGCCTTTAGTGCTTTTGAAGGATTCTTGGTTTCATTACCAGAAAATAATAATAAGGGGGTCCTTCATGCAACCCGCGAGGCTGGACAGAATTATGAAGTCACCTTTCTGAAAAGAAAATTACCTAAAGTTGACTAGCTTTAAAAAATTTTTTAAGGAAATTGATTACGAGCAGACTGAAAATACTCGCCTTGAAACTGCTGTTCTGCACTCCATCTCTCTTGGTCTGCATCAACTGCCCCTTTCACTTCCCAGAAGTCCTTGCTCACCCAGGGCTGTGAGAAGTCTGCCCTGGTTGTACTCTCTTGAGAGCCTAAATTAAAAATAGCGTTTAAGCAATGAAACTTGACTTGGCAGAGTCTGCGAGGTTTCTCATAACAAGTCTAGCAAGCCTACTGAATTTGGTACCGGACAATCCATCAGTAAGATAGGTACACGAGGACACAAGGCTATGGCAGAGCGATTCATAAAACCATCCTGTGGAGACCTGAGCACAATCAGGACAATGGGAGTCAAAAGGTCTTCACAGGGAAATTTCGATAGATTTACAAAATAGATTCTTGGAGTTTTACTCAAAAACCTGTTGCAAATTAATATTTTAAGGTCTAAGTGATATTGGGTTTATAGGGTTACAGCCCAGAAAACTAACCCTAGTTGAAATAGGACCACTTTAGAAATAGCCCCTTCGACGTTCTGAAAATGTTATACACGAGAACAAGGTAATAACTCTACAAGGACACAAATTTGAAAATGTGTAGTTCTAATCAATTGATTTGTTTACTAGTCACTGCAAGTATATCATTGGGTTTACTTGGTAAATCCTATACAAAAGAAAACGCCCAGCTTTCTTTAGTCAGTCGGTCTGATACAAATGCAGCATGCTAGAAGTCCTCAAAATTGGCAAATAAAAAGGGCATAAACTGAGAACTAGAAAATTCCAGTCTTTACAAGACAGTTTGTTTTTGTTTTTCTTCCAATTTTGCAATAAAAAAATACCAAAGACTTCAAACTTTGTACAGCAATGAGCCACCGAAGTTTTCAATAAATTGTTACAGTTAGGGCTGTCTCTAATATCGAACAGTAACTTCTTTTTGTATACGTCTATATTTATTGGTCCCATTCTTTTAGCTGGGTCAAATACTTATTACTACTTTACTGCAAAACACTCTAGCAGCCCATAACAGCAATCGCTGCATGCTCAAGTGGTTTTGTATGCCACTTTTGACCAGTGAGAAAGGCAGCAGCTGCAGCTGGCGTGTGTTAAACTTGATCAGCAAGTTTCATTTTTGAATGATAAAAAATACTAATGCAGTCACACTGAGAGATAAGACAACTTACAACTGGCTAAGACTGGCTAAGACTGGAAATCACAAGGAATCGTAGTAAAGTCCTGCCACATGTCCTGGGTGGTCTTGGATGTCTTAGGTAGTCACACACCCGAATTGTTAATAAACCTGCCTGCAACCAAACTGGTCTTTAATAGGTAGGTCTTCAACAGATTGTTGTGCTACAAGTCGAGTGTTCTTACAATGTTGTGGTTGATAGTGGGACTCTCCAGTCGTCCAACAGTCGCATGACTATTTGCAAGGTTTGTCGTGCGACTGCACAACAAGTCGTATGACAGTTGTACAATTAGTCGTGACTTTCAAAGACATATCCTAGTTGCAGACTAGTAGGGGACAGGTCTTATTGTGACTGCTAGGCTAATATTGCAGTAAAAACCCACGACTGACATGGTTGCGGGTAATCGCAGCTCAAATGTGGCTGGAGCTTAAATTATTTGAAAATAAACAGTCCTACCGGTAGTTCCAGTCAATGTACGCACCTTCCAACATTTCATCAAGTTTCCTGCAAAGTTCAAACAGTTCACTCCCGTTTCCCGACACCCTCTCCCCGTCCATGACCTTTAACCTTGGCAGTGTCATCATCACGCTGGTCTTGTAGGACAAACTGTGGCACACTGGGTTATTGAGGCCAGTGAGGGGATCGCTCAGAGTTAGAGCGGAGAAGGAGTCTAGATTGGCTAGGCACTGGAGACTGTCCACGCTACTGATGAGATTGCCGGAGGCATTAAGTGTTTGTAGATTGGCCAGTTCCTTTAAAGGATCTGAAATTTATATTTGGTTGAAATACAAATAACTACAATTTATAAATACCCCAGACAATTTACCCATTCCTATTGGTCAGGAGCCCGTCACACATGGGTGGATTTAAACGACCGATAAAAACACCTTGCAGTTTTAAACATCTTTTCCGGTGTCACATTAAATTTGGACTCCTATGAAATCTGGTCCACTTTTTAATAATCCCAGGGCAAACTGGTAAATATTAGTCGGGAGCCACAACAGCTTGACGACACTGTCTATGGCTTGTATAAACCTCAGTGCGACATTGCCTGTAGGTTCGGTGAGAAACTTGTCTGGAAAAATATACTTTTTTGTTTAGAAAAAAACCAAATACTTTCACACATGTGATGAAAAACTAAAAATCAATTTTTAAAAGAAATTCATCTCACCGATGTTTGTAATCCGATTGGCCGAGATATTTAAATATGACAGCTGCTTGAGTGGGGTCAAAGGTCGTAGGTTGGACAGGTCATTTCTGCTAAGGTCCAGCCTCTCGAGACATGTACAGTCTCCAATGCAACCCAAGTGATCAATATCTGGACAAAAACAAAATAAAAGTCGACATGAACCATTTGAACATTTTTTGCCGCGTTGCACACGGGGCTCTATTATTAGCGTTAGGTGGTGGTGTTTTTCTATACCAAATTCAACACCCAAGAACGTCTCGGTAAAAGATTCAAATCTGGCCCATTCAATTTGTACACAGTCACTGCATATGAAAAAACTATTAACTTTTCTCAGACTTGATCGGAGTTGTGCTGTATGATAAAGTCGTTAAAAATGAATTACCAAAGGGAACGGGCATTTCTGGCTGTCGTTTAAGCAATATGTGGTCACTGCAATGGTCTTTCACATAGCTGGCCATTGTTTATAAACTGTTTATAAACTGTGTGGAAGGGATGTAGAATTAGGAAGTAAATATAAGCCCACTGGCCCAGATTTGCGGACGAGAGAATTGTAAAGCTGATCAGCTTCCAAGGCAATTAAACTACATGTTTGGACGCTGTTCTTTTTACTGAAAGGTAGATAAAAACATATTATTTTTTGAATCAATATATGTGACCATCCACGAAAAAAGGGCTGTAAAGTTGCCAGAGCTTATTTTGAGAATTATGTAAAATAAAATTAGAATTTCCATTTTCAGTGTTACTGTACTTGTAGCTAACCATAAATACCAACTATGTCTTGTAATACATCATTTTAAAGATTATTTCTTGTAGATTTCATTTCTCTTAATATCTCAAAATGTCAAGATGTCTACTTTACATCCCTTTCGTCGTGGACGGTCATATATGTACAACATGTGAACGATATATCAAATTAGGAAAAAGGACAGCGAAAAACTCTAGTTACGTCATACGTACGTCATTCCATTGTTCTTGTGAACACGCTAGTTTTCTAAAAGCGTAGACCACATGCAGTATAAGGTGGTCGTCGTTATATATCTACGTCTACCACGTCAGCGAACCGACATGCAGGGCAGGGATTTCGGGGGCCGCGCTTTCTCTTTCCGCAATGAGCCAATCACGTTGCAGCTTGTATGTCAGGTCAAACATTTTTTCTGCTTTTCTTTATTCATTTTAGACAGTCGCCATTTTTATGGCCATTTAATGGTTCAAATCTTTGTAAAAACAAAGTATTATAGAAAACCAAATAAACCACACGTAAAAGTCCTACAGCAGGCAGCTCAGAGGTGCCCGGAAGTGCCCGAATCGTGACCTTTGTTCGCGAGACTTGCACGGTCTATACACGACAACGCGGCTTTTGCACGAATTCGTGCTTTTTTAGACAATAACTGGCTCAAGATAATTTACTGACCGATTTCTCTGAGGACTAGGCAGTGGATACTCTCAAGGTCAAACTCCCCACTTCTTATCTTCAATATCTGCTTGGTGATCCGAGTCCCAAACAACTCTGGAATTAGTAGAAATAAATAAATGTATTTACAAATCTGAAAAGCATTCAAAATGAGCAAGTAATTGTTTGTTTCACGCAATTTAAAAGTTGGCATATCACTTATTAATTTGTCAACTGTATGCCACACACGTTTTGCAATGTTTGCCTCATCATCGCACAATCACTTTTTGGGGTTTTGCATAATTGGAAAACAGTTATTTACCCGAGTGATATACTAGTATACCTCCATGGGACTAGTACTAGTACAGGTTACCCTGTTAAAATAGGACAGCAAAAATTAAACGCTGTGGCTATTCTTTCGTGACGTGACCGTAACCCTACATACTTTTTCTATTTTTAAATGATTTAACTGGTTCCCGACACAGACAAGGGAAACTCAATATGCGCGGAACGTATGAAGACCACCCAGGAAATTTGTTTTGGCATTAGTCGATGTTAAATTGTGGTATTTAGTCTAAAATGCACCTTTTTTTACCATAAATAATATGTAATTATTCAAACGATTCCGTGATTGAATTTAGATTTTCGTGCAAACATAGTGAAAAATTCACATTACATTTCATTCGTATTCAAAATTTGACATTTTTCATAAAAAACTAGCTGTGACTTTGTCGTGGAAAAAAAAGGCAAACTATAAAAGTAACAATTGCAATGTGTAATAAGTTAATTCCATTGTTTTTTGGTATTATTTCATTACGTAACCTTTTTTTATTAACTAAAATTATTGGTTAATATCTCATCTAATTAGGGTCTTATAGAAAAAGGTATAAAAACTAGGGACTGTATACGAAAAACTAGGGACTGTATACGAAAAACTATGGACTGTATACAATTAACTAGAGACTGCGCATGCGCTACTGGAACTCACGTAAGAATAGAAAAAGTACGTAGGATTACGGTCACGTAAGAATAGCCACGGTGAAAATTTAACAATATACCTACCAGTTTTCTCTCTTGATTCTTGATTCATGATATTGAGCTAGAACTAGAAGATTTAGAAGCTAATTCGTTACATTACAAATGCCCTTGGTGACTAGACTTGCCTACTCTTTCCGATGACAAAAAAAACAAACCACATTCGGCACCTGTGTCCACCTCCAATCGTCAATTTAATACAATTACAAGTGACCCCGACATTCAACACCCCTAGACTAGGGCGGCAGCGCGAGGCAGCGCCGTTTGTCTGATTTTGTGATTTTGTGTTGTTTCCTTTGAGCCCGCGCTTTGCTGGTGACTTCTATTTGTGTGGCGCGCCCTCTATCGACATAACATAAGTCGAATTTTCGGATTGGGCGGCTCATATCATACCTGAAAACACAGTTTCGAGTCCTTCTTCCTTTGAGCAGATGTAGGATAGAGCTATTACTCCAGCTTCCAAACCTATAGTCACATCGATTTCAAACAGTGTTGACTAGTAGTCGAATGGCCAAGTGGTTAGGCTTATATGGTCTGCGGGGATCCATCGCATGGGTTCGAGTCCCCGTTCTGCCCGACGTCATTTTTTCCTCAGTTTTAACGCGCGCGATTTCGCAATCGTATCTATAAAAGAATTAATTGATCGTCTTCAATCACCAACCGGAGTTAGCTCAGCGGCTTAATTCGTCAGGCTGGTACTGTCCGCGGAGTTCAGGTTCACACCTTTAGTATAGGGACGGAGCTCGTTTGCTTGCATAGGCGGCAAGAGCTAGGGCCTCGCTCCGAGCTCCTCCCTGTACGGTTGCGTGGCCTACGGGTTACATGAACATGGACAGGGAAGGATGTGTGGTGGGCCGGGAATCCTAGAACCCATAATCATAATACACACACACTCCGTATGCTGAAACCACGGGGAGACACAGCACTATTTCCTCGATTGTTTTCTCGGTTTTGTATTGCGATGGATTGGTACGATATCAGATCATAGCCCCGCATCGTCTTTTTGTTGGCATTGGACGAACTCCAGGCCTACCCAGATTTTCACACGCAGACCTGACAGTTTTGTTATGCTCAGACATCAGATACTTAATAAATTTGTAGTTGAGGTACAGTGTATGCTAGGCCGCAAGTAAATGTTAGATGATACAACAATTTTAATTAAGACTAGTGCTACATGTACTACAATGCCTGCATTGGCTAAACAGTTATGAGACTACTACAGTCGTTTTCCTAGTTCCGTTTTGCAACAAATATTCAGGCTGTTTTCGGCAAGTCTAATCCTCGAAATTTAAATGAAATAGGTTTAGTAGTTTACCTTGAGTGATAGAGAAACTACAGTGTTCGTTTCCATATTTATGCTCTTCTTATTTCGAAAATACGACGTCAAAAGTACCGACATCACTTTTCCTAGTTGCGGATCGGTTTAACCAATTCCGGATCGGGTAAAAAAACTGCTTCGTACATGAAAAATAATCACGCTAGAACCAACCCGAATCAAGCCTATATTTCTAAGTATTCATTAATTTATATAAATACAGTTTAAAATACATTTCTTCCACTTCGAAAAACGTTTAAAAAAGGACTTGCAAGGAAATGTTTTGAAAATGTTTTGTCCGTGTATTGTACACGCGACCGTACATGTGGCGCGGCAACGAGCCGATAAACTTTGGCCCAGGGTACACGTCATTATGAAATCGCTTACACGCGTGCAGTTGATGCATCTTTTGTTTTTTATGCGCGATCCGGAACTAGGAAAAAAAATATACGTTCAGTCTTTGGCAGATTTTTTAATGCTGGAGACTTTTAGACGATGCATGAGTTAATACAACTGTAGACTACAAAAAGGCAAAATCGAATTAAAACGTTGTGAGTGACATGTCGCAGAATATATTTTTGGGATTTTGCGGCTCCCGTGATTTTCTACAAACCGTCCAAACCTGTCAAAGTACGAGTCGGAAATCTAGCAAAAAAATTTTTATAGATATTTTATTAAAAAGATATTTATGTATCAAGAAGCTTGCATGTTTCTTTTCAAAATGCACCTCATCTGAAAAAAATAGTATCTGATACCAAGCCATAAGAGCTATTTTGTTTGAAGCAATCCGGAACTAAGACAAATTCGGAACTATAGGAAAACAACTGTACTATTCTTCTGATGTTGATTTGTTATGCAAACAAATTTGGCGATGGGCATGTTTTCTACCTCCATGGTTTAACGTACATTGTTTAATCCTATAACTTTGTTATTGGGGGGGGAGGCATGACATAAATAGCTGTAATCACTTGCATGTTTCGATTCCTTGTTTTCCAAAAAATATTGAAAATACTGACGAAGGATTAAAGTTAACTGTATAAAATATGCACATTGTTGTTTATTACATTCTGGTGTAAAAAAAAAGAATGTTTGGAAACTGTTACATTTTTTAAGCTTTCATTTTAAAAAGTAATGGCAAGTAAAAAAAATGGGCTTTGCAAATTGCCTAACCATAGAATCCAAAGTTTTCCACGCGCGGCATGCAGTATATCGACGCAACGTACCTACGCCTTGCACAATCGAATTGTTGAGCGCCCTCTCATGATACATACGCGTACGTATCTTCAGTCTAGTGTTGTTCCCAGACCAAATATTTCTGAATAAATATTATGTCCGGTAGCCGCCAATGTCACGTGACCAAAACTGGAGAAATTCTTCCAGTTTCCGAAAATGTCCAAAGTTTTCCGAACACGTTCCTTTGACGGTTCGGTATTATTTTGTTAACGTTCGAGATGTTCGAGTGTACACAAAAATGTCCGTCGATCCAGAACTTGCAGTTGCACTTGCAGAAGAACTGTTCCAGTTTTGCATCAAATCTAAGCTCGCTTTGGCAAAAATCAATATCAGAAGAAATGCTACGTACTATATTTGAAGCCAATGCAGGCATTAAGCCTTTAATGTGCACTCGAAGCCTGCATGGGGTACGGGAAAATTATTATATTTGAAATGCTGCTCATTTGCATCATCTAAAAATTGCTACGCGCAGTGTAGTGCGTCATAATCTATTTCAGTTGCCAGCGGCTACCTGACCTACAATTTAGACGTCTAGGCCAAAACAAAATTTTCAGGTCAGGGAACCAGACTATCTTCAGCCAAGGATTCCGACTATACCCAGCACGATATGTGGCAGAGGGGTACCCCCCTCTTATCCCTATACTTTATACGCACTCGACACTATTGTAACCTAACCCATCCCCCCTTGAAACCTAAAAGGGATTCCTGAGGTTCCGGAAACACAATGGTCAACACAAAAGAGGGGGGGGGGTTTCTCTGCCACATATTGTGCCTTATATGATTCCGACAGCTCAGTCAAGAGATTGGAGATTGTGGGTTCGAAACCTCGGACGTTACGGCAATTGTTTTAAAGTCCGATTTCATTACCCCCACCCCCCCCCCCCCCCCCCCCCCCCCCCCCACCCCCCACCTAATTTGCGGTTCTGGATGATTTTTGTAAAGGGAAATAAAGTCCGAAATTTTGTTAGGTTGGAATTCATAGTTCGTGTCTCCAAAATATTTTTTTTTAAGGAAGTAAAGTCTGAATCTCATAGCGTTACACCCGTATTTAGATGTCGTTTGGGAAAAAAATGCGATCGGGAGCCACGTTATATCCGGGATTGTTTCCTCGTTCAGCGTTCATTGCTTGGTATTGAATTGCGGCGATATGATCAGACAGCCTTGAGCAAAGTCTTTGTTGGTAGTGGAAGTAACTTCATTCTGTACCTCGATTGCTAGACGCGCAAACCGTTCCTTTTGATTGTCGACGTAATTAGTGGAAACTCGACGGTAACGCGCTTTATTCAATCCAAACGACAAAATAATGTCTGCTGCTGATTTAAACTCGACCATGGCTCCAAGTTTTGAAGATGAAAATCTAACCATGGCCTCCACCACCAGGGGAATACCTCCTGCGCTTCACCCGTACGGCGCTTTGGTGTTTGCAGCCTGTTTTTGGGTCATCGTAGCTGTGCTGGGTATAACAGGCAACACTATGGTGATCCTAGCAGCGATTCTTAGCAAGCACGTTCGGACAACGACGAATGTCCTGGTAGTCAACCTGAGTGTTGCTGATCTGTTCACTTGCTTGGCTCTGCCTTGGACGAGCGTGGCTCGGGTGAGTGGTGGTACCTGGCCTCTGGCTAGCGTTGTCCCGTGCCAAATTGCGGCGTTCATGTGGCACACCGGCCTAGGAACCAGCTTGTACAACCTGGCTTTGATTGCGTTGAATCGTCTTGTCAGGATAACTCGCCCGCTGACCACCTACAATCGCATCTTCTCACCTCGCAAGATGGTCTTCATTGTAGCTCTATCCTGGCTGATCCCAATCTTCGTTGTCGTCTTTCCTCTTACTATCGGTGTGGGTGGCTTAGGTTACGATCTCAAGCACCGTACCTGTACAGATGAGGACTTGCATCCTCGCGCTCACGACTACAACCTGGCCCAAACCATCGGCTTCTACCCTATCCCTATGACTACGGTCATCATCAGCTATATCATCATCTACATCCATGTCAGGCGACACTTTAGAAACCAACTCTCCCGGACTGACAACGACGACACAGCCACTGACGTCGAAGGGCCCACTGCGACTACGATGACATCCATGCCATCTACTTCAGCTGAAGTTATGGAGGATAAGAAAAACGAAAAGTATGAAGGTGGAGAGAGAAAGCACACAATCAGCCGTCAGCAGATTCAGATTACTAAGAATCTCTTCTGGGTCTTCTGCGCGTTCACGCTCTGTATCTCGCCCTACTTCATCTCCCTATTTTTTCGTACCAGTGAAAAGTTCGCAATGTACGGAGCTGCCATCGTGATCTGCAACAGCTGCGTTAATCCGATCATCTACGGAGCCAAACACCCGCAGTTTAAGAAGGTACTCCGGCCGATGTTGCGTTGTAAGTGGAGGAATATACCAGAACCGTCTAAGACACTGCAAGCGATCCTCTCAATACGCCAGAACGATAACAACACTTTAAATCAATCTGCTAATACCATGCAGTAAACACAGCGCACATTAATTACGGAGCTGTAAATATGTACCAGCTAAGCAGCATTTTTGGCGCCTTTATAACTATAAAACACTCTTATGACGTTTTAACTATTTTAAATTGTTAAGCCAATTGTCTTGCGCTTTGCATGTCATTAAATTTTTGGTTCCTTATTGCTTCCTGTATAATAACAAAATAATGACGGCAATGCCCGACGTAGTGCATCATATCAATTTAACACTTATTCTTAACCTTTATGACAAGAATATTACCCAATTAATTTGCTTGTAAAAACGCTAACACTTGTAACAGGTATATTATTAACTGTTTTCTGTAATTATTTTGATATTATAAAAAAGTCATAACATTTTGCAAGAGAGGTAACGGGATTACGGCAATGGCACTACAAAATATCCTATCAATAATGTGATGATTTATAAACAGCGAAACTTATGAAAGCAGAATGACTTTAATAAGAGATGTTGCATTGATTGGCAGTAACGGAGTCTTTTGCATTAGACTAAGTGGGTGTCAACCTGGGAAGACACTTTTAAATGATTAAGTTTTGCCCAAACAATATGTAAAGATATTATCATATAACTATTTAATGCCATTATATGGATTTAGGAAACTTACAGAATGTCCAAGTCGGAAACACTGGAACTTAATTTGTTTGCGGTTCTATTAAGTTCCGCTTGGTGTATAAATTAGAGGTGGTGTGTCTAAATTTATGTAGAAACAACAAACTTCCTTTGACAGTCGGTTTGGCAGATGACCACAAATAAAAATGCGTGATGTCTGGGGGAAATAAAACCAGTATAATTTGTTGAAGAGACGAGATGATTTTCATGGATTTCTCATCAACTTTTCCGTATAACTATGCTTTCTAGACTGGTAACTGGTATGATTTTCTCATTCAGAAAGCATACAAAAAGCGTAGGAACTTCTGGGAACTTGAGATTGGCCCTAATTCGGTTAAAACCGTATGCATGCTTTGCCAGTCTAAAGATAGGGTATTATGGGCCTTTTCGAATCCCTGGCTTCGTCTTTGTTTTTGGCTTAAGGCGATTTTTGACTCCCAACTGCAAGATCTCCAGCCACATTCTGACGCCTGTTGTACTTCAGAAACATTCACTCGATTGATGTGAACCCAAAAGTTAGACTATTTCAATTTTCTTCCATTTCTATTTGCTTCTCAGTATTTCGGAATTCGGAGGCGAAGCCAAAGCCAAAGACGAAGCAACGGTTTCGAAAAGGCTTTATGATTCGTCTCTGCTGCAACGAACTATGGTTGACATCTTTTTTAGATGCAGATTACCCAGCAAGATATAGAACAAAGGAAGAGCACCCCCCCCCCCCCCCCCCCCACCCCCCCCCCCCCCCCCCTCCCTAGTTCCCCACTCTAGACTATTGTTACCTAACACACACCCCTAAACAACTTTTCAAACAAACTTAATTCCAGAGAATCCGCAAATACAACGACCACCAAAAAATTGTGTCTGGCATTGAATGTTTTGAGCAAGATTTTTTTTTCTTTCCACATGGCTTGTGAATAATGAAAACGTGACACAATATAGGCCTATAGATTAAAAGTATATGGAGTCAAACAAAAATACACGTACACTCGGTATGCTGACGGGGCGACACAGCACTATTTCCTCGATTGTTTCCTCAATCCAGCTTTTGAGTTCTCCGTTTTGTATTGCGATGGATTGGTACGATATCAGATAGCCCCGGATCGTCTTTTTGTTGGCATTGGACGAACTCCAGGCCTACCGAGATTTGTACACGCAGACTCAGCAGTTTTGTAGTTGAGGTAGGCAGTGTATGCTAGGCCTCAAGTAAATTTTAGATGATACAAAAATTATAATTAGGACTAGTACTACAATGCCTGCATTGGTACAAAACTAGAGATTGTTTGCCTTAGACTATTAGTAAAGTCGTTTTCCTAGTTCCGGATCACAACAAATATTCGGGCTGTTTTCGGTTTCGAGTCTAATCCTCGAAATTCAAATGAAATAGATTTAGTAGTTTACCTTTAGTGATGGAGAAAGTACAGTTTTTGTTTCGATATTTATGCTCTTCTTAGTTTGAAAATACGACGTCAAAAGTACCGACATCATTGTCTGTTACTTGCTCTATGTCTTATTTCTCCATGGTTTAACCAATTCCGGATCGGGTAAAAAACAGTTTCGTACATGAACAAAAATCATGCTAGAACCAACCCGAATCAAGCCTACATTTCTAAGTATTCATTAATTTATATAAATACAGTTTAAAAATACATTTCAAATACTTCCACTTCCAATAAAGTTTAAAAAGAGGACTTGCAAGGAAATGTTGTGAACATGTTTTGTCTGGGTACTATAATGCGCACGCGACCGTACACGCACAGTGTGGCGCGGCAACGAGCCGATAAACTTTGACCCATCATCCAGTATATCACAGACCACGTCATATGAAATTGCTTACGCGCGTGCAGTTGATGCAAGTATTTTACGCGCAATCCGGAACTAGAAAAGAAATATTCGTTCAGCTGGAGACTTTTAGACGATGCATGAGTTAATACATGTCGCAAAATATTTTTGGATGGCTCCCGTGATTTTCTACAAACCGTTTAAGCATGTCAAAGTACGAGTCCGAGATATTTTATTGAAAAGATATTTGTGTATCAAGAAGCTTGCATGTTTCTTTTCAAAATGCACTTTATCTGAACAAAAATAGTATTTGATACCAAGCCATATGAGGTATTTCCTTTGAAGCGATCCGGACTAGGAAAACAACTGTACTATTTTTCTGATGTTGATTTTGTATGCAAACAAATTTGGCGATGGGCATGTTTTCTACCTTCATGGTTTAACATACATTGTTGAGACTATAACTTTGTTATTGGGGGAGGCATAAAAGGTGTAAAAAAAAATTACGGTTATACTCGTGAATTTAATATACTTTGGTAAATTGGAAATGTTTGGAAACTGTTACATTTTTTAAAGCTTTTATTTTAAAAAGTAATGGCAAGAAGAAAATGGGTTCCGCTAATTGCCCAAGTGTACCATATAATCTAATTTATAAAAAAAAAGCGTTTACACTGTGCAGCTTCACGCAAGACCTCAACATTTAACATGAGTACTGTGTTAATACCGTGGGAACACTATGACAACACAACAACAACACTATGAAAACACTATGTTAACGCTATGAAAACACTATGAAAACACTATGAAAAAACTATGCAAACACTACTATGAAAACACTTAAAATACTGTGTTCATACTGTGGAATCAATTATGTTCACGCTACCAAAACACTATGAAAACACTATGAAAACACTATGAAAACACTATGAAAACACTATGAAAACACTGTGTTCATACTGTGGAATCAATTATGTTCACGCTATGAAAACCTTATGAAAACACTATGAAAACACTATGAAAACACTATGAAAACACTATGAAAACACTATGATAACACTATGAGAACACTATGAAAACAATATATGTTCACGCTATGAAAACACTATGAAAACACTATGTTGGATGCTTGGATGCTTGGTCGAATGCTTGGATGCTTGGTCGAATGCTTGGGTGCTCGGTCGGATGCTTGGATGCTTGGATGCTTGGTCAGACTAGTGGTCAGACTTTGGTCAGAAAACACTATGAAACACTATGAAAACACTATGAAAACACTATGCTTGGATGCTTGGATGCTTAGATGCTTGCTTGGATGCTGGGATGCTGGGATGCTTGGTCAGATTCTTGGATGCTTGGTCGGATGCTTGGATGCTTGGTCGGATGCTTGGATGCTTGGTCGGATGCTTGGATGCTTAGTCGGGTGCTTGGATGCTTGGTCTGATGCTTGGATGCTTGGATGCTTGGTCGGATGCTTGGATGCTTGGTCATACTTGGTCAGACGTTTGTCATACTTGGTAAGACTTTGGTCAGACTTGGTCAGACTTGGTCAGACTTTGGTCAGACTTTGTCAGACTTTGGTCAGACTTGATCAGACTTTGGTCAGACTTTGGTCAGACTTGGTCAGACTTGGTCAGACTTTGGTCAGACTTGGTCAGGCTTTGGTCAGACTTGGTCAGACTTTGGTCGGACTTGGTCAGACTTTGGTCAGACTTGGTCAGACTTTGGTCAGACTTGGTCAGACTTTGGTCAGACTTGGTCAGACTTTGGTCAGAAACCACTATGAAAACACTATGAAAACACTATAAAAACACTATGTAAACACTATGAAAACACTATGAAAACACTTTGTTCATACTGTGGAATCTAGTATGTTTACGCTATGAAAACACTATGACAACACTGTGGGAACACTGTGGTCACACTATGTTCATGCTATGAAAATACTATGAAAACACTATGAAAACACTATGAAAACACTCTGAGTAATAATGCGCCATCTTGATCACGGGGAAAAATTAACACGCGTTGCTGATAACTTGGAAGCGCTAAAGTTTTCAATCGACGATGCCTGTATTACGCGTGTAAATACGTACTAGCCGGAAGGAAAGGGCAGCTGGCTTTCACCGCGAACATAGTGTGCGGCGCGGCGCGGTGGGCGCCCTAGCACAGCACATGCTGGCCGGGACGGGCGGCCGCGTGTTTCAATAATAAACAGGATTATTACATTTCTGCAATGTATTTACTATTTAGGGTTCACTTTTGTTGTATTCGCTTTGCCTGTTACACCATAACGGCACCGGCAAACACAGGAACCCTCGTCTTTCACCACTGTGACCCGGGTTCGAATCCAGCCTGGGCTAATCGTGTTTCCCTAGGACAAACTTCTTAAGTTTTTTTCTGCGCAGGTCTACTGCGCAGGTCTACTGCGCAGGTCTACTGCGCAGGTCTACTGCGCAGGTCTACTGCGCAGGTCTACTGCGCAGGTCTACTGCGCAGGTCTACTGCGCAGGTCTACTGCGCAGGTCTACTGCGCAGGTCTACTGCGCAGGTCTACTGCGCAGGTCTACTGCGCAGGTCTACTGCGCAGGTCTACTGCGCAGGTCTACTGCGCAGGTCTACTGCGCAGGTCTACTGCGCAGGTCTACTGCGCAGGTCTACTGCGCAGGTCTACTGCGCAGGTCTACTGCGCAGGTCTACTGAAATTAGCGGAAAACAGACCAAGAACCACTGCCTGACGCCGTTTTTCTTGCTTTTCTTAACATCCATGATTGTAAAACTTCGGACACGTCAGTTAAAACGATATTTAACATAAAATACAACCCAAAAAAACCACCCATTCATGATAATTCAAGCAATTCAAGGGTCTGTGTATCCTACAGACCCCGTCGTGCACACAGTTGTTAAAGGTAGTATACACCATTTGCAGATATCGAAAATATTTACTACCGAATTATTGAGAAATATCTTACTCATTTGAAAGTAAATAATGATTCTAGGCATCAAGTAAATATTCCGAAAAATATAATTTTATAAAAAAAAAATTGCGATCGCTGGAGGGCGATTGCGAAAAAACAAAGACAAAGATAACATAAGAATAACTGTCCAAAGCTGGTTAAAAACAAACGCTGTTCTTCGTGCTTTTCTCGGCATCCGTGATTGTAAAACTTCGGACAGGTCAGTTAAATGATATTTACTATAAAATACAACCCCCCAAAACCTTGCTCATTATGCGACCACCGCGCATATGCGACCACCGCGCATATGCGACCACCGCGCATATGCGACCACCGCGCATATGCGACCACCGCGCATATGCGACCACCGCGCATATGCGACCACCGCGCATATGCGACCACCGCGCATATGCGACCACCGCGCATATGCGACCACCGCGCATATGCGACCACCGCGCATATGCGACCACCGCGCATATGCGACCACCGCGCATATGCGACCACCGCGCATATGCGACCACCGCGCATATGCGACCACCGCGCATATGCGACCACCGCGCATATGCGACCACCGCGCATATGCGACCACCGCGCATATGCGACCACCGCGCATATGCGACCACCGCGCATATGCGACCACCGCGCATATGCGACCACCGCGCATATGCGACCACCGCGCATATGCGACCACCGCGCATATGCGACCACCGCGCATATGCGACCACCGCGCATATGCGACCACCGCGCATATGCGACCACCGCGCATATGCGACCACCGCGCATATGCGACCACCGCGCATATGCGACCACCGCGCATATGCGACCACCGCGCATATGCGACCACCGCGCATATGCGACCACCGCGCATATGCGACCACCGCGCATATGCGACCACCGCGCATATGCGACCACCGCGCATATGGTGGCGCCCTTCAAATCCAACGGTTCTGATAACACAAAACAGTCGTCTGGTTTATAGTAGCCGGTTTTCCGGCCCCCACTACTGTTTGTAGAGATTTGGCCCCAACTCGTATAACGACGTCACATTCGCCGCCCTTTCCTTAGCTCGGTAGAAACCCGTGTGACTCGCTATGAACGGGAATTCAATATTTGCCGATCAGGGGCCATTACCAATATTTAACCATCTCACAAACTCCTGTGGTGAGACCCTGGTCTCAAAAGGACTCGAAATTTGCTCAAATTTGGAGGAAACTATCCAAAACCAGGACTCTTACCCGGTGATTTTGGTGGGGGAGTCCAGTGAAAATCTGGGAATTCAAGATGGCGGCACCAAAGAGGGAAAAATCGCGCACGATCTGCAAAAAAGTAACGTCGTTAGCCGCGCCAGCGGCGATCAACTTTCCGATGATATCCTTCTGTTTGTTAGTTCAGAAAATGTCGACAACAGCCCACATACCACCGTGAATGTGTCTCTAGAACCCTCCTATTTGGGAAGTCCAAACTCGGTGATTCTGCCGTTGGAAAGTGGTTTGCCGCGGGACCAGGAAAACAGCAATCCCACAGACCAAAGACTGGATTGCATTGACCATCTTGACGGCGGTGAATTGGTGCAGAACCCGGAAGTAACTGCTTCTTTATCTTTACCGCCTGTTGCTGCCCAACCTGATGCAGTCTCCGTGCCCAAATGGACCTCCCAAATTATTGAGGCTTTAAATCTCAGCTCAGTAAGCTCGCCCAAAATGATATCCGTAGGGTCTGAAGGTGAAGCCAGTGGCAGTCAGCAAAGGTTGACGAATGCTGGAGGGACATCAGTGCTTGACATAGCCGGCAGCCCACTGTTTAGTGTTCACGACTTAAACTTGAGAGAAGGGGTTACCATCGCCCAAGAAGAAATTCTTAATATTCCAGCATCTTCCACCAATGTTCTCCAGTCACAGACATCTGGAAATGATACGGCTATCCCTCAATCTATTCATCATGTTCATTCTATCCCATTGTCTGAAATGGCTGTTCCAGTGGTTTCCAACCCGGGTCAGCTTGAACTCAATGTGACGACATTGCCAGCAGCTGCTATCCCGCTTGGCCAGGTCGGCCAGTCCATGACGCCTGTCATGTACATCATAACGAGCCGCGACCGCAATACAGGAGCCACTCAAAGATTCCGAGTCACTGTTGATGCCGAGTCAGTCGCGACTGCCCCGATCGGTAGCATATCCCTAAACGCTGGTTTGCCATCACTGCAGATTGGGAGCCATGTTGTGCAGCAGCAACCAGATGCAGCAGTCACCACAAGTCTGTTGCCTAGTGATGTGTCATCAACAGCAACCATGGTTACCTCCATTGATGATGGGAGGGGCGATAATGCAGCTGTTGGTGTTATGACTTCACAAGTTGTTCCAAACATTGAAACCCAGACAACAAGTAGTGCTTCTGATCTTACCAAGGCTAGACTAGGTACACAAAAATCTCATCAGTCTGAATGTTTTAGTTTCGTACTATTAATAAAGTAAAGTAAAAAATTAGGCAGTTGACATTTAGCCGCCACCAGCTCAGTCTTGGTTGTAAGATGACCTACACCCCATATGCGATGCAACGCGCATTGGCTGCTGCTGCAGGCGCCCTCTAACGTATGCCAAAGACCATTCACAAAGGACGTCTTGGCTATCTCACATAAGCGCGTGAAAAATTCCGAGCAGAATTGTGTGCATAAATGCGTGACGTAACGCGCATAAACGCTGACTTGCTGGTCTAGGTTCTGTACGTCCTACCATGCAACGTGTACAGACATGCTGTGTGTGTAGTGTTTCACGAGACAGAAATCGGACCATTTTACAATTTACCTTTAACCAGTTCGCGCCGGATGACGTATATAAACGCAAAAATTTCCCAACATTCAAAACGGATGACGCATAAACACGCCAAGTTCAAGTTCGGAAATGTATGTCAGCAGCGCGCAAGGCCGGAAATGCGTGGGTGTGCTTCCCGGCACTATCAGCCTGAACACGCTTCGGATCGAGTTTCGTTAAAAATAATCCCGCCCGTCGGCTCGACGTTGTTAAAATAATCCCGGCGCGAACTGGTTAAAACAAATCCTTTAGAGTCACAAATCAGGAAAAGAAATTATAATACTATAGATAAAATTAAATGTCATGAATCATCATTATTACAGATCTTGTTGTAATTTGTTTCTTATGAACGTTGTTTTCTGTTTCAGGTTCTGGAGATGTTGAAAGCAGTTTCTCAAGATTCCTTCTAAAGCCAAATAATAAAGAAGTGAGTCCCTCGCCCTATTTTAGCCAGATATCAAGTCATATGTTTTGTTTTGGTCCCAAGGGGTATTCTGTGACTGAGCACCCTACCACACGCAGCAAACTGCATCATTTGTCAAAGTGACAACTCTGCCCAGTGCAGCGAGATCCATCAGACAGGATAAGATTCTGAAAAAATTAAAATGTCAGAATTGTTTTCCTTATCGAATTGAGCACGTGTGTAGTGCAAAAAACATGTGCGCAACACTCGGTTGCGGGCACTGCAAAGTCCGTGTGTGTTAACCCTAACCCCCTAGGCCTTACTTTGGGCTAAAGAACTGCGTACTACAGAATACTACTTAGTATGTTGTAGCACTGGGTCTCTCCGTGACTGATGATTGGGTGTGTACTGACAGAGTACAGACACTGCCAACTACAAAATACTAATATTGGCAATACAGGTCAGTAATACTTACCTGGCAAAAAATGCAGTAGTCCAGCCTTGACCCATTGCTGTGTCCCAAGTGACAATTTTTGCTGTAGAGTTTAGAACACCTTACACAGCATACATGGGCCATGCACACACAGCAAGAAGAGGGACCCAATGCTAAAAAGTACTACGAGTGCAATTAGGGGTGAAGTACCAAATACTAAAAATTACTACAGGCATTGCACACAAGTCAGTGAGACTACTGCATACTACTTTTTACTACTAGTAGTAAAACGTAGCATTAGGTAGGGTGAGGGTTAAACATGTCAAACAACGCAGCAGAATCCATCTCTGGCATTGTTCAAATTAGCTCTCGTAGTCTTGGATTAGGCTGTGATCGTTTATGCACTGGTATTGACATCAGAATGCATCAAAGTGCACCAGACTTTTTTTACCTGATGTACTGCGCTGCGTCTGGCACTGTTGGGGTTAATGCAGATTAAATGTGACCCAGCACGAGTAAATGAGACACTATGCGGCAAAAATAAAACTTTAGATTTTGATTTTATCATTTAAAGCTTGTTTAGCTTTAAATGATGAAATCAAAATCTCAAATTTTATTTTTGCCTCAAAGTGTCTCATTTACTCATGCTGGGTCACAAATGGTGATTGGTGAACATAAATCCTTGGTCCCAACTGCATTTATGTACACAATGAATGGGACTGACGCCCCTCTTATACAAAACTTTGATATAACAAACATGTTGGCTAGGTCTGAGCAAGATCTGGCCAAGTTTGTATCAATAAATATTTACACAAATATGTTTTTCTGTGACTTCCTTTTTACACATGTAGGAGAAAGTTTTGTGCTGCACATATGAAGGATGCCAAGAGATTTTCACAACCAAAAAGAAGTTGAAACTGCATCAGTTGATCCACGCTGACGACCGACCACACAAGGTACTTGTACTGCAAAATGTACTCGCAATAAGATAAGCAGTTTGCGGTAACGTCATGTTGGTAATTCTCTTGTGTGAGATGTGTCGTTCAATTTTTCCATTGAATTGTGTATTTGAATGCTGAGAAAACTTTGACATGTACTCTCATTTGGATTTGTTGATTTTGTAGTGTACAGTGGAGGGTTGTGATTGGACGTTCCCAACTTTATACAAGTTGAGGAGGCATTTAGCTGGGCACACTGGAGCAAGACCTTTCACAGTAAGTTTTCTGAGAAAACAATATTTTAGGGGTTTAAATCAAAATTTGCGTTCAGTGCGTGTTCTCAGCCAGCGGATTGCAGCTACTCGCGTGCCACTCATGCGCCACTCATGAAACAGACCAATAGTAGCACCAACGCATGCGCCGCGAACCGTTTAAACACTTGCGCGCACTATTTGCGGAAATGCCGTTACCGAGACGCAAATTTAGAAATTCTTTGATTTTCATTAAAATGACAGCATGCCAGACAGAATACTTTCACAAGGAGTTTAGAATCATTAATATCTTTACAAGTAGGCTTTCCTTAACCCTAACCCCCTAGGCTCTCGCACTAGGAAGCATACCAAACCTAACAAACTTCAAAAGCTCACACATGTTCAGTAATTTTTGGTACACTGTACTGAACCTAACAGTACTAAACCTGCCAAACTCCAACAGTTGAAGTTTTATTGACTTGGAACAGTGATAACTGGCCAGTGGTATTATGTGTTTTAGTGGGGACACACATACAAGGTGTAAGTGTATACACTTACAGTTGACCAGGAACTGTGCCGTGACAATGTGGGTCACTCACGTATAAATGCCTGTGCATTCTCCAAATTTCTAACATTTTGACAAGTCTCATGCCTTTCTGTCCTGAACCTCACAGAATTCAACAGGGTCTCCCTGGGCCTTTGGTACTGAGTCAAACAAAGTCTAACAACAAGTTGTTACGGTTTGGTACCAAACCTGCCAAAACCTAGCGAAAGCTGCAGTTGAAGTTTGATGGGTTTGGGGTAGTTAGGGTTAAACTTTTCAACAGTACTTTGTTTGGTTACTTTTTGGATAGCTGCAAAAAGATATATTGCCCCTTTAAAAGCTAATTTGTAAAACTTTAACCCCAATCTTTCTCAAATTTCCAAAATCCTCCAGGCGGATTTGGGAGGATTGAAGTGATTTTGAAGGATGCATTGTGTCGAGTTTGTAGGCTGTCCACTGCAATGTTTTTGTTCATTCCTGCATAATTGAGCCCTGCATTATCCTCGACATCCTACGCACTCCTCAGCGCTGCCTCAACCCATTACTGTAATAACGTTTGAGAATTTTGAAGGATTGAGGCAAATCAGGCAATGGTCATCTCTCAACTGAACAAATTCAGGAAATAATGGATAGAATTTGGAAGATTGAGGCTAAATCAAATTTTTTGCATCCAGATATTGAAGGTAATTTTGTGGAATTGAGGATGGTTCCTCGCCAAACAGGTCAGAGGGAGAGGGACGTAGGGTAGGGTTAAGGGGCATCTAATTCAAAGTTTCTAGACTGGTTTCTTCCCAAAATCCTGCAACTGTTTCCAAAACCTTTAAGATATGAAAGGAACTGAAAGGGTTATTGTAAATGTTCGGAATCTTATCCTAAAACTTGAAAATGTCTCGTTGCCTTTTGCTTGCAGTGTGAAGATTGCAATGCCCAGTTCTCCACCATCTACAACCTGAATATGCACAAGAAACGTCACGAGCGGCCGGAAGCATTTGTGTGCGAGGTCAAAGATTGCGAGCAAGTCTTCCCTACAATGAGTAAGCTGAACAACCACCTCCGGGCCCACTTCCCAGAACAGCGAATCAAGTATGTGTGACTCCAAATCTTAAAATTTAGGTTGAGGAAAAGTAAAACTGTCATTTTGTTGATTTTGTAGATTTTTGTCTTTTTGTTGGTTTTGGTCTTTTTGTTGATTTTGGTCTTTTTGTTGAATTTAGTCCTTTTGTTGGATTTCAATGATAGCCCTCTTCAATTCTCTAAAATCAACAAGGCAGTTTTGGAGGATTGAGACTATATTTTATTTGTGTGCCTGTTGATGTTAGAGGTTAAAGGGATCGTATACGTTTTGTAATTGGAACCCATTGTTTGTTTTAATCCTATATAGTTATAGATATATACCATAAAACTAACCTGTAAAAATTTCATTTCAAAAGGTGGTACCGATTTTGAGATATTGCCGAAAATCTGGAGCGGTTATGTTTACGCGGGAAGAATAATCTGCATTGGAATACACGCTCTGAGAAACGTCACTGCAGTAACGCTTCTCAGATTCAAATTTTTGGGGATAAAAAGTGATATCTTTTCCCATAACCGCAGTACTTCGAAGTGAAAAGTTTCTAAAAATGCATTATGCTATCTAAAGCTGCTGTACTTCTTACCAAGTAAGTTTTTATTGCCATTAATTTTTTGAGTAATTACCAAACGTATACGATCCCCTTAAGCTGTGTCTTGTATTGTTTTCTTGTATTGTTTATGCTCGGCCATGCATAAATAATGTCACGATTATACTAGATACCATCGGCACTGCTTTCCGATATAATTGGCAATTCCTCATTGTATTGCAATGATTGTTGTATGATTTTGAACGATTGAGGCAGTGGTCACCTCTCTACTATTAAACAAATGTAAGAAATAATATATGATTTTGGAGGATTGAGGCTGTATCAAATGTTTTTATAGCTCGGCAATTGAAAGATGCTGTAGAATTGAGGATGAATTCTTGCCAGAATGGCCTGGGCCTGAAATATTCCTCTCTTTATTTTCTCTCACTCACCAGATGTAAATACCCAGGCTGTGATAAGTCGTTTACAACCACGTGTGGCATGGGTTCCCATTACCGTATCCATGACCGGGACGACACAATATTCCCATGTTTAGTGGAGGGGTGCAACAAGATATACAACAAAGCGTGTCGCCTCAAACTTCACATGAGATCGCATACCGGAGAGCGGCCTTTCAAATGTACTGCAGAGGTAGGTAGAGTTTTTTGTCTAGGTTTGGATGACGAATGTGTAGAATGTTAGTTTGGGCAGTTGAATGAACTCTGGGAAACAAAATTGTGTAAGTTTTAGCTATGCTGCTACTCGTTCGAATGCTTACGCGCACTATTTAAGGAAATTTGTTAAAACGCGTCACCAAGACGCATCTTATAAAATGCCATTCTTTTGTCGTTTTCTCCAGAATGACAGCATGCTAGAAGGAATAATTTTACAGGGAGTTTAAAATCATTCAAGAAATTATACGAGGGATATAGGGTTAAAAAAGAAACATTTCAGGCTTATATTTGCAGGCTTATATAAAGCTGTTTAAAAATACGGGATGTTCCAAAATCCAAATTAAAATGGTCGTTTCTAAATGGTGTAGCATTGTTCATAGTTCTTCATCAGCCAAACTCCAACAGGCAGCATGTATTAAAATTGACTCCACCTTCCGTTTTCTTTCTAGGGGTGTAACTGGGCCTTTACTTGCATCCAGAAGCTAAGTCGTCACATGGTGCAACACACCGGTGACAGACGCTATGAATGCGCGCAGCCCGATTGTCAGAAACTCTTCACTCGCTTGGAGCATCTCAAGACTCATATCAAGACTCACACTGGCGAGAAACCATTCGTCTGCACTCAGACAGGTGAGTTGAGGTCTATGCACTGGATTCGAACCTCGGACCTGTGAATTGATTTTGTGAATTGGCTGAACTAGTGTGTGTTGTTGTTTATAGTGTGAGAGTCGAGTTTTGTTAGAATTTGCAGGGAAAGTGAGTCACAACTGATTTGTATTATTGTATATAGTTATGGTTATGCTTGAGCTGTTGCATTTTTGGATCTGATGAGCTTGGTTAGGAGTTTGGTGGAATTCAAACCTTAGACTTTTGATTTAATATTGTGTCTTGTTTGGCAGTTGGCTCAAATAATTTATGTTTCAATTTACGGTAAAACATGTCACAACAAAATTTGGTTGAAATTTTGCATTTGCGATCTGAACCTCGTCTATTACCCTTCTAGTCTTCTGCATTTTATTTCAAGTTTTGCAAAAGCACTTTTGCCAATAGAATTACAATGTATCACACATGCTTCATTCCTTTGATCTTGTATTATCCCTTCAGACTGTACCGCACGCTTTGCCTCTCGCAGTAGCCTGTTCATGCACGTCAAGCGACACAAACAGGGCTACCAGAATAAACAGAAGAATATCTTCAATTGTCCCATGGATGAGTGCAACCAAAGCTATGTCACTAAAGAGGGGCTCAAGAAACACATCTTGACTGTGCATAGTATCATGCTGCCTAGTAAGTACTTACTTACAATGGTACATGTACTTTACATCAGGGTTGTAGTCGAGTCCCTGCAAGTCTGTTCACAAGTCCGTTCACAAGTCCTTTCGTGAAGCCAGTCACAAGTCTCTTCATAAAGGCAGTCACAAGTAACTGGATGAACAATGACAAAGGAATGCCTTTGTCAAAGCTGATTTTAATAGCTTGTGATTTGAATTGGAACCAAAGGATTTGTGATGGACTTGCAGGGACTTGCAGGGACTTGCAGGGACTTGCAGGGACTTGCAGGGACTTACAGGGACTTGCAGGGACTTGCAGGGACTTGTGATGGACTCGACTACATCCCTGCTTTACATTCTATTCTACATGCTTCCCGAACAGATTTGTACGTTTTGTGAAGCAGTTGAATTCTAAGCCCTTATAAAGGAGGTTCGAAGTCCATTTCAAACACTCTCTGAATTTCATTGGCAGTCTCGACTCATGGGCACGTGTGCCATAAGGAATACGTAAATGGCGCTGACTGGCTACTATGTACATACTATTCAGTACTGTGTGCGTATTTCGAAAAGTGTTCGCCCTGAATTGAATGCGCTCGCGCAATCCTGAGCGTCTTGTCGTTGCACAAACAAACTTTTGTTTTTCAAGACTGTGAATACCTGTACCATATGAATATTGTTTTGCCCAAAAAACATGCATCTTGCTTTGTAGAGGGACGACAGAGGTACATGTACATACATTTTAATATAAATTGGACGAAGATTTGTCGTGTTTGAAAATATTGATTCTCCATGATTCTACAAAATGACAATTACAAAATGGCGTCGCGCATTAAACGCATCACCTCCAGTTCTAATGTAAATGTACCAATATATGGCTCATTTAAATTAGACAATTCCAGGGGTTTAAGATCGCGCAAGGCATGATGGAAAAGACATGGTGCATCAAGATCGTAGCCATGGTAACGAGGTTGTTTCAATGGGGTTTGTCACTGGATATCATTTAACCTGTGAGGGCGCTATTCAGTATTCACAATGCAAAGTAATTTGTCAAACAGCCCTATTGCTTTTGTGCGACGCCCGTGCACATTCCGCGTATGTTCTTAAATAAGAGGTCCCTACACATTTGGTAGCCGTAATAATTGGAGCCCAAAGTACCTGTGGATTAGCCAAGCACGTGGTTGTCGCCGAATAAATCTATAGCCTAAAATGTGTTGTGCACTTCACTGCATTTTAGCTTTCTAATGTTTGTCTAAGTTTTCAAGAAGCAATTTTCTCGTTTAATTAAATGTTTATTAAATGTTGTTTTAACAGGTGCGAATGAGTCAGAGTTGGTGTACATCCCAACTGAGAATCCCCAAGCCATGGTGGATGCTATGACCGACCCCGGCCTTCTACATAATCCTACAGGTAAATCTTGTCTTATATTCTTGAGGCTGCATCCTAGAGCCCTTTCGAATTCCTGGCTTTGTCTTCGACTGTAGGCGATTTTAGACCCCAACTGCAGAAACTTCAGCTGCATTCTGATGCCTGTTATGCTTCAAATAAGAAAAATTCAATCCGTTGATGAAGCCATCATTCTTATGGACCTTTGTTTTGTACATGAAATTGATCATTTAACTGACTGCACATGAACAAAAAATCTTAAATTCTTAAAAATTCAGAATAAGGAAAAGCCATATGTTCTGTTCATTGAACAGACAAAGTTCTAGTTTTTAATTAGTTTTTGTTTTTATTCAGTGGTTCGGATAACCCCAGCCCCAACCACTGACAGCACCACAACCAATCACCTCTCAGTAATTCCACTGAACAAAGACAACCCCTTAGTCTTAGCCAGTCAGAATCAGTCCAGCGGACTGGTACCCTACGCTGCCGGTGCTGGTCTGATAGTAGACAGCAACGGGGCACCAGTGAGTTTCGTCAACTCGCCAACAACGCAGGCTTCGACGTTATTATCATCGTCGTCATGGAGCTCCAGGGGTCTGCATCATGAGAACTGGAGTGGATCGGCACGGACCGACTTTATGTATATGCAAGGAGGAAGAAAAGGCAGAGTAACAAGTAAGAATTACAAACTTTAGCAGTGATAACTTTAACATGAAGGTAATAGGTGCGTATAGATTAGAATGCTCAATGGATCACAGAGGGAGGCTAGTTTTTCTATACCACAAGATAAATCAGTCAGTATTTGTTTTGTAACACCTCACCCACAGATTCTGCGCAATTTAAGCTAAATTTAAAAGTAATGACATTTGAATTTATAGATCAAATTAAACAGTCGTAAAATTTTATTTAAAAATCTCAATGTAACAACAATGTTTTAGAGCATAAAACATTCGTACATTGTCAGTTCATATATTTTTCTGGTGTTTTTCTAGTGGGATAAGAGTCTTGCTGTTTCTACTACTACTACTACTACTACTACGGAACTACATTGTATTCCTGGAACTATGCATCCATGAATATGGAAAGTGCGGTTGTTTGTAGAATTAGCCTGAATGTTCACATTTGTAGCCACTGGTGATGATGACTACGTTTCATTGCTTTGGTGAACTGGTGAATTGGCATTGTCTCTCAAAATAAGGTACTCTTGAGATGCCGTCAACAATGGGGAAGACTGATCCTCCTGTGTCTGGTGCGATGAGTGTCCTGCTGGTTCTTGATAAGATGAGGATTCTCCGTGAGAAGGATGATCCTTCTGGTGTGTCTGGTGCGATGAGTGTCCTGTTGGTTCTTGATGAGATGAGGATTCTCCATGGGAAGGCTGATCCTTCTGGTGTGAGTGTGAGTGTCCTACTGGTACCGGTAGTGGTACTGTATGAGATGAGGGTTCTCCGTGAGAAGGCTGATCTTTCTGGTGTGTCTGATCCTTCTGGAGTGTGAGTGTCCTGCTGGTACCGGTAGTGGTGCTGTATGAGATGAGGATTCTCCAGGAGAAGGCTGATCCTTCTGGAGTGTCTGATCCTTCTGGAGTGTCTGATCCTTCTGGAGTGTGAGTGTCCTGCTGGTACCGGTATTATTATTATTATTATTATTAACTTATATTGCGCAAATTCCATAAAAAGATGTTCAAATGCGGTAGTGGTGCTGTATGAGATAAGGATTCTCCGTGGGAAGGCTGATCCTTCTGGTGTGTCTGGTGCGAGTGTCCTGCTGGTACCGGTAGGGTTCTCATTCAGTAGAATGTGTAGCTCACAGCAGCAACTGAAACAGCACTAATGTCGTGTTTTGGGGTTTTGCTTGTCAAGCTTGTAATTTTGTATGCTCGTTTCAGAGTGATGCGTAGAAACAGTGATGATATTCCAGTATTCAAACCCAGCATTGTCAGGAATTGTGACAATAGTAGCTCTGAGGCAGTGATTGGTGTATAAAATGTGGCCACATTTAGCTTCGGTAGAAATTACCTTGAGTTTGTTGGCGAGTATTCTTTCCAAGTGGTGTATTACAGTACCATGTGTCCGAGCTCGTGCAAGAGTTGTCTTTCGGTCTTTGCCAAAAGAATTGACAGTTCTTCTTCTGAGTATAAAGGAGAAATGTGTTAACAGGACAGCGAAGGTTTTCTGGCACTTCATACATTACACCTGCTTGGCTCCTATCGTTGTCATTTTCCCAGTCATTTTTTTGTCAGGTGGTCACCTTTTGTGATATAACAGCCAGTTGGAATCGGTGTTAATTGTTCTTACTTCGATTGCAGTAGTAAATCATGACGTCTATAAACACCTTGATCTAAAGACCAGCTGGTGTGGAAATATCTGTTGCTGCCAAAGAATTAATTTTGTCATATCTTCTGAAGTTATAGTTTTTTTTACGTTCCACACATCCTTTTCCAATTGTTTTCAAATGAACAAGCGCAATTTTGAAACATCTGTTCGAGCGCTCAGATGCTTGAGCCTTGACAGTGTCGTCTGGATTGCTTTAAAATTGATTGATTGTCTTTAAAATGTTTCTGCAAACCGTATCTGACGGACTGCATGCTCTTCTTGCTGTACTGTTGACCATCGATTTGACAAATCTCCAGGTAAAACCTCCGCAAACAGTTATTGAAGTCCGTGGTGTTCATTTGCAAAACCACCGACAAAGATGAGTTTCTAAAATGTTCATTGTGTATTTCACACTTTTCTTGGTATTTTTTGAGTCGGTAGAATCAAGGAATTCTGTCAATTCCTCGTCAATGAGAAGGGCAGATTGATGTTCTGAGCTGCATTCCATTTTGTTAAGTGTACCGTAATGACAACATTGTGCATGACATTTACGTAAAATATGCCGTTTGGAAAGGCACCTGACTATTTGCAAATTCGTTCTTTTCCCCCCCGACTGTACTTGTAGTGAACCTTGTTCAACGGTTTGTGAGTGATAGATGCATGCTTTAAGCTAAGTATCGTAACACACGTCTTGGTTCTATTCATGGTTCCGTTGCTACGGGTAAAGTACTTTGTTGCTATGGTATAGTACTTTTCAAAACGAGGCTGCCATGATAGTTTTTTGGGAGAGTCGTTGAACAAATTATTTAAAAAAGAAAGTGTTACGTGACAAGCTCTAGGCCAATCAAGACACAGAATCTGTGGGTGAGGTGTTAAAATAGAAATATACCATGTGGATAACTTTTGACTCCCATTGTCCCCATTGTGTTCCGGTCTTCACAGGGTACCGAATTTAAATACAGTAGTCATGTTGTAATTGGTCATATAAACCCTAACTCCCTCACCCCTTTTACTAGAAAGTATCCTGATCCCGCCACAGTCCACCAATTTTGGTTTGCAAAAACTGCTGGTGTCCCGAGTCCATCAGACTCCACCAGTATACATTCTGGAGAGATCCTGAGTCCATCATTCTCCACCAGCAAAAGTTTGATGGACTGTGACGGATATAAGGATACCTAGGTGGCATACAACAAATTGCAGTGCGTTTCTCCATAGAGTCCATCACAACCCATCACCTGAATGTCTGTATCCTGAATCCGTCACACTCCTGCAGTATTTCTAGGCTTAAAATCCTCAATCCATCACACTCCTCCAGTTGGTTCAATATGGAGGTATCCTGAATCCACTAAAATCCTCCAAAACAGGAAATGGATTTTGATGGACTCAGGGTGGTTAGGGTTAAAGGAAAATTTGCAACAGTGAAACTTTATTCGATGTAATTTATCCTCCAATAACCATTGACCTCTCTTGTTAAAATTGTTCATCAAGGAAACTCGGAGAGTGGTGATTCTGAGTCTGACAGCACCCTTGCGCCGTCCTACATTCCATCCAGTTTCAGTATGACTACCACAGCGTCACTGACCTTGCGTGACCCGGCGACTGGCGCACGCTACGTCCAGACACAACTTTTGCAGGTAGACCCCCAGTTCTCGTAAAACAAGTTGATGCACTTTACATTCACGATATCTGTTCACCAATTCAAATTTTAAGAACAGTAGATCAGACATTTTACAAATCTAAATTTACATACCTAATCCACATATACCCAACATGAACAACAGTATCCGCTCGTTCGACGAGCGTCTATGATATACGAGAAAATTCAGTGATTAATTATGAAAAACAAGACTGCATCTTAAGATTCTGTCCATTTAGCAGGCACTTTCTATTACGCTATAATAATAATAATAATAATAATAATAATAATAATAATAATACTACAAAGCATTTATATATCGCGTCTTATGTTACCTGTTGCCATGTTAAAAAAACATGGCAGACTTATTGGCCAATCAGCAGCTTTGTCCAGATTTCTGCACCAAAATGATGTCACAGTGGACTGTGATTGGCTGGCATGCAGCGGGGTAACAAAAATTAGTATGGCCACAATACATGTATATCAGACGTTGGTTTGGAGATAGCTCCGTTAACGAGTATGATACTGACTACATGAACACTGTGCAACTTCTTGAAACTAGACTCTACAAATATTTGGGGGAAATTTCGTAATTAGGATGTACATGTCAGACATTATTGCCCTTATTGACATTATAGAGCAAGGGGTTAATAAGCTGCTGTTGGAAAAAGTGAACGTGATACATCGTTCATAACTACCTTTGGGCTTTGTCATTAACGCGTCGAGGCCCATGAGCTGGTTTTAAAAATACTTCTTTAAAACCGGCTAATTACATTTGTATTCCCTTACTAATACGCAACGTCCAAACAGAACAAAATTACAGACCAAACTATTAAGGTACACTACCACCTTAACGACCTTGTACTTGTACATCATGTGGTCCGACATATGTTGTATTTTACAGAATTGCCCACAGTAAAACAATCTTGGTTTTTTTTTGCTTTGGCCTTAAGGACTCGTGACCATTTAGATCCGGTTTGAAAAGGGCCCTGTTACCTCGTCCAGTAGCGAAAAGTCCTTTCGTCTGGTCTGACGGCTGATCGGAACTGTTTAATTTTGGGGTCTATTGCAAATGTTTACACAAGTAATCTATTCTAGAAGATACCCACTTATGGTTTTCATTCCTCAGTCCGAAACAATAACCCCTTCGCTGGTACAGATCAAAACCAATGCCATGTTCTGCTTTGGACGTTCCCCAAGGGGCAATAAATTGATGCACCCGACTGACTTAACAAAATTCTGGTCAGACAGGTCTATGTACTAGACAAGAGTGAGCTGAAGACTGGACAGGCCTGGTACCGAACAAGGTAACGGGGAGCCTTTTTTAAACCTAGTCTAAATGGTTGCAATCCCTAAAAAGTCAGACTGGCTAGAGATGACGTTGACAATTGAATACATGTACCTTCTTTTCTGAACAGGATGACCCACCAGATGAGAGCGAGCTAGCCTTCCAGTTAGCCTCTCACACTACGACCTCTGTGTGTTCCGCTGTCGACCTCAACGTGTCCGCCATCTTGCCAGCCACTGACTCTCACGGCCACGCCCAGTGTCAGTCGTCTAGCAGCGTCGATTTCCTTCAGGACGATCGGGAGACAGAATCCTCCATCGGCGGTTTCCGAGAGAGTACCATCAATCTACAGGATTTAGAGTAAAAAGAAAAGTATCTGAAATCTTCAAAGTCACTTAATTTCTTTGCTCTATTTTTGAAAAAAAATGAGCTCTGGAAATTAAGGAATGTGTGATCCAGTCACGTAAGATCACATCTTTAGTTTAATATGAATTTTTCTGTTAATGGTGCACCTCAGAGAAGTCCACTGATCTCAACAAAACCTGTTCATTTGTAAATGCTTTGTCCAACAGAAATGATCAAAAGATCTTGATATGGATTTATATTTTTTAGAGCGAGAAAGGATTTAGGTATTGTTCCCACCAGGCACCTTACAGCACTCGCGGAATGTGTGATCCAGTCACGTAAGATCACATCTTTAGTTTAATATGAATTTTTCTGTTAATGGTGCACCTCAGAGAAGTCCACTGATCTCAACAAAACCTGTTCATTTGTAAATGCTTTGTCCAACAGAAATGATCAAAAGATCTTGATATGGATTTATATTTTTTAGAGCGAGAAAGGATTTAGGTATTGTTCCCACCAGGCACCTTACAGCACTCGCTAATCAAACCTGTTTTTTTCCCTATTATGTGGCAATATATTATGATTTGATTTGCTTTTCAGTCCCTTGTTATTTATTGCTATACAATGTTACCCCAAAAGATAAAGATGAACAATTTGGGAATTTATCTTATGAAATATGAGTTTATATTGACAGATGTTATAAGGAAGTTCAGTTTATGAGATCAAAATATATTTAAACAAGAGAGACAATGTGTCAGATTTCTTGTGTACAGCTTTTAAGAAAGTGTGTAAATTAAGAAGGATCACAGCAGAGGTCGTTGATGGTGCGCGCGTGGAGGCTCTTTTGGATGCAGAAGTTGTGATCGAAAAACAGGACTCATTAACACCCGTCCGACTTTATTACCATGTGCGTGCAATCTTGATTTAAAGCACAAACTTCAAAATTTAATACGGACTTTTAAAGTTCCTAGTACAGATGTCATTTTTAATACAAAATAACAAAACAATATACCCGTACCCTTGTTAGTCATAGAAACCACTCTTTGTATTAAATAATAACGGCGGTATTAGCTTTGAGAACTTGCGGCAAATGTGGTTTATTAAATATTTGCACGTAGAATGGAAAATTGTACACCCCTTTCTTATCTTGGGCTATACCGATTCTACCTCTCTCCCATCGGCCAATCAGTTGGCAAGGAATAATGAATCTAAAATATTCAAAAAAAATCGAACACCACTGGAAAACAAGAGGGCGCTACAGTATGATGGCGCAACAGGATCATGAACAGGATTAGAGAAGATATAATTTTCTGAAAAATCAAAGGTCGCCAATATCTCGTATTGGTCTGCAGTATAGTGTAGTGATTAGGTGACGTCTCCCGACCGGCCGCTTATGGCCCTATCACACCAGAACGTTTTAGGCCAACGCGTGAGTAGCGCGTTAAAAAATAGTTTATTTTCTGGCAAACGCTGAACTTCCACAGAAAAAGTCAAGTGGAACCGTGATTTCAGCGTGTCCATAACGCGTTCATAACGGGTTTGTAGTGTTCGCCACCGCGTGAATGTTTTAGGCCAACGCGTGAGTAACGTGTTTGAATTTCGGCAACACGCGGGTAAACGTTGACCAACGCTAGGCCAGCGTTCGCAACACGCTGAGCGCGTTACCCACACGCTGGGACACGCTGTCACGCGCTGAGGCAAAAATACATTTTTCAACATACATGTATATGCATAGAAAGTTCAAGAAATTTAAAAATCGTATTATTCTCTATTCCACATCTTGTGAAAGTCCAAGGGTGGCATCGAAATGGATTTAGAAATTACAAGTCGATTTTGCGGGGGGGGGGGGGGGGGGGGATGGGACTACATTGTACGTTTGCACTTTCACAAACATAGCATTCAAATGTATTGTAACGTCGAGCGACACATCAGAGCCAACACACCCCGCTTGCGTACATTGACCGACTCCCATATAGGACTCTTCACCCTGGCGAATTAAGCCGTTGAGCTAACTCCGGTTGGTATTTGAAGATTATAATTTAATTCTTTTAAAGATAAGATTGCCAAATTGCGCGCGTTAAAACTGCGAAAAAAAGGGGGGAAAACATCAGCCAGGACGAGGACTCGAACCCAGGCGATGAAACCTCGCAAACGGGGAGCCTCGGCCATTCGACTACCGGTCAACATTGTTTCAAATCGATGGGACTTATGTTTGAAAACTGGAGTAATAGCTCCAGTGTAGAATGAAGTAACCCTTTCATTACTCCACCACCCCCCCCCCCCCCCCCCCCCCCCCCTTTTAAAGTAAATCAAGAAAAGAACAGAACGTACGTCTGCATTGGTGCTATGGTAAGGGGAAAATGAAGAACAAAAAGTAAAGTGGTGTTGACTAAGCAATTCAGGGGTACGGACCTATGACTGAACACATTGACCGACTCCCATATATGACTCGTCACCCTGGCGAATTAAGCCGTTGAGCTAACTCCGGTTGGTATTTGAAGACTATAATTTAAATCTTTTAAAGATAAGATTGCGAAATTTCGCGCGTTAAAACTGAAAAAAAAAAAACATCGGCCAGGACGAGGAGCCTAACCACTCGGCCATTGGACTACCAGTCGACATTGTTTCAAATCGATGTGACTTATGTTTGAAAACTGGAGTATTAGCTCCAGTATAGAATGAAGAAAAAAAAGTTATGTGGTGTTGACCAAGCATTCAGGGGATCGAACCCATGACTTTACTCATTGAACGACCACCCATATAGGACTCTTTTGGGTTCTAGGATTCCCGGCCCACCACACATCCTTCGCTGTCCATGTTCATGTAACCCGTAGCCACGCAACCGTAAAGGGAGGACTGACGGAGCGAGGCCCTAGCTCTTGCCGCCTATGCAAGCAAACGAGCTCCGTCCCTATACTAAGGTGCGCACCTGAACTCCGCGGACAGTACCAGCCTGACGAATTAAGCCGCTGAGCTAACTCCGGTTGGTGATTGAAGACGATCAATTAATTCTTTTATAGATAAGATTTCGAAATCGCGCGCGTTAAAACTGAGGAAAAAATGACGTCGGGCAGAACGGGGACTCGAACCCAGGCGATGGAACCCCGCAGACGAGGAGCCTAACCACTCGGCCATTCGACTACCAGTCAGCACTGTTTAAAATCGATGTGACTTAATAGGTTTGGAAGCTGGAGTAATAGCTCTATCCTACATCTGCTCAAAGGAAGAAGGAGAAACTGTGTTTTCAGGGTTAATGAGCCGCCCACGCATTAATTGTCCGAAAATTCGACTTATTTTATGTCGATAGAGGGCGCGCCACACAAATAGAAGTCACCAGCAAAGCGCGGGCTCAAAGGAAACAACACAAAATCAGACAAACGGCGCTGCCTCGCGACACTCGGGAGTAGGTTGGCAATGTATATATTTTTTATTGGAAATTTAGAAATTTAAATAAAATTGTCTTGTTTGCATTGGGTAAGAATTTTTCAAAAAAAATCTTCGGTCAACCAACCAAAAATTGAAAAGAATATGACATGCTGGTCGTCATGTTTCTGTAGTCCCTGAACACGTGAGAGTTCGAAGTATTTTAATAAGATCGTGAAAGTATAGGCGTTTTAGCCCTTAGGTTTATGGGAATTGATTTGCTCCGTTTCACCCAAAGGGCTCTGTGTTAATAAACCCCGGTCACAACGGATCGTACGAAATGTTGTCGTAGTAACTGGCCTGGTCACAACGAACCCACGACGCATTTGTTCCACGACACGACATAAAATTTGGGCAGATCGTGGGTCATCGGGGGTCGTCGCAAGACAGTCCTACGAAATTTGGAGCATCGTGGCATCGATGTACGTACATGTACGTACGGACGGGTAATGACGCCTTGATCAAGGCTAAAGAAAACTATGCATAGACAGTCCAAGAAATTTAAAAATCGTATTATTCTCTATTCCACATCTTGTGAAAGTCCAAGGGTGGCATCGAAATAGATTTAGAAGTTATAAGTCGATTTGCAAGCGGGGGGGGGGGGGGGGGGGGGTGGACTACATTGTACGTTTGCACTTTCACAAACATAGCATTCAAATGTATTGTAACGTCGAGCGACACATCAGAGCCAACACACCCCGCTTGCGTACATTAACCGACTCCCATATAGGACTCTTCACCCTTGCGAATTAAGCCGTTGAGCTAACTCCGGTTGTATTTGAAGACTATAATTTAATTCTTTTACAGATAAGATTGCGAAATTGCGCGCGTTAAAACTGCGAAAAAAAGGGGAAAAAATTTGGTTTGGAAGCTGGAGTAATTTTGCTCTGTAACATGTTGGTTTCAACAGGGTAATAACGGTTATATTTGAATTGGGAAATGTTGCTGGGATTGCTATAATTTTACTGTTATTCCCAATGTTATAACCAATTCAAGCCTTTCACCATTACCCACATTACCTGTATTATCCTGTTGTTACTCGGTAAAATGTTGGTTTCAACAGGGTAATAACGGTTATATTTGGACTTTGAAATTTGGTAGACCGGTACACCATTTTTCAAGAGTTGTTCTCATCATAAACAAATCCTGTCAGTATCAAGGATCAATTATATCCAATCCTTATATTAAATTTTTTTTTAAAGGAATTTATAACAATTTCATTATCGCACAGGTAATATCATTTGGGTAATAACACGGTAATATCGGTAAAATTTGGACTTAGTCAAATTTTGGGGTGATATTACCGTTAATATCGGTAACCGGTAACAACTTGCCCAGTGGGTATGAGCTGCCCATATGGGCGGCCCATATGGGCTGCCCATATCCTATAAGGGTTGTTCATATGGGTTGCCCACATGGGCTGCCCATATCCTATAAGGGCAGCCCATATGGGCAGCCCATATCCTATATTGCCCATATGGGCTGCCCATATGGGCTGCCCATATCCTATATGGGTTGTTCATATGGGCTGCCCATATCCTTTAAGGGCAGCCCATATGGGCAGCCCATATCCTATATGGGCTGCCCATATCCCATATGGGCATCCCATATGGACTGTGTCACCAATGTCGATGCTGTGACTGGTGACTGATGTCGACGGTGTCACTGTTATTGGGACAGAAATCACGACGGTTTCGTCCTCAGGTAATGGCCCTGTCACACCAGAACGTTTTAGGCCAACGCGTGAGTAGCGCGTTAAAAATAGTTGATACGTGATTTCAGCGTGTCCATAACGCGTTGATAACGGGTTCATAGCGTTCGCCAGCGAGTGAGTAACGCGTTAGTATTAACGCGCTCGACGACTGATGAACGACTGCGTGAGTAGCGCGTTCTAACGCGCGCCAGCGTACTGCAACGACCACGTAATTTGTTGTATAAAGAGCCGACGCGCTACTAAAGTAATGGCCCTGTCACACCAGAACGTTAATTTAGGCCAACGCGTGAGTAACGTGTTGGAATGTCGGCAACACGCGGGTAAACTTTGACCAACGCTAGGCCAGCGTTCGCAACACGCTGAGCGCGTTACCCACACGCTGTCACACGCTGAGGCAAAAATACATTTTTCAACATACCTAAAATTTCCAGCGTTTGCCAGCGTGTGACTGCACACGCTGGCGGCGCGCTGGAAAGTCGTTACTCGTTACTAGACGATTGTTACCAACCCGCTACTCACACGCTGGTGACCCGCTGTCATATTTTTTTTAATATAAATCAGTAATGCGTTCCTCACACGCTGAGCGCGTTCCTCACATGCTACTCACGCGCTAGCATACGCTACGAACCCGTTATCAACCTGTATGGACACGCTGAAATCACGGTTCCACTTGCCTTTTTCTGTGAACTTAGTTCAGCGATTGCCAGCGTATCAACTATTTTTAAAGCGCTGCTCACGCGTTGGCCTAAAACGTTCTGGTGTGACAGGGCCATAACTAGCGTGTCGCCAGCGTACGTCAGCGTGTGAGTAGCGGGTTGGTAACGATCGTCTAGCGTGTTTGACGCGTGAGTAACGAACCTCCAACGCGCCGCCAGCGTGTGCAGTCACACGCTTACAAACGCTGGAAATTTTAGGTATGTTGAAAAAATAACTTTTGCCTCTGCGTGTCCCAGCGTGTGAATAACGCGCTCAGTGTGTTGCTAACGCTGGCCTAGCGTTGGTCAGCGTTTGCCAGCGTGTGGCCACAATTTCAACAGGTTACTCACGCGTTGGCCTAAAACGTTCTGGTGTGACAGGGCCATTACGGAGCGTCGAGGACTGGCTGTTCGCGCGCAATGGTCGCGGTACGGTCGCGATTATAATGAGATCTCCCCAACGGCAGTGTTACACGAAGCGTTGGTTGGCTTCTCGCAACGATCTTCCTCATTGGTCGGCCTGATTCGCCCGTATGCGAGTCGATCACCTTACGTGAACAAAAATGACATGTTCCTTTTGTTTGGCCTTTTGTGCAAATTTCTTTCTTTCAGACTGTCAATGCCCAAATATTACAGCTTTATCTAAATGTGAAAACACTCTAAAACGTATCGCTATTGCGCAAAATTAAAAGTTGATGGTACAAAAATGTCGCTAAAAATAATGTAAACCGAATGTACATATGCATGTACATTTAGAAACATGACATTACGTCAATTGAGGGCGCGCTGTCACATTGCCGACCGTCTTGCGTTTATTATATTTTATTTTTTTAAGTTTAGAAAGTATATATTTCATATTTAAATTATTTCATGGTACCCCCCTCACCATGTGCGCGACGTGCTCACCAGGTGTATGCTGGAAACGTGTTGGGGGCGAGAGCATGAATATCTGAGTCCAATTCTGATTGGTCAATATTAGCAGCATAATAATATTAATATTCATGATACATGTAGGCCTACATGTAATTATAACGGGCTACGTTAACCGTTCCACTCAAGTCACGAACAATGCAAACGTACGTTCGGCGACGTTCGCTATATTTCTTTGTGCACGTCCAATCACCGTGTTGTGGGAATTGTTCGCGTGAGTGCAACGCAGCCCAGCCTGGTCTCTAACAAAGATTTTCATGATCTTTCTTAATTCTAATAGGCCTAAGCTTTAAATTTGGATTTAAAAAAAATATGTATTTTAAATTACTACGGTGCAACAATGTGTAGGAAATGTTTAGTAAATTCTTAAAATACAATGAGGACAAATCAAATATAATGTGTAACTGGTACTCGGCTCCATAGGCTTATGCACACATTTTTAGGTTTGTTTGTCATCCAGTCCCATCGATAAGGTCGATTGCATTAAACTACTTTGTAAATAAGTAAATTTATTATATAAACTCACAGACCGTACGATCAGTGATCTATCAGTGTAAAGATTGTCAGGACTACGTTTTTAAGAAAGATTTAGGCAAAACTTGTTAGGCCAAAACGTTCTTTTCGTTTTCAGCGGGATTTGTTTATATTAGGAGAAAAAAATGGGGCATTTCGACAGAACAGTAGATTTATGGAATTACTGTCAGTTGGTCTAGGCACCCTTTTATAATGATTGAATTACACATAATGATTGAATTGCACAATAAAGATTATTTTCAGACCAATTTTGTACCAATTCCATGAAGACTGTCCCGTTGACTTGCACGTCAAACAGTTCATGCTGGTTATTTTTGTACTATTTGCTGGCATACATTGGATGTTCTGTAGAATTATCCCAACATCTCAATGGTTACAGAGGTGGTTTTTTCACAATTCTGGAAGTAATGCAGAGCCATCTATATTAAAAACATGATGTAGGCCTAGGCTATCATGGTGGAAGGATATAGACACGTATATTTTCATTACTATTTGGAACAATTTCACCAACACATCTCTCTTAAAAACGTAGTCCTGACAATTCTTACAGTGCTCAAATGAATTGTGGTATTTGTGTTTTTAAACTAGCGTCACGTTGCATCACGTTGCAACATTCTTTTATACAGAAAAAGTCAAGTGGAACCGTGATTTCAGCGTGTCCATAACGCGTTGATAACGGGTTCATAGCGTTCGCCATCGAGTGAGTAACGCGTTAATAACGCGCTCGACGACTGATGAACGACTGCCCAGCGCGTTAGAAGCGCGTTCCAACCCGCGCCAGCTTACTGCAACGACCACGTGATTTGTTGTATAAAAAGCCGACGCGCTACTACACTAATGGCCCTGTCACACCAGAACGTTTTAGGCCAACGTGTTGGAATTTCGGTAACACGCGGGTAAACGTTGACCAACGCTAGGCCAGCGTTCGCAACACGCTAAGCGCGTTACCCACACGCTAGAACACGCTGGAACACGCTGAGGCAAAAATACATTTTTCAACATACCTAAAATGTTCAGCGTTTGCCAGCGTGTGACTGCACACGCTGGCGGCGCGCAGGATGGTCGTTACTCACGCGTCGAACGCGCTAGACGATCGTTACCAACCCACTACTCACACGCTGGCGACCCGCTGTCGTATTTTTACTATAAATCAGTGATACGTTCCTCACACGCTGAGCGCGTTCCTCACACGATACTCACGCGCTGGCATACGCTATGAACCCGTTATCAATCTGTATGGACAGGCTGAAATCACGGTTCCACTTGACTTTTTCTGTGAAAGTTCAGCGATTGCCAGCGTATCAACTATTTTTAACGCGCTACTCATGCATTGGCCTAAAACGTTCTGGGGTGACAGGGCCATAACCAGCGTGTCGCCAGAGTACGCCAGCGTGCGCCAGCGTGCGCCAGCGTGTGAGTGGCGGGTTGATAACGATCGTCTAGCGTGTTCGACGCGTGAGTAACAAACCTCCAACGCTCCGCCAGCGTGTGCAGTCACACGCTTGCAAACGCTGGAAATTGTATGTATGTTAAAAAAAATATGTTTTCCTCAGCGTGTGACAGCATGTCCCAGCGCGTGAGTAACGCGCTCAGCGTGTTGCTAACGCTGGCCAAGCGTTGGTCAGCGTTTGCCAGCGTGTTGCCAAAATTACAACACGTTACTCACGCGTTGGCCTAAAATGGTCTGGTGTGACAGGGCCATTAAGTAATGGCCCTGTTACATCAGAACGTTTTAGGCCAACGCGTGAGTAACGTGTTGGAATTTCGGCAACACGCGGGTAAACTTTGACAAACGCTAGGCCAGCGTTCGCAACACGCTGAGCGCGTTACCCACACGCTGGGACACGCTGTCACACGCTGAGGCAAAAATACATTTTTCAACATACCTAAAATTTTCAGCGTTTGCCAGCGTGTGACTGCACACGCTGGCGGCGTGCTGTAAGGTCGTTACTCACGCGTCGAACGCGCTAGACGATTGTTACCAACCCGCTACTCACACGCTGGCGACCCGCTGTCATATTTTTTACTATAAATCAGTAATGCGTTCCTCAAACGCTGAATGTTATGATGTTCTAAAACGGACAGGCAACGTCGTGGTTCAACTTTCAAAACGTCGTGGTTCAACTTTCGCGCGCTTTTACCTGGCTCAAGGTAGCCGCGTATTCGGCCGGATCTCCCCGCGCGGATTCAGTCCGCATTCCTCAAAAGGCGACAAATATTTAATACATGCTGCAAAAGGTGATGCATTTTCTAAAAAAGAAATTTGTCAATTTATTTAAAGAAATTTTCGAAATAAACCGTAAATATAACAATACTTTTTCAAACCCTTGTAGATCATACAGCATATTAGCGACACTTGTTTAACCTTTCCTGTAACTTTGATGAAAAATTACAGTTAAATTAGCTGCTTAATGGAAGTAATTCTACTTCGAGTTATTTGTCAAACCTTTTATAGAAATTTAAAACAATACGGCAACAGTGTGGTTTTACAAATTCAAGACCTGCTCAGTTTTATCATTGCTGTACTTTCTTTTTCCACATGAATTGCAATTGTACATTTCTGTAAAGCACACCTGCAAGGACAATCTTTCCGTGCCCCACTCTTTCTATCTGGCAAGTGTTCTTTCAAGCACGAGTGGCAGTGTGGAGTTTCCAAGATTCTTTTATATGCTAATTTTGACATATAACCGTTGTTCTTTGTTTACATTTTATGTAGTTTTGATAATATCTGCTTATTTGCACTCGACCTTAGAAACTTACATTTGACCCAAGTGTGCTATATATCGCAAAAAAAATATGGGGCGATATTAGGTGGAAATAAAAAAGAAATTATGGACACGGTCTGAAACCGTATTTTACCTAACGTTCTAAGCTGACAAACTACTAGGATCCATCTAATGATGCAGAACTTAGTTGAAGGGCTGTTGTGTTATTAAATAAAGTAACAGTTATCGTTCTCATAAAATCTGGCGTGGTGAAATTAATTGTTGAAATTGTTGATTGACGAAACTGATTCACCGAGAACATTGCAAATAAGCCCAACCAAGTGCGAGTGCACTAATTACTGTTCGGCTGAATTAAGCCTATACCCAAATTAAGTGTGCCCAGAAACATGATCTCGTAGATCATGAAATACAAATATGAGGTTTGAATAACATGTGATGTACACTTTGTTTTAAAGAGGCAGATATACTCGCAGCCGAAAAACGCATTACAATGCTGCATTGAAAAGGGGATTTATTAAACGGGCTAATTAGGCACTAATTAGTGTTCGGCTGAAGCCTATACCCACATGCCCAGTAACATTATCTTGTAGATTATGAAATAAAATAATGAGTTTTTGATAACATGTGAGGTATATTTTGTTTTAAATGTTTCATTCTCATTTCCAAATCTATAAAAATAACTCGAAGTAGGATTACTTAGTTCATTAGGCAGCTACTTTAACTGTAATTTTTCATCAAAATTCTTTAAACATTTCTTTAAATAAATTGACAAAAAACTGTTTGGAAAATGCATCACCTTTTGCAGCATGTATTAAATATTTGTCGCCTTTTGGTGAATGCGGACTGAATCCGCGCGGAGAGATCCGGCCGAATACGCGGCTACATTGAGCCAGGTAAAAGCGCGCGAAAGTTGAACCACGACGTTAATTTGAAGTTGAAGTACGACGTTTTGAAAGTTGAACCACGACGTTTTGAAAGTTGAACCACGACGTTGCCTGTCCGTTTTAGAACATCATAACATTCAAAACGTCGTGGTTCAACTTTCAAAACGTCGTATGTGCTGACATCGCGGCAGAAATGTGCACATAAATCAAATCTGCTGTACGTGAGTGCGACATAGGCCCCCCCTATAGCTGCGCATAATTAAATGTGCAATGAAAATGTACATGTACATGTAGTGCCCATCCGTGCGACATCGCACAAATTTGCGTACTAAGAAATCTGCGCAGAACTTGAAATCTAAAATAAAAATATGCGACTTTTCAAAAATCTGCCCAGAAAATATTCATTATCACATAAATCTGTGCAGAAATCTACAATAAAATCTTCCACATCTCAGATATATGCTTAGATATATACGATAACATGTATACCAAGTGACTTGTGATGTGACTTGTGCTGACTAGCAAATGGTAACAATGCTTTATACCTCACTGATTGCATTAGGTGTGTTGTGGATTGCTAACTTGATAAACAAGCTGAAGTCGTTTCAGCCGCCCAGCCCTGTCATTGTGAGGTGGACCATGCACTGCACCTTGCACATCATCATCAGGCACTGTGAAGACGTCACATAATAGCACCTCATCTTTCTGTGCAGTGCAGATGTTGTGCAAAGTGAGTGCAGCTAGCACTGAGGAAACCAGAAAGTTTTGGTCACTGATTTCAAATTGAGTAAGCCTACGAAAGCGGCCCTTTAAATGGCCAAAGGCCCGCTCAATAACCTGCCTGGCTCTACACAGCTGTCTGTTGAACTGCTTTTGGTTGCGTGTTTAGGTGGCCGTAATCCTTAAATGGGGTCATCATAAATGTTTTCAGTGGATACGCTGTATCCGCGATGATGTACTCTGCTCCAGCAAACTTGAGATGGGCATTCCGGAATACGCTAGAGTTTCGCATTACACGAGCATCATGTGTGCTCCCAGGCCAACCACACATGGCATTTGTGAACATCAGTTGGTGGTCACACACTGCCTGTAGCAGCACTGAATAGGAATGTTTTCTGTTGAAGTAGGATTCAGGATGATCCCTGGGTGCAGTGATGCGAATGTGGCAGCCGTCAACTGCACCAATGACATTTGGTAGAGAAGATAGGTGGGAAAACCCTTCAGCTATTGATTGTTTGGCATTTTCGGTGTATGGCCATTTGATGACGTTTGGCATCAGGTTATTCTTGATAGCAGAGGCAACCCTCTTGCAGCAGCTGTGCGTGGTTGATTTTGACAGGCCAAAACGATCTGCTATGCCTCGAAATGATTCCAAGTTGCCTGTATTGGGGAAATTGTGGGGGCACACATTTATAATTTCTTGTGAGTACGGTGTACTTTCAATTGCTTTGCTCTTATTTGCCATCTACACAATGTACACACACCGTCATGTACATGCACCTACGTGTATAAATGTCGATGCAGTAAAGCAAATTTATCATGCAAAGGGTTTGTTTAACAATTATTTTTCACTGAGAATTGCCTTAATTAAGCCAACTGTGACCAAGGTTTAGGTTTACACAAATTTCCAATTTGCCTCACAGAAATGTTATCTCAAAATAATTGCACTTTCTGAAAAACAAATGGTAAACAGAATTATCTGTAGTATTTATTATAATCTATATATTATTTATTATATTTATTATGTATTGTACATGTATATATTATTACCTAAGATTTTCATATTGGTTCTTTTAATTTCCAGAAATCCCCTGGAAGTTGATCTCTCTGGTGTCAGTTACCCAACCTTTTTGCAAGATTTGAGTTAAGAAAATGTTTAGGTCATGAAAATGAGTTACTTGTTTGTTGATGACAAATAAAACAGTTGATCAAGAAATAGTTAAAACTTGATTTGGATTCATCACTGTAATTTCAGTTGTTTCTAAAGCATTACTGTTGCAGACCCCAGCCCCTTCTCAGCCTCAACGCCACTGTCACACATTTACCACCATAAGGGGTTTTACTTATGTACGTCTTGGCAAATGACTGGGTTTTCACAATGTCTTTCTATGACAACTTAGAATTAAATATCTCCTATTGTTCAGAATTTACAACTCTTTTATTTAGAAGTTCCAGGTGTGAAGGGAAAATTTTCAAAGTTTACAGCCATATCAAGTCAATGACCCCTTCATTTACGGACAGTCTGGCATGTCTGGTAGGCCTATTTCAGTATTTGGGAATACACAAAAGACTTCTCAATCTTGTTATTTTGCGAATGTTTTCCTAAACAATTCTACCATTTTTTTATATGGGGCTCCTTAATTTTAAAAGTATGCTATGATGGATTGCAGCAACAAATACTTATCACAATATTAGCTCGTTTAGACTCGAAGCCAAAGTCTCCGGCCCCCCCCCCCCCCCCCCCCCCGAAAAAGGGAAAGAAAAGAAAACAAAAGACACAAAGAAAAAAATATACATAAAAAAAAAACGAGACAGAAAACAACTTAAACAAACCACCAAAACCACTAACGTTAAGTTGTAATTGTTAGGCTACTGCTGCTGTACTGCAGCCATAGCGAACTTACCAATGTACCAAAGGAAAATCAAAACGGATTTGACAAGGTCAGTACTGCCGTTGCCAGGTATTTGGCGAGACCTCAACTCTGGGCATGGCCCAAGTTTTTCTAGCAGAATTTCGAAGGTGCCTCTTCCAAGGCGGAAATGCTGCTGAAAGTCCGTCAGCTCAAACTGTGGTACTGTAGATTTCACGTATTTTTCGACTTTGGGCACAGATTCTCTTCGAGTTGATAAGAAATTAACGTAGATTGGATCATCCTGACAGGCATAATGATAATTAAGAACACATTTTTCGATTTCTGCATTGACTGATCTGATTGCAATTATACAATTAACTAGATTAGCTCGACGTCTTTCCATTTTATCTGCCGGCGATCGCGAGCAGACGCCTGTGTTTGTTTACGCTGTAAACATTTCAGAAGTCCCGCCCCATTCCAACCTTTGATCTTATCATTCCCATCATGCCGTGCGAAAACACGAGTGCGTTCGATTAGCTTCCCCTCGTGCCATCCCCCGAGTGTTAACCCTAACTCCCCCGGGTAAGCTAAACGAACGCAAATCGCGACCGTATATGACCGACGGCTGTTACATGACCCTTAATAGTGCCAACTAATGTAAAGTTATATAAATACATTGTACCCGTACAAATGTTTTTCGATTTAATAAATATTGCGTAAGAAGTTTAATGTGTTGTGCATGATACTTAGCCCGGCTCACACACAAAAACTACAATCAAATTAGAGTTTCCTACTAAATGCCATTTAATTGGCACACACAAGGACATGAAGGTCCACAGTTAACATATAGAGCGTCATCTGGGCCCAATTTCTTGGCTCTGCTTACCGTTAGCGAAAAATCCCTGCTTACTATAGCAGAAAATTCGGTGCTTACGGTAAACGTATTTCACGCGTTAGCAAGGAATTTTGGTCTCTGAGCATGCGTACAACCCGTAACTAAGGATTCTGTGCTTACGGGGTGAGCACATAATTTTTCTGCTATCGCGGTTAGCGGAAAATGGTGACCGTAAGCGAGGAATTCTGCGGTTAACAGAGCCAAGAAATTGGGCCCTGTTGTTTTGCTGTCAACACAACTGCACAGTCGTTTTTCAAACCCCATCCTCGTCTCCAATGGTGTCGTTCAAGCAGTTTGGCAATTGTGATTGGGCCACAAAAAGAGCCTAGTTGGAGTTTGGAAAATGGTATTGGCGTCCACGTGCTCGTGAGCGCGAGCGCGCACTTCAGCAAGCAAAGTAGGCCTAGGGAGCTCGTGCTGCCACTTTGGTACTGCCTGGAGTTGACTCGCGCAAAGCGGCCACGACAGAAGACATTCAAAGCCGAAATACAGGTAAGTCAGTGTGAGTTTTGAAGTTTTATCTTGAAGTTTACGTCTAAGTTGACAAGTCTTCCTTGTATTGTCCACTGTTCTTAGCTGTAACTTTGTGCTTTGTGTTATTATTACCCTAAAATGGGTTTTTACTAGTATTATTAGCCTCAGTGTTTCGTGGACCGTGACCAAGACACCCGGGTAAGACACTATACAAAGCAGCATCATGTCTATAACTTTAAACTTGATTATTACGTATACTTTCTGCTTTACTAGACAAGGAGCTACAGCAGTATGGTTAGGTTAGGCCGTTTAACATAAACTGTTTTTGTCGTACTATTATAATATAGGCCTAATAGTATTATTACATGTGTACTACCACTCATCATGCACTCATCATACCATATACCACGGCACACTATCACTAACATAATCTGGTCATTCTAGGTATTTTCTAGGTCGGTGTGCAAGGCCGGAATATGTCAAATGAAGTTTGATGGTCGATTAATTTCGTGGCGCTGTGAGGTTGGCCAGGGCGATCGGTATTAGTTCGTTGTTTTGGTCTGGGTTTAAAAACCACAGGGGAATCATCAGTATCAAAGTGAAATTCCTTCGACCCTTGCGTTCAATTCTTTAACTTAAAGGTATAAAGTATTGGGGTGATGGGGGCACAGAAATCATCAGTATCAAAGTGAAATTCTCTCGACCCTTGCGTTCAATTCCTTAACTTAAAAGTATAAAGTATGGGGGTGATAGGGGCACTTAATAAGCTAAACACAATAGCTGACTGACTGAAACGAGAATATGGCGGGAGCTTGGCGTCGACACTGAGTGTCTTAAAACCAAAAACCACAAAACGCCGGCGCTCTATTATCAGCTTTGCTTTAAAAAACGTGTGTGTGTCGCGCGTTCATCAAAGCACGACTGTGTATTGCTTTTTTGAGTGAACACAGTGTACCCTTCATACTAGCCTTTTGTCAAGGCCTTCGTGGCTGGGATCCCAAGCGACTGGAAAGGGAGACCACGCGCGCCAGTCGAGTGGCGAAGCCACGAGGGCCTTTTCCAACTTGTTTGCGGTTTGTTTTGATGAATTATTCATAGAGTATGATACGTGCATTATTCATTACTTGTATGCAAACAAGTAAAGTGCTGAACGATTAACCAATTTGTATACTTGTTGATTTGCATAATTTGTTAATGTATGCTGACCCGCTGACCCCCGTCGCTTCTGATTGGTTTGGACTTTTGCTACCGTTTTGGGTAGCAAAAATCGAGATTATAAAGAAACACATAAGAAACCGCAAACAAGTTGGAAAAGGCCCTCGTGGCTTCGCCACTCGCGTGCGTGGTCTCCGTTCCGGTCGCTTGGGATCGCAGCCACGAAGGCCTTGACAAAAGGCTACCTTCATACTTAATAGGATTAGCTGTTTTCTCGGTCACTTATCAGTGTTTCGTTCGGGAAGACTGCATGTTAGAAAACATTGTTTATAATGTTATCACTCTTTGCATTTAGACAGACAAAAGCCCGACCATAAAAAGCAACACTACACATTTCTTGTCAGTTTGTTAGACCAAGCTAAAAAAGACATTTTTTGAACTTTGTCGACTTATATTCGACAAACATGTCAGCCGACATAATCGGACAACCGGACAACACTATATTGAAGGAACAATCTTATTGGAGGAACAACCTTTAGTACGGGAACTGCATGGTCAGTCCAGGTAAACTGGGCCTTCCTCACCCAACCAAATTGCAAATATGTTCAGTTGAATAGGCGTAAAAACTATGTCAAATAGTGAGCGAGATATGTTTATTTACCACTGCTTTCGGCTCCCTTTTGTTGCGTCTTCACACCGTGCACCGCGTTGCCGTTAGCGGGGGACATCGCGGTGTTCTCTTCCACATAATTTGGAAGGATTGGCCCGCGCGCTGTTGGTGAGCCCCCTGTACGGTCCGGAGTAAGATGCTACCATCTCGCGATTGAAGGGCACTAGTTTCTTTTGGGGAAGGAAATTGTAGCTTTTGCTGGTGTAGTAAATCCGAGGTGCAGTCGAAGTCAGCGACAATAAACTTCTGAAAAAGTAAGCCAAATTTAGAAACAAGATGTATGATATAGATATACATGTAGTTGGCGATAAAAACAACATATTATACAATTATAAAAGGTTTGTAGTACCAAAACTTAATTGCAAAGATATCATATAAACACATTTTAGTAACATATAATTGCATTATACTTGACAGATGTTTAAACAAAAAATGAGGATACAATTGACAGTATATCCTGACTTTGGGTAAAGAAAAGTGGACAATTACACTTAAATTTGCAACTAATATTACAGTTTAGAGAAATATAAAATACAGGGAAATGGAAGGGGGAGGGAGGGCAGTACATGGTGGATCTAGAGGGGTTGATGGGAAGGCTGAAACCTCCATTTATCTATGGACTAATTTGTTATAATAGTACTAAAATGGGCCCAAAATTATATAAGAAATGCCAGACAGCAGGCTAGCTGACCGATCTATCCAACAATGCCTCGAAACGCAGGTCGAAGCATTGTAGATTTCACCCCTGAATGTTGGAACTGTACTGAGTATTTTTGCCTACTTTTGTGGCCCAATATCAAAACATTAGTCATGGGATGAATATAAGGGGGGGGGGGTTGCAACTAAAGAGAAGTATCTCAGATATATTTCACGTTAACATCTTTGACAGGTGAAGTGGGAGGGGGGGGGATGTGGGCAAAGTTAAAAACTGCATGACATTTATTTCGCTTGTTAAGTTTTTAAGGGGAGCCAGCCCTTACAGAAATATCCCATGGAAATCCCATGGGAAATTTTCCCATTGGATTTCCATGGTGAATTGGACATGGGTATCCCATGGGCCTGCATGGGTATCCCATGGGATCCTGCATGGGATCCCATGGAGGATCCCATGAAGGATCCCATGAAGGATCCCATGGGGTCCCATGGAAGATCAAATGGGTTAATGAATGTTTTAAGATTCTCGCACCCCCATTTTTGTAAGGGAGTATCAGCTTTATTTCAATTTCCTTTTAAATTTAAGAAAATATCATGCTTGGGCAAGATTGCCACCCCTGTTGTCTACATGAGGATAAGCCCATGGAGGAATAAGTTACAACCATGATGCAAGATATTTCTTGTGTTCACTGATATCATATACTGATTGTATTGTATCTTTCTTATCAGACTTCAGGAGACAAGGGAGATGTCTGTGTATCAGCCAAGACACAAGGTAAACAACTTGAGTGAAGACAGTAAACAAGTCTGTAGACACTGGGTTTCAAGCAGTCAGTGTTTATGAGTTTATGACCCAGTATAGGCTTTGGTAGACTCAATATGAGGGTAATCGTTGGAGTGTGGGTAAAATTTACACCCATATGAAGTAGCACATCTTATTTTGGAGTCCGCCATTTGTTTAAACCGAAGGCTGTTGAGGTATTAAGAGGTATGTTGAGCTGTTCCTCTAGGATGTTCCTAGCTTCATGGTTGAGAGGAGAAAAGTTGTGACTAAACAGTGCTTGTGCTATCCTAAAAAGATGTGCTATCCTGTAAAAGGGAGGGGGGAGGGGGGACTTACCCCCCCCCCCCCCCCCCCCCCCCCCCCCCCCCCCCCCCTCACGGCATTCGCAACATCATACAAAAGAATACAATTCTTTTGTTTCAGATGTGTAATTATAACTAGGGTTGAATTTGTAGTGTGTGTGTGGGGGAGGAGGCCCTGGGGGAGCACCATTTTTTAAAGGGGAGGGGGTTGGTACTGATCAAATTTTTAAAAAGGGGGGAGGGGGTAATTATATTGGGGGTGGGGGAAGGAGGGGTAAAGATGACTTGAAGTTGCACCTTGTCAACTTGACTACCTAATCCTGTAAATGGCACAGTGTGTATAGCTGCATAGAAGGATAGAAACTCACTGTTTTGTTTTTTTCTTTTAGGATTCTTGTTCAGCTCTATGACTTCTAGGAAATCATTGATTGTTCTGTGGTGTTTTTCTTTTATCAAGCATGCTTCTTTAGTACAGTCAGCAACATTATTAACAGAAAAGCACCCATCATCTGTTCCTTATCTGCAAATGTGACCAAGGTCAGGAGAGTCTCTGGTGAAACTGACTGCATGATTGATTGATTGATTGGCTTCAGCAAAGTAGGTTGTAGGTTTCCTGAGGTAAAACTAGCTTTACTTATTGTACATACACTAAATTAAATATATCCTTACAAAACCTAATATCTTTATCATAATTTTGACAAAGAGGGTCCGGGAATAATTTCTTCTGCTGTGCCACAAAACTGCTACTGGTCCGATAGAGGGAAAGAAACACTGTTCCTTTCTCTATGGATGACTACAAACAACCCAACATTTGTTATAGTCAGCAGACTATAGTCAAACTTACATCTTACAGCTTCACTTATTTTACTTAGTTTAGTCTGATGACTACAACAACCCAACATTTGTTGAAGTCGGCAGACCAAACTGAATTACTCCCTCCCTCCCCCCCCCCCCCCCCCCCCCCCCCCCTCCATTACCCGGCCCACCCATCCACTTTCCACAATGCTCTCAGTCAGGGAAACAGAATCAGTATCCGGCCTTCAAACACAAAACAGCAGCAGTGCTGCATGCAGTGTGGCCTTAAAAGTTTGTTCAACCAAGGCTGCTGTGGCTTCTACCCACACACATGACCTATGTGTATACGTTTATCAGCATGCAAATTAGCATGAATCACCATCCTGATAAATAAATCAAGCATGCTTCCTATGCTGTAATGAGCAACCTACTGCACGCAGTCAACAAACATTTCATGTATCAATTTAGGGAAACACCCAACTAGATTTTAAATCAGATGGTACGTGGTCTTCATATTTTATACCAACAAACTATTTTACTCTCTTATCCTACAATAATGCTCAGTGGAGACATGTTTACAAATGGGTGAATTTATAGTGCATAGGGTGCGGGTTACCTTGAAACTTAAACATTTTCTTTGCAAAGTCAAGAGGCTGAAATGGAAAACAGTTGTGTTTTTAAAATAATATCTTTGAGGGCTTGTAAGTTTGTTTTCTTTAAAAGCTTAATTCAGCTCTGCCAAAAAAGATTCTTTGCTTGGAGAATTCAAAGATGCTGTTTTTAATGACAGGACAAATTATTTGTTTTTTTATTATTATTATTATTATTATTAATTTCTGGTAATGAAACCAAGGATCCTTCAAAAGTGCTCAAGGCACTGTAGCTCGTAAGCCTGAAGAAACCCGTAGACAGAGGCTGTGTCAGCCAGGAACACCGGGGCAAACCCCTTCTCTTAGCGATAAGTGTTCTGGGTTCTTTTACGTGCATTATACAATTTTATAATGTTATAATGGGAAAGATATATACACACATTATAAATTATAAATTATACAACACACGGGACCTACAACTTTACGTCCCATCCGAAGGACGAAGCAATAGTGGTTTAATTGCCTTGCTTAAGGACACACGTGTCCACACCGAGACTCGAACTCACGCTCTGCGGAACAGAAAACCAAGCTCTTAACCGCTCGGCCACGACACTTCACAGATGATTACAGAACTCAAGATGATTATTGAAACAAGATGAGTCAAAGAATAGAAAGATGATCAGAAGATGCAACCAAGTTGTATGAGAGACACAATTGTGTGACTGGTAAGAAACCTAGGGCCATCTCAAACCAAATAAAGAGGACTTACTACAAAGTCAGTATTCAGTGTTCAACTGATGATGACATGACATTTTGCACAAGTAAATTCAAGTGACCGCAAAGGCAACAGTCGATGAGTAGATCTCTACAAAGGTGAGTGGCATAAGCAAAAGTTGTGCTCAATTGTGTACCTGTTATTTTTCCATGGCTTCAGGTGGATCTTGAAATGGCTGATTGCATGTTTCTGTTTTTTACAGTCAGGAAATCTGTACCGGTACTTGGATTTGTGCTTTACAATTGTATTTCAGACAGTGGGAAGCAGCTGACAATGATGGGAAGAGATAGTCCCATGCAAGTCAAGAAGCACAACCTAGTACAATCTAGACTAAGACAAGATGATCTGCTATGATGAAAATTCAAGATTCTTGACATGGTTGTCAAGTGACTGAGACCATGGACTCGAGGAGTTTCCTTCCTCCATGCTGAGACATAGAATGGTTGAACAGTTTGAAGGAAATCTTTGGAAGGTAACTTGTTTGCATGATTTCCTGCTGTTAGCTTCCAGCCAAAGTCTGTCTTTATCTTATAAAACAAGTGAGGTTTCAGGAGAAAGTCAGAGGAGATTTAAGAGACAACCTGGCTTCAGTTTCTTTGAGGAGAAACCTCACTAGTTTTATAGGGCATAGGTAAGAAGGTAGTTTCCTAAGAGGGGTGTGGAAGCATTTTAGTGTTGTTGTCCCAACACTAATTACACATAATGAAAGCTACCCCTTTGTCTGCATTCATGAAAGAGCCACAGCATGTGTGCGCATGAATGTTAAAGGTCACTGAACCATTTAAGCTCCTCCTACTAATCAATGGGAACCAATGAATGGCCTCTGTGGTTAGCTCGCTAATTAACATACACAATGGCTCAACGGTTAAGCACTAAAGGTGACCAGGAAACCTTTGAGCTTAGCTGCAGCTGTGCTGATAAATTTCAGTCTCAGTGACCGTTTTCTTGCCGTAAATGCTTTCTAAAATATGATATTATAAGATAATTATACAACATTAAACAGTGTTATAGACCACATATTGGAGGTAATTTCCTTCTCTGTCTGCTGATATCAGTATTTTTGTAGTGAATCATTCACATGACTCAAACAAACCCCTTTAATAACTTTAAACTGAAATCACTTGTGATATTTTAACTGCGTAGAAGTGAACCGCATATATACGAGTCTCGTAGGGTAGTAGAGCGTGCTAGCTTCGGCTGCACATATACTAAAATTGGAACGATACAGAGAAGATTAGCATGGCCCCTGCGCAAGGATGACACGCAAAATCGTGAAGCGTTCCATATTTTTACGTATTTTTACGTATTTTTACCCTTGGGGAATATTACGCCATCTTTTAGGTACCATAAGAGGTCATTTTGGCCTGTTTTGGGCATAGAAAATGAGGCTAGTCTGAAAGAAAGGCAATTTTGTTCACAAGGGGGCAGTACAATTTATGAAAGCGCGACAGTTAGAGGGCACTCTCTTAGAGAAAGAGGCGGAGCTTAGTGTGAGGGGTGCCAAATATACTTTTAACCAGATTTAACTTGTATTGTGGCACTGCAGCTAGCCAGTTAAAACCAACGTGACTCTCCAGATGTTCATCAAAGACAAACCTTTTGGTCACAGTGCTAGTGAGGGTTCGTGTTTCACAGTTTGAAAGCGTAAAAGCTAGATGGCGCTCTTCAAGCAGTACTGAGGGGGCGGGGCTTAGTGATGGGGGTGCTGAACATACTGTAAACTGAACCATGTTGAATGTTTGCAGTTGCAACTATATACTGTCTCAAAAGTTTTATCAAAGTGAACTTTGATAAGTTGACAAAAGTTAGCGCAAAAATCATGTGCAAAGTCTCTATACATTTGTACATGCTGGTCTCGCATGCTCTACAAAACAACAGAAACAGCTATTACTACTCTTAAACACATGCTCCATACAAATAAACTGAGGAATGCTGCTGGCAAAAAGAATTATGGCATGATGCCGTATTCCCCTCAGAATTATCAGCCTTTTCTTCTTAAAAGGAACTCCTAAAAGATCAAGATTGCTGGTTATTTGGTTCCTTTTCTTTTATAAGTGAGCCTTTTGCTTTTTAGAAATTTGTTGACCAGAATTTATTCAAAAATTTTTGCAGAAACTCTTTGCTTCATGTTGATGTTTTTTTTCCAGAAAGTTTACTCAAAAATATATTTATACATCATTTGTTCCTCCTTAAAAACTATCCATAATGGTTTACACTATCGCTAAATGTACGATTACCTTTCCAAATTTAACAGATGAATAATTTGATAACAGATAATGTCACATTTTAATGTGTAAACTTAATTTAGTGTTAAGTAAATCAAATCTCCCGCTCATGAAGTTTGTATTCATTGGTGAGGGCGCTCTTATAGTTTTACGGTTCATGCCGCCGCCGCCGCGCCGCCGCGCGCTGTGGGCCGCCTTGCCGATCGTGACAGAAGTTTAACTTGTAACAATTGCGGAAATGTGCAGGCCGCGCCTATGCAATACCCTATCACAGTAACATTCAAACTAACGTTACTAGAGGGTACATTAAAGCAAAGGTATTGTTCGTACCTAAGGTTTTTTTTCGTATGGGTTTCGTTAACGTTAATTACTTCCGTCGGCAAAACTGCATGCTCGAGACCATAAAACCGTTAGGGCGCCCTCATGCGACGAAATCAACACAAAACATAAGTTTTCTTGGGGTTCTCGAAACCTTTACTTGGGTTCGCCTTCGAATTCCAAATCACTGAGAAGCAAATCGAATCAGCAGCAAACGGAAAAAATCGAACTTTTCGGTTCATAGCAACAGATTGAATGTTTCTGAAGCACAAACAGACACCAGAATTGTGGCCGGAGTTCCCGAATTTGGGAGCTTAAATTCACCCTAAGCCACAGAGGAAACGAAGCCAGGGATTCGAAAAGACCCTTTTATTACTAATTGCCCAGTGGCTTAGTAATGTTGGGCTTGTTGGTCTACTTCTACTTCAATTCAATTACCTTTGTCCATACAAATACAGTTACCAATTTTTAATCAGATTTTGGTAACAATTTCCGTACATCTCTCACGTTAATATATTTTCTTTTTTTTTCAAAAAAGATTTAGACCAAATTTATTTTGATGCTTTCCGCCATTCTCAACCAGATCCATCGACCCCCCCCCCCCCCCCCCCCCCCCAATATTTGACAAGGCTACTAGTACTAGCACTTACCCCAGTTTTCCAAGCAGCCCTCCAACTCCAACCTTCGACATTACATTACATTACATTACATTAATATTTATAATGCGCTTTTCCCAAAAGGCTCAAAGCGCGTACAATTATAAAATGTTACTTAGATATTACTTACGATAAAATAGTTACATTAAAACTAACAATTGAAACAATGATTGCAGAATAATACAAAGGTAGGAAAATTATAAAAAAAGATGCGTTTTCAAAGATTTTTTTGAAGTTATTTACAGAGGTAGAAGATCTAACTGAGATCGGGAGATTGTTCCATGCCATAGAGCTATATAATAATCTTATTATATAGCTCTATGTTCCATGCACAAGAGGCACATACAGTGAAAGTTCTATCACCGGCCTGTACTCTTGTTCTAGGATATTCAAGTCGTAAGATATCATCTCCAGATCTCGGGTTATTTCTTCTTGGAGCATATTTTAACAAGCAGTCTGATAAATAGACTGGAGCAAGGTTATGAAAGAATTTGTAGACAAATAATAAATGCTTGAACATTATTCTTTGTTGTATTGGTAACCAGTGTAGCGAATGCATCAAGGGTATGGGATCATGCATGCGGTTGACAGCAAAAACTAAACGTGCGGCCCAGTTTTGTAACCGCTGCAGTCGTTGTATGTGTACATTGGGTACAGAAGATAACAAACCATTACAATAATCAAGCCGTGAAAGTACATGTACCAATGAACGAACAGCGTGGTGACATGTAGATTCATCCATGAACTTGCGGGCACGTGATATATTGCGAAGATAGTAATTGACAGTTCGTGATATATATGATATATGGGAAGACATGGACATAGCCGAGTCAAAGAATACACCTAGGTTCCTAACAGATTCAGATGGGTAAATAGAAGAGTTTCCAATAACAATGGAAATATCGGGGATAAGTTTAAGATTATGGGAGGAAGCAGCGACAAAGAATTCTGTTTTATCATCGTTTAATTTAAGCTTATTAACTGTCATCCAGGTTTTAATGTCTGAGATGCATTTTTCAAGTTTAGAGATTGCACGATTCATCTCACCAGGTACATTAGGGTTGAATGATATATATAATTGTGTATCATCAGCATATATATGATAAGAAATTTGGTGGTGCCGTGCTATATCACCAACAGGAAGGGTGTAAACACGTGTAGCCTAGTGGACCAAAGACAGAGCCCTGTGGTAAGCCATAATCAGCAATAGATGGAGCTGACAATTCACCAGCAATGTCAACCTGACTGGTCCAACCCTTAAGATATGAATGGAACCAGTCAAGTGCAACCCCTCTTATGCCAATTCTGGATGACAAACGCGAAAGTAATATACTATGATCAATTGTATCAAATGCAGCTGAAAGATCTAATAATACTAGGAGGGTAACTTGATTTGAATTAAGGGAAAACATGATATCATTTTTTACTTTCATTAGGGCAGATTCAGTACTATGTTTGGGTCTATAAGCTGACTGGTAGGGGTCCATTAGATTATGTTGATTCATATGTTCAGATAGTCGTGCACAAGCAATTTTTTCTATTATCTTACCAACGAAACTGATATTCGAAACGGGTCTATAATTTTTAAGAATATTTCTATCAAGTGACGCCTTTTTTAGTAATGGCTTAATGATGGCACGGTGGGCTTCAGTAGGAAAGATTCCGGACGACAAAGAAGAGTTGATAATATCAGTAATAACTGGCACAATTTGAGTAAGGTTTTCCTTAAGCATCCATGTGGGCAAGGGATCCAGGCGACATGATTTTGATGGTGAATTGCAGATAATTTTTGATATTTCAGTTTGTGTAGTTAGCCGCAAGGTCGATAGTGATTGAAAAGAAATATCTATTGGATCAGCAAAATCGCTTGAACCCGTCTGAAGGTCAAGTTCACGACGAATAATGATAATTTTCCTTTTGAAAAATGTAGAAAATTGGTTACTAAGGAGGACATGTGATTCACAATTTGGAAGGTGATGTGTGTTATTATTAAGTTGGGTATTAATGATGCAATGCACTTGTTTGGTGTCAGCAGTTGATAGTTTGTCAAGGACTGAAAATGCTTTCTTGGATTCAATGGAAAGATCAGTAACAACTTTCCTTGACTCCATGTAAAGTTGGCGGTGATATGAGGAACGTGACTTCCTCCATTTACGTTCTGCTTGTCGTCTGTTTTGACGTGCTTCATGAATACGTTCATTATACCAGGGCATTCTATGTTTTACAGTGCGATTTTTTGTTGTAGATGGAGCACAACGATCAAGTATGTTTGTGGTTTTAGTATTGTACCAGCTAAAATATGTATCTACGTCGGTCTCAGCAGGTCGACTGTCTCTTAAATGGTTTAGTGAAAGTACAAGTTTAGAATTATCTATTTGGCGGTAATTTCGCAATGCAGAGGTAATGCGCATTGGGGGCAGCTTTGCTTCATCTAATAGAAAGCAAATAACATAATGATCGGACATTAAATTTTCATGAATCGTGCAATCTCTTATGATAGAATCTTCATTCCGAGTAAAAACCAGATCTAAAACATGACCACCTATGTGTGTTGGATCATGAACATGTTGAATAAGATTTGCAGCAGTAGTGGTTGTCAGTATATGATTAACATCAGGTTTGGTAGGCTTATCCCAGTGTACATTAAAATCACCTAATAATAATAGTTTACCAGGTAAAAGTGTGATTACATCAATAAAAAGATCAAATTCATGAAGAAAAGTAGATAATTTAAAATTATTTACAGATGATGGTGGGGGCCTATATACAATGATAAAATTAATTGATGATGAGCTGTTGGTAACACAAGTGTGTTCAAATGTGGAATTAAAACAGTCAACCTGCTTTAGACGCAGTTTATGATGCGTTTTGAAGTGCACACCGATACCTCCACCGCGATTCGTTGATACACGAGGAACATTCAAGAACGTAGCCAGGAGGTGTACACTCACCGATTACTGCATCATCATCTGAGCTGAGCCAAGTTTCAGTGAGGAACATAATGTCCACATCATGATAAGTGATGTAGTCGCAAAATTCAGTAGATTTATTACGAATTGAGTGGGCATTCCACAGACAGATTTTTGTGTTCATTTGAACCGAAGAGATAACGTTAGCAAAAGAACGAAGATTATCCAAGTTAGATCCTTTCTGTGATACTTGTAGTTGTGGGTTAGAACGGGAGTTATTGACTACAAGAGGAATATGATTCTGTCGACGCCGGCCGGCTCTTCGGCCATTATGTGTTTTGTAGCGATATTTTGGTTTAGTCATGTTGGTGGAAACATTGAGAATTCCAAGGTGATTTAATCTCTCCAATGTTGCATGTGACAAGACATGTTTAGCAGGTGATGCGTTTCCTATGCGAAGAAGTTGATCATGGGTGTATGGAATTGATTTAAATTGAGATCCTGTTCCTGGATTTGTACCAGGTCCTGGATTAGGATTAATATCACCAGATATCAACAATTCAATTTGAAAGGTAGCAGTGGAATTTTCATAGTATGGCACTCGGCAACACAAATATCTTAGGTGCACTAGCTTATCTTGGTGGGCCCATGAAGACACCAGCTGTGTACACTGTACACTGTTTATCCATAATGAGTCACCATTCCCTTGTCCAGCCAAGAAGATTAGCAGTGTACAAAATAGCACCTCCATTGTTAATAGTGCCTGGGTAGCCGCTCCAATAAGCAGGGCATGGGAGAAACAATCACAGTAGTGCCTGGGTAGATTCCTTATCAGTGGTCATTCCGCTTCAATGAGCAGGGCATGGGAGAAACAATCACAGTAGCGAAGAAATGTATACATGTACTATCCAAAGAAAAATCGTCGGATATTTCACTCCAATGTGAAAAAGTAGAAGCAACAATCCGGCAATGTAGAGATGGCACAGTTATCTTCTTGAAGTTATAACAAATCCAGTGATATTAAATTGAATACGAAGTAACACCTCTTGACAGTCAAATTTAGAAAAAATCAAGAGAGCAGTGGTGGCAGTGGGAATCTCGTTAATCCATTCATGCGCGTCACTAATTAGATGACGAGGCATTTGGCTATTAAGTCTGGTAGGCTTTCACGTAATTAACAAGGCCTCGTGTAGGCAAAGGAGGGCGAGTGCAACAACTAAATCGCCGTAGCGATTGTCCCGTGATGGGGCCCCTCCAAGGGCAGCGAGGCCGAGCAAGACCATACCGTACAGCCGCAATCCCGTCGAGCCGAGCTGGCTTACGTTTACAGGTACGCCACATCCCCTCGAGGCAGACAAGCTTGCCCCTGGAAGGGGCCACCGTCCCCTAGCCCTATTTGCTCATAAAGCAATTAAACACGAAAATAGACCCCTTAATGGCATTTTGTGAAAGAATGCTCAATTGGTTTCGGCTCAGCTTCACTCCACAGTAGAAAGTTTTACTAGTAAGTATCGCTCCCCTCGCACCAATGGGGATTCCTTCCACAGAGGTAGAAGAAACACCAAAGCGATCTTTGATGGCAGCTATAATGGAACCAATATTGTATTTGGTACACTTGCCGGTCTCGGAATCCCTGAGAGTATATTTGTGAGCCTCATACGGTATGGCGACGTCGGCGATAAACGCATGTTTCTTCGCCTTGTCAATGATCACTAAATCCGGTCTATACCCAGTGGGCATTTTACCCGATATTACCCGGGTTGTAACGAGTAATAACGCTAGTTATTACGTAACATACTGATATTACCCGGGTTGTAACGAGTAATAACGCGTTATTACGGGTAATATCACCGAGTAATAACGGGGAAATAGTAGACGAACATTTCCCCGTTATTACCAGCCGATATTACCGCATTTACCCACTGTTACCCGGGAGAATGTTACCGATATTTCTGGCATTGTACGTTATTACCACCCGATATTACCCCATTTACCCGATATTGCCAGGAAGATTACCGATATTTCTGGCATTGCATTGTTATTACCACCCGATATTACCCCATTTACCCGATATTTCTGGCATTGCATTGTTATTACCACCCGATATTACCTCTTTTACCCGATATTTCTGGCATTGCATTGTTATTACCACCCGATATTACCTCTTTTACCCGATATTTCTGGCATTGCATTGTTATTACCACCCGATATTACCTCTTTTACCCGATATTTCTGGCATTGCATTGTTATTACCACCCGATATTACCCCATTTACCCGATATTTCTGGCATTGCATTGTTATTACTAGCCGATATTACCCGATATTTCTGACATTGCATTGCTATTACCACCCGATATTACCTCTTTTACCCGATATTTCTGGTATTGCATTGTTATTACCACCCGATATTACCCGATATTTCTGGCATTGCATTGTTATTACTAGCCGATATTACCTATTTTACCCGATATTTCTGGCATTGCATTTTTATTACTACCCGATATTACCCCATTTACCCGAAATTACCAGGGAGAATATTACCGATATATTACCGTTATTACCACCCGATATTACCCGGGATAATGTTACCGATATTTCTGGCATTGCATATTGGTTAATTTGTTGGTTAATTGGTTAATGATATTGGTTAATACTAATATTACGATACTACCGGAACAATACTACAATGTATACACATATAAACATCAATGACTCTTCTGAGCCTACAATCTTAAGCGTGTACTTAAATGCTATATATGTGCCCAATATCACCGCTGTCTGTAATCACAGCTAGTTTGCAATTAATTTGTTGTTAATTTATTTGTGTGTTGGTTTTTTGGCAAATTTGTTTCTTTGAGACTTGGAGTAAATAAATATTACACAATTATCTCTACGAAAACACCCTAAACGTATCGCTATTTCGCAAAACATAACGTTCATGTAGAAAAAAAGTGACAAAATTGTTTCACCAAGGTTTATCACGCCCACTTGGGGGTCAACATGTAAATTGAGGTCACCCGATATTACCCTATTTACCCAATATCAGAGAATGTAACTGATATTTCTGGCATTGCCGTGTTATTACCACCTGATATTACCCCATTTACCAAATATTACCAGGGAGAATGTAACCGATATTTCTGGCATTTTCATGTTATTAACTCGGTAAATTGTTACCCATTACCTCTTATTACCCTGTCATAACTCACTAAAATGTCGGTTTCAACAGGGTAATAACAGTAATCTTTGAACTTGGAAATTATTAGCTTGGATTGCTATAATTTTACTGTTATTACCCCCCCGGTACTCAAGTTCCCAATGTTATAACCAATTCAAGCCTTTCACCATTACCCACATTACCTGTATTATCCTGTTGTTACCCGGTAAATTGTCGGTTTCAACAGGGTAATAACAGTAATATTTGAACTTGAAAATTTTGCTGGAATTGCTACTAATTTTACTGTTATTACTCAAGTTACCAATGTTATAACCAATTCAAGCCTTTCATCATTACCCACATTACCTGTATTATCCTGTTGTTACTCGGTAACATGTTGGTTTCAACAGGGTAACAACAGTAATATTAGAACTTGGAAATGTTACTGTTATTACTCAAGTTCCCGATGTTATAACCAATTCAACCCTCTCACCACATTACCCATGTTACCTGTATTATCCTGTTGTTACTCGGTAACATGTTGGTTTCAACAGGGTAACAACAGTAATATTTGAATTAGGATATTTTGCTAGGATTGCTATAATTTTACTGTTATTACTCAAGTTACCAATGTTATAACCAATTCAAGCCTTTCATCATTACCCACATTACCTGTATTATCCTGTTGTTACTCGGTAAAATGTCGGTTTCAACAGGGTAATAACAGTAATATTAGAACTTGGAAATGTTACTGTTATTACTCAAGTTCCCGATGTTATAACCAATTCAACCCTTTCACCACATTACCCATATTACCTGTATTATCCTGTTGTTACTCGGTAACATGTTGGTTTCAACAGGGTAATAACGGTTATATTTGGACTTTGAAATTTGGTAGACCGGTGCACCATTTTTCAAGAGTTTTTCTCATCAGAAACAGATCCTGTCGGTCTCAAGGATCAATTAGAGTCAATCCTTATATTAAAAAAACAAATATTAAGGAATTTATAACAATTTCATTATCACACCGGTAATATCATTTGGGTAATAACACGGTAATATCGGTAAGATTTGGACTTAGTCAAATTTTGGGGTGATATTACCGGTAATATCGGTAACCGGTAACAACTTGCCCACTGGGTAGTTGCCGGAACTGGTTGATACCAAAGGTTCGGTAAAGACGGAATCTTCACCGTACCGCCTGGACATATAACGGGCTACCTGCTTGCAAACTTCATTATGCCTACGCATCCGTGCTTGAAGCACTGTCGGACATCGCTGTAGGATATGTGACGTTGTTTCGATCGCTCCATTACAGTTTCTACAAGAGGTCGGGCCACCCGTATACGCCAGGTTGTTGCGGCAGGGAAGGGTTTTAGCCCTGAGTGCAACAGCTTTAGTATAAAGATCGCCTTGTAAAATCGTTGGGTTGTCCACCCAAGAGGAGGCTGCAGGATGGTCAAAGGCAAGCACACCTTGACCCTGTTTGGTCTTGGAATGGTCTCCAAGTTTACGCATGGTGGTATCATGTAAGTGATGCTTAATTTGAGATTTATCGGGCTCAATATTCGCAAGCCCAAGAGCTCGGCTAAGGCCACCGAGTTCCTTCTGGATGGCTCTAGAGGCATACAGATGACGTATGGCATCGTCTTTAGACTTCGCTAGTCTAGTCAAAGCCCCATGCCGAAGCTTATTGGCAACACAAATAATGTCAGAGAGACCGAGACCACCCAAGGAGGTAGGAGTTACAAGAAATTTAGTATTGGCCGAGTTAGGGAGATGCATAATCGTCCGCACAGATTTATTTATGCACCTCTGGATGGCCTTGAGAGCACAAGCGGGATAAGTGTTCATCCCAAAGTGATAAATGAGTCTAGGAATGATGTAGGATTTAATCATCGAGAGCTTTTGCTGAGGCTTCAGATAAGCATTAGATACCGCTAAGAGCCAACGATCCAGAGGTTCAAGAAGGTCGTATTTGGACTTGCCAAGGATACCGAATTTCTGGCCAAGATACTTGGTGGTACCGGCCGCAGGTACCACGGGAATGTAGGCGCCTTGCGTCTGCCATTCGGATTCGCTCAGCGGAATGAGCTTCGATATATGGCGTCCATCGATACGGTGGACCATAGTGGCCCCAAACACCGCCGATTTTAGGGCATTCACCTTCATGAACCGTGACTCAAAGAAGTCTTGACATGAATTAAGTAGAGAGGTTAGTCCAGCTTTACTCTCAGCCATAAGAACAAGATCGTCTGCGAAGGCCAGGGAATTAAACCGCACACCTCCCATCTCCAGGCCGATATACTCGGGGAGTAAATCGATCAGTTCGTCTAGGACTAAGTTGAAAAGTCTCGGGCTGAGAGGACAACCTTGTTTAACACCGCATCGCATTGGGATGGGGTCAGAAAGTTTAGAATCGGATGAAATCCGAGTTCGGACATTGTCATATAAGTCATCAATGCACTTGATGAAGTCAACAGGAATGTTGTGCCTCTTAAGAGCTCTCGATATTGAACTGTGATGAACTGAATCAAAGGCCTTGGATAAGTCAAGAAACATGATATAATAAGATTTACTCTCATGTCTATACTTCGAGATTAGACGATCTAAGAGAGATACGTTTTCAAGACACCCATCGACAGGTATAAAGGCTTTTTGCCTAGGGTTGAGATTAGTGGCTTCTGTAAGTCTTGTGTTAATAATCTTCGTGTAAAGACGAAGGAGGTATGATCCAATGGTATAGGTCTCCACTTGGACATATTCGTGGGATCGACATCCCCTTTGGGAATGAGAATGGTATTATTGAGCTTGAGTTGCTCAGGCACTTCACCAGACTCAAACCACAGATTAAACAGTGCAGTTAAATCTGTTGCATCGGCCTTATTAAGATCTTTGTAATGAATTTTGTCGGGACCGGCTGCCCCGTTCTTTTTCAAGTTCTTGAGGGCTTTAGTTACCTCATCCTTGACTATAGGATACTTGATACGCCTCAAGTCGATTTCCCCGTCCAAGGGCTTCGGAACGAAGGACTGGTCGTCCTGTTGGGGTTCTTTCCCAAAGATACCCATATAGCAAGTGTAAGCCGCACCACAGGCGGGGGCTACCGGTCCCAACGGTTGGCCGTCAAGCAAGTGACTGGCCAGCTTCTTGGTTTCACTATTGAAGAAGTGCTGATGCACTTTATATAATAACCTTTTCTTCAATCTATTCGAAGCGTCAGCAGGCACCGAAGGCACTTCGAATTGTCTCCTGCTACTGTTCTTATTGGTAATTTTTAACCCGATACTTTTGAGAACGTTTATGTAATCTAGATTCATCCCATCGACCCTCCGATCCAGAAGCTCAATGAGGTCAGAATTAATGGGATTGGTATCTATACGGTTACTCCGATACGAACGGAAGAATAGCGAGAACCTCTCGTCCACTTCAGGCACAACAGCACAGACGGGGACCCCGAGCACAGGAGTATTGGGTCGTTGCCTGATCTGATCGACTAAGATCTTGTAGTCTATTTTCCGTCTTTGGCCTTTGATGGACTCGAGAGTTCGACCACTCAACACGTCACGTATGGCGATATTCATAAATCTAGTGCTGGAGGGAAGCTGAGCCTCAATGTTCGCCAGGATCATGAGGTCTTCTTCACTCCATCGATCTCTACGGGTATTTGAGGCCTCGCACAAGCCGGCTTCTTCACGAATGATCTCAACGGGGTGAGCCCGCTTCATATGGAGCCTAAGCCCAGGATAGGAACCGAATGTTCGACCGCAGATTTCGCAGGAAAAACCAGATGGAGGAGTAGGACTCAGAGTCCTGGCACCACACCGGGGATAGTGACAAGACACGCCACCAAAAGAGAGTGATAATGTTTACCGCACTTATCACAACTATACGATATTTTACAATCGTGACTAATTAGATGTTTCCTGATAAGTGGATGGCCATTTAAAATGTTGTCACACAAATTGCAAGTGTACAAAGAAGTGTCGGATGGATAGATAAGCAGTATGGATTTAACGAGATTCCCGGAGCTTTCCACAGCCGAGGTGGCCGACCGGCCGACAGCAGAGGATCGAAGACCCAAAGCTCGACATCCTCTCATCATGTTTACGGGAGTTGGGAAGCGGAGCACCGCGATGAATTTAAATAATTTGGTAAAGTTATTTTGAAGTTGTGGGTTGTGCGGAAGATAATGTCTTAATATTGTCCTAATAATGCCTTAGTAATGTCTTAGTAATTTTAATAACGAAACACACCAAAAGTTAAGTAAAAAGATAAAAAGGTAAAAGGGTGGAACAAAACGTCCTGACGGACGAGAGAGCCGCAGCACTCCGAGGACAAAAAGGACAGCAATCCAATCGCATCAGTCCGATCACAACCAGATCAAAAGAGGGAAGCAGCACTGCTCCCTCCGGAAGCGTCACAAATATTTTCAAGGTTTTAGGGCGCAAACCAACGATGGTTTTTCGTTTGGCTGGGTCCAAGAAACTTTGCCTTCTACCCTTGTCGTCGCAGTCTCCATCCTGCCGTCTGAGAGCTCGAGAATCCGGTACGGGGGGCCTGGGCTGACATGCTCGGGTCCCTGGGACGTGGACTGTGTCTGATCGCTTCCGTAGTCGGAGCAGCCCGGACATCACTTATTTTTGCATCAGTCACACTGAAAGAGGTGTAAAATACACAATACATTTGTACAGGCTTCAGTACGTGAACAGTTTCTTTGATCAAAAGGGTTGCTGGTACATTGTCGACATGGAATTAGTAAGATATGCGTGTGTGATGCTTTAGGCAAATTGAGGCCAATTGATATATAGGAGTCATCGGTTGATTTAAATTACCAGAGAATAAAAGTTGGTGGTTTATTTTATTTATTTATTTTTGTCCTTTTTTTACCCAGGGTGTGCCCAAACAGTTTAAAACTGGTTTTCATTGGGGCCCTGCATACATTATCAAATACAATAACAGTACATATAACATAATACAGTCGTACAAGGATGTTGACAGGAATCCAAAACATTAATACTAATTCTGATTAATACTAATTATTTTAGTACTGATTACTTTCCTCTTTTATTATAATGATGTTGGGTTTTTAGTATACAAAAGGCGTACCTTGCAATGAGTTGCACTTAAAGAATGTGGTGAATAATTTTTATATATTATTTATCGGTAGGCCTAATCTGAGGTGGTCTAGATGTGGTCTAGTAAGGGGTACAAAGTTTATACATGTACAATATTCTGGAGCATGAAGGTCGATTATGATGGCCACAACACTGAATTTAAACTGTCAACAAATTATTTTACACAGAAAGCAGGAAGTTTACACTAGATTTTAATTTACTGACTCGATACCAGTTACATTCTGTTATTGAATCCGAACTCTCGGAATAAAAACAATTTTCTTCCGGGAATGACGTTATTTAGAATTAAAAAAGAGGGGAAATATTATCTTTACAAAAGAATAACGACAATGCCCTTTATTTGTGTACAATATTTTAAACAGGGGGGGGGGTCAATGTTTCTGCCTGCAGCAGTCGCAATTCTATGAAAGGTTGTTCAGTAACCACATGCAGTCATCCATTTAATCTTGTCTTTGAAGCTTAAAAAAGGTGAACACAGATTTGTACTTTGCAGGGGTATTGAGGGAAACCCCCTGTATATATGTGCTGCATTACATTATCTAGTATCCGGTAACATTATGCCCACGTACATGTACACGCGTGTGGATTTATGTGAGTGCTATTCCGCTTTCTTCATTAACATGAAAAATTTCAGACTATCAACAGGAAAACTGACATAATCGCACCCTAACTTTCAAGCATATATAGAACCGTGACACCTATATGTGGGTGTTTGGCTATTTTGTCATTGGAACTTTTATCCACTTAAGAAGTCTTGTGCCATGACATGGAAATAAACAGAAGAGCGTATACCATACCGGGCCGTACCGTACCGTCCATCCATGATGAACGAATCAGATATTATTATGCTGAAATTGCGGTGAAATTGAATTTCTGAGACAAACAAAAAATCGTTGCAGGAGCATTTAGTTTGTATACATTTTATTTTTAGCATTTATTCAAAACCAGACTAAATCGTAAGAACGTTCAAAGAACGTTAAAACAACCAAACCTGCTTTGGGTGTGTGGATATGACAGTCTTGAAGAGGCCGTGTGCAATCTTTTGGTCATAAAACACAATTTGTATTCATATCTTTTGATATTTCCAGAAACCAGCCAACTTGACTGATCGTAGGAAATCACCAACCTGTATCATGATTTCCTCAGTAGTGGTGAAACGAAATGACAGATTCCATATGGGCTGCCCATTATGGGCTGCCCATTATGGGCTGCCATATCCTATAAGGGTAGCCCATATGGGCAGCCCATATCCCATATGGACTGCCCATATGGGCTGTCCATATCCTATGGGCTGCCCATATGGGATGTCCATATCCTATAAGGGCAGCCCATATGCGCTGCCCATATCCCATATATGCGCTGCCCATATCTTATATGGGCTGCCCACGTGGGCTGCGGGCTGCCCACGTGGGCTACCCACGTGGGTGGCACATGGAAAATGGAATATTCCTTTTGTTTTGCCTTTTGTACAAATGTCTTTCTTTCAGACTGTCAATGCCTAGATATTACAGCTTTATCTAATTGTGAAAACACTCTAAAACGTATCGCTATTGCGCAAAATTTAAAGTTGATGGTACAACAATGTCGCTAGAAATAATGTAAACCGAATGTACATGTACATTTAGAAACATGACATTACGTCAATTGAGGGCGCGCTGTCATATTGCCGACCGTCTTGCGTTTATTGGACGCGACGCGCGCCGGTGCATGCACGGTACTTTATATTTTATTTTTTTTAATTTAGAAATATATTTAATATTTAAATTATTTCATGGCATCCCCCTCACCACGTGCGTGACGTGCTCACCAGGTGTATGCTGGAAACGTGTTGGGGGCGAGAGCATGAATATCCGAGTCCAATTCTGATTGGTCAATATTAGCAGCATCATAGAGCAAGTTCGGGCGCGAACTATAGTTAACCATGGTTCGACTAACGTCGCTCGAACGCAGAATGGTTGGACTATCTAGTCGACTATTTGGAACCAGACCCCGGAGCACGGTTGCCGCTGGTTGACAGTAGCCTCTTTTCATAGAAAAACATGGAGAGAACCAGTGACATAGAAAAAAGGTGATGTCAGTAGTCGGACAAGGGAAAAGGCAGTAACGTTAAGTGGAAATCTGGCGGGCCTGTAATTTTTGTCTTGTTTTTGGACCAACATGACTAACGTTGGTTTATTCTACTTATATGCGTGGAAGAAAAGTGGCAAAACCCATTTAATTCATGTCGCAAATGTAAACAAAGCGGTTGCCATCTTTTCAACAATAGTTCGACTAGAGTCGTTCGAGCGAACTGCTTTTGAGCATGCGCACTGGTAAAGCAGAGACTGACTAATGGTTAACTATAGTTCGCGCCCGAACTTGATCATAATATTAATATTCATGATACATAGGTGTGTACATGTACGTGTACATGTAATTATAACGGGCTACGTTAACCGTTCCACTCAAGTCACGAACAATGCAAACGTACGTTCGGCGATCGTTCGCTTTATTTCTTTGTGCACGTCCAATCATCGTGTTGTGGGAATTGTTCGCGTGAGTGCAACGCAGCCCAGCCTAGCTGGTCTCTAACAAAGATTTTCATGATCTTTCTTAATTATAATAGGCCTAAGCTTTTTAATTTGGATTTTAAAAAAATATATCCTATACGGGCAGCCCATATGGGCAGCCCATATCCCATGGGCTGCCCATGTGGGCTGTCCATATCCCATGGGCTGCCCATGTGGGCTGTCCATATCATATATAATATCATATATTTAAATTACTACGGTGCAACAATGTGTAGGAAAATTTTCAGTAAATTCTTAAAATACAATGAGGACAAATCAAATATAATGTGTAACTGGTACTCGGCTCCACAGGGGGGGGGGGGACGGAGGGGGGGGGGGGGGGGGCCCAACAAAGTGCGCCACCAACGTTGAAATGTATCTCATTCGTTCTGCCACGCTCATGAGCCACACATCTCACACAGTAAATACGTATAGATCGCCCTCTCGAAGCGCAGATTGAAACACGTACAAATTTTCTCCGCGCTCGCTCCCCGAATTCAGTGATTCATATAACGTCCGCAAAGCCAGGTACACAGGCACGATCTACACGAATTTGTTTTGGGGCGATGTCATTTTCTGCCATTTTCGTTCGAAAACAACACGATAAAACGCAAGGGGTTCACAGGCAGATTTTTTTTAAAATTCAGTATATAACTGCTACATCCTTTTTTAACGTATCCATGGAAAAAAGTGAGTGGGTTCGAAGCACGATTTTTCACAATTTATCGATTATTATTGCCCTTTTTAGGGGAGGTATTTGTCAACGTCGTTTGAGTATTTGTGCACAATCTCCACGCGCATCAACGGTACGTCAACGCTTAATTTTTTCGACTGCTTTTTTCATTTTCAATACAATTTTTGTCATTGGATGATAAAAATTAAGGTAAATAACAACCTTTTACAACTACAAACGACAAGATGCTAAGATTGGATGCCAAAAACTCTTTATTTTTCGCGTGAGAAAATTGTTCCCCCCTATTTTGAGAATGGACGGTACGTCAGCGTTGCGCAATCACAGTCTCGAAGGGCCCCCCCTCCGCCCCCCCCCCCCCCCCCCCCCCCCCCCCCCCCCCCCCCCCCTGCGGCTACATAGGCTTATGCACACATTTTTAGGTTTGTTTGTCATCCAGTCCCATCGATAAGGTTGATTGCATTAAACTACTTTGTAAATAAGTAAATTTATTATATAAACTCGCAGACCGTACGATCAGTGATCTATCAGTGTAAAGATTGTCAGGACTACGTTTTTAAGAAAGATTTAGGCGAAACTTGTTAGGCCAAAACGTTCTTTTCGTTTCCAGCGGGATTTGTTTATATTAGGAGAAAAAAATGGGGCATTTCGACAGAACAGTAGATTTATGGAATTACTGTCAGTTGGTCTAGGCACCCTTTACATAATGATTGAATTCCACATAATGATTGAATTCCACAATAAAGATTATTTTCAGACCAATGTTGTACCAATTCCATGAAGACTGTCCCGTTGATGACTTGCACGTCAAACAGTTCATGCTGGTTATTTATTTTTGTACTGTTTGCTGGCATACATTGGATGTTCTGTAGAATTATCCCAACATCTCAATGGTTACAGAGGGTTTATTTTCTCACAATTCTGGAAGTAATGCAGAGTCAACTATATTAAATACATGATGTAGGCCTAGGCTATCATGGTGGAAGGATATAGACACGTATATTTTCATTACTATTTGGAACAAATTAATTATGGTATTTTTGTTTCTAAAATAGCGTCACGTTACAACATTCTTTTCTTGGCATTTTATTAATAATTGTATATTTTGTCTCTTTGTACACTACAGCTAATTGGTGTAGGCCTACCCAAGTTCATGTCAGGCTGTACAGCTTACGGCTGCACAAGTCATAGTACGAACTGCTTCCATATGACAGAGGGATAACGGATGGCAGCGAATGTCCAAACTTATATTTGTTAACCATCAGTACACTTCGGAAGGTTAATTGACCAACTACGTTTTCCAAGATAAGCTATCTCAGTGTTCCACGTTTCTGAGATGTAAAACTTCTCAGAACTCTGAATCTTGACATTTCATGTTTCAACAATATGATATTCTGACGTTAAGTATAGATAATAAAACAGTCGTAACAGTCACAACCAATCTTGGTAACATGGACACATACAACACATTCTTTAAGCTTTCGTATAGTGAACATGTGTTTCATGAGAAACTGACAAATCTGGTTAACATTTAATTGTTAATATTCAAAGCAACTTATACCGAAGTTAATATTACATGAATTACTTGGCTAAGGCTTACACCCGAAGCTATTATGGGAAATGGTTGAAGCCGCTAGATTGGTGTGTAATTCAAGCCATAGCAAAGTAATTCGGACACAGCCATAAGCTCTTTAAAAAAAGTTGTTCTAGAGATCGGATAAATGACATGAATGAGATTACTTTATTGAAAACAGAAATAACTCAAAGACGCTAATATCTGTTCAAGGGTACAAAGGAATGGGGAGGAAAGATCAATTAAGTTATCCCATTGTTGGCCAGGCCGCGAGCCAGGCTTCGTTCTCTGTATCACAAACATGGCTAATTGAATTTGTGCATTTGTTAGACACGTGTTTGCACTTTGGTGATAAACTGAAGAGGTTTGCACGAATTTGTTTGCAAGAACGAAACCAGGTCATAATGCAAGGCACGTATTGGTCAATGCCACGCGTGATTGTATAAATACAAAAATGAGTCTAAAAATTAACAACATTCGTACTGCATCACGAAATAGGGCATGTATACATATGTTTCAGCTCCACGGCGGATACCAGTCGATTGTCGCCTGCAGCGGTGGATTTGCCTTGGGATATCGATGTTTGCTTGGTAACTAGGGACGAATCTAATGGTGTGGACCGAAGGAGAAAGGTTGGGTTGTAAGAAATGCTTGGGTTATTGAAACAATTTTATGGCTTGAAATGTGTAAGACTCTTATTGTTAAATCCCCCCTGAAATCACCACAACCTTGGGCACAAAATTTAAGGGGTCAACAACACTTCTCATTTTGAGTGATGTGGGAGTGAGACAGAATATGGTTTAAACAAAATGTAATTTCGGCAAAATTTGCGCATTTTGGGTGTAATTTTAGCACCTTGTTTTAAATTACAGGCAACATGCAGATTGTGAGTTTTTATTTGTATTGAAGGAGTACCGTAAAACGGGGGTAAACAAGTTTTGCAGTTTGGGGCAACTTTGGTTGGATTTTTTAATAACCCGTACCAAAGATGGGCGGACGCAAAACGCGAGTTACCGTCACATCATAATATCCCTCACAGTTTTAATAAAATAGGAGCATACGTCTTACATCATATAGGCCTATGATGTAGGAGAATAACAATATGTTCACATCAGTGCACAGTACATGTATATATAAGAATTGAGGAAACCTTTAAATGCAGGGGATTTTAGTTTGCCATCTCCTTTTATAGTATGAGTTACGGCACAGACAGAAAATATTGCCAAACCGTAAACATAAGCTTATTTGTTGACCTTTTCTGGAGTTTCACATTATTTCAAGGGATCTTTCGTGACAAAAAACAACCAAAGATATATATATAACAGCACAGTGTTGACGAAATCCCTTCCGCGCTAAATGTAATGCGATTTACCACAGAATTGCTCATGACGTAGAAATATTTCAATCGAGAACTTGATGTCTTGAATGGGTACTTTCCCAGTCATTTATTACCTATGCATGTGTATACAAACGCCATAGGTACGGTGTTTTCATATTGATGACACTTTTTAATTTCGAACCATCACCGAGGAACTGGCCCAACAGTGACATGTATGGCGAAGCCGAGAGTGCTATGCGTTAAATGAAACGTCACATCACGTCACGATAACATTTGTTTTGTCACACCTCTGTCTTATGTCCACGGCTCAGTGAGCTCACAGACAGACAGCAGCCGTGTAATTATATCAATGATTATCACACAGTGAATGTGCCATGTGTGTTTATATAGACCGCAAACATGATCGTTCTAGACCAACAAGAATACAATATCCAAGACAGAAGATTATCATTTTTTGTAAAAACAAAATGCTTAAATTTTTCATATTCGGAAAGATCCTTGCGATAACGCCCTATAACTACTCAGTAACATTTCGCCTTTAAAGCCCCACGTGGCCGCCTCTACCCTATAGTCTCTCCTCGAACCGAGAATGATGAATATAGGTTAGCCGAATCATTTACGATTCGAGTGTTTAATGCAGCACAGCGGCGCGCAGCCACGATGACCACATAATCACTTTAGTTGCCATTTACCAATGATGTGTCTCCAATCTAGCGTTGCCATGGCAGTGATGAGGTACAGATAAAAATAAGCATCTTTCGCGCTCGCCCGATGTCAGTTTTGGTGGGCCTCTTTCAATCCAACCGACTTGGTCATTTTCAGACAGTTTGTTCTACAATTCCCTCTGTGTTCGTTTGCCTTTCTCTATTGTGTTACTGCGGGAGAACCTCAAAACAGTTCAATATAAAACAATTAATATTATAACAAAATTGAAGTGAAATTTGGAATTGCGACTACAAGAATTCCGCAGCGTATCATAGCAAACCGATTCTTTTACATCGCAGTCTACTCACACATTGGCCCTTTGCTTAGCAACAAAGAAACGAGCAACGAACATGATAGATGCGTTGGCATTCCTTCTGCCTGGTATAACTGTATTCTACATGCAGCTGACGGTCTAACTCTATAGGTAAGTAGTACGTGACAGGTAGACATATGTTCAATATTTCTCGTCTTATATACAGTCAACTTTAGCACTAAAACATTCACAGGCAGCTGGTATACATTTTTACTATTTAATTACATGTATACATATAGCAGCATCTCACGGTCGTTCTTTTTTTTTTGGTTGAGGCAGTTTCTGTTTAAATGAATGATACACGATATCGATATTTGTTTACTACCGAATTATTAAGAAATATCTTACTTATTTTAAACTAAATAATGATTTTAGGCATCCAGCAAAATAATGGGGCTAGATATCCAGTAATTGTTCCGAAAAATTGAATTTTATTTTAAAAAAAATCCAATCGCTGACGCCGGTTGAACACGAATTCCGTTTTTCTTGTTTTTTTTCCTTTCGGCATCCATTATTGTAAAACTTACCGAAAAGGTCAGTTAAACGATATTTACTATAAAATATAATTCCCCAAATCTACCCATTCCTGATAATTCAAGCAATTACCAATGGTTTATCCTACCTTTAAATCTAAGACCTAAAACTACTTTTGACGATTTTGTAAAGTGTACTTCGTTTGTATGTTTTTTGTTTTTGTTTTGTTTCGACATTGCAGTAAGATGTAATGATACAGAGCGCTACATGGCCCCTTGTTCCTGGTGATTTCCTTATCTGCGTGAGCAGTATTGATTCAAGGATATTGCAGTGGGGCTATCATTACATCGCAGTCGCACAACACCTACAACACATTTGGCTGATTAATAGGTTATTTGGGCGTAAGAAACAAAATAGATGTTATCAGTTGACATATACGTGTGATGTGATCAACATATAAAATTGCAACTGTCGCACACGTGGTAATTTAGGCATATCAAGTGATTGGATCTTCGCAAGTGGACGAGATTCAACATAAACGGACCCTATAATTGCTAGCAGACGTCAGCATGATAATGGGACGTGTTTACCAACTCTAGTACCGCTGCGACTGAAACAGGCAGTAGAACAGACATGGTGAGTGTCACAGATGCCAGCAATGATACCTCGGCGGTTCCAACGCCCGTCCAATTCTTGTTGACGCCCTTGGACGAGTTGGTCTTCAAAGATGGCGTCACTACTGCCTTCATCATCGCTTACGCTGTTGTTATGGTACCAGCTATCATTGGCAACCTCTTCATCATCCTTGCCGTGTCCTGCCACCCGGACCTTCGCTCCCAACACTCCAACATTTACAACGTCAACCTCGCCGTCTGCGATCTGATGGTGGTGGTAGCAGAGTGCCCCTTCATGATCATCCAGTTCCTGATCCGGGGAGAGACGGCAGAATCCTTCTTCGCTGGCCCCGTGTGTCGGCTGTCTTTCTTCCTCAACGGATTCTTTGGCACCGTCTCCATCCTGACCATGCTTGCCATCGGGGTAGAGCGGTACTGCGCCGTTATGCATCCCTTGCAGGTGATCGGGGAGAACACGGCCACCAGAGCTCGGAGCATCATCTTCTTCTTCTGGTCGTTCAGCATCTTGACTCATCTTGGGCAGCTGGCGGTCTTTGGTAAAGTGAAGACGTGGCATTACATCAACAGCGACGATGAAAGGTAAGAATTTAACGCCAACCGTTTAGAACAGGGCTATAGTTTGCTCGAAAAGTGCCTCTCAACATATAAACAAAACCAAATAAAACCTGCACTTTTTATTTAAATGCAGGCTTTCAAGCAGACCCAGTTGAATAGGTAGGATTAACATTTTAAAGGGCCAAAAGTATTTTTTTAAGGACAAATCTAGAAAAAAAACTTTTGCAGGCTTTCGGAAGTAGTTCCCTTTATTACGCACATCGTCATACGCCTCAATTCGTACTCAAAACATGTTAACTCTCAACTATGCTCTGGGAAGTTCTCCTGCACCAAAGCTAACAGTTTGTAACACTGTATTCCATAGATCGCAGATTCGAGTCCCGCCATGCCAATTTCTTTGCTCACTTTGATTTTTTTGACGCTGTTATAACAAAGTATTAATGAGATTTCATTTTCGGAGTACTTGTGCCTTTTGTTGGACCCAAAAAGTCGGAAAGGTATAGGGAATTGTAGGAATTTCAAAAAGTCCGAGAAGTATCGCGGCACTGTAACACAGATTTGATGCTAACGCAAATCGGTATTATTTCTGCTCAGTATTTTGCTGATGGTGTACGATTAATCTGATCTCGACTGATTCTCGCTAGATTTGATGTGACCATTTGCACAAGTTCCCGCCCTGAGCAGAATCGAGTCTTCGCTCACATCTACGCCAGCACAGTCTTCATCCTAGTCTACGGTTCCACCTTCCTCACTACTCTTATCCTGTATATAAAAATCCTTCAGCATCTCATCAAACGAAAGTCCGTCAGCCCAGACCAGATCCTCGAAGCGAGCAACGCCAGACCCAATCAAAGAAAGGGGGAGAAGAAGAAACATGTAGCTCCCAAGACGTGTACCAAGGCAGTCCAGAAGACATTCCGGATGCTGAGTTGCTCCGTGTTGTCTTACCTCGTCTGTTACTCCTTGTATTTTTACATCAATCTCTACTATATCTATTACGGGTTATCTGAGTGGAACGGCATGGCGCTTTTACTGATCGGTAACTGGTTCGGCGCGCTCAACTCTCTGATCAACCCGATCGTATACGTCGTGTTTGTGGGCCAGTTCTTTACCGTCTTTAAGGACATTTTGACAGGTAGTTGGAAGAAGAGAAGTTCGACTTCAACCATCGAAATATCATCAGGAGGGCGGTCTGGGGCTAGACGAGTGCATGGGCTAACGTCAAATCCTGGGTCGTCACGACGGACATCTCAGATTTCGTCAATTGATAGGCAGAGCTCTATAATCGACCGACTGTAGAACTAGCCCGAACAAATTGGGTCCGTTGCATTGTTGCTAGCTAGGTTTTTACGTTTTGGCGGGATTTAAAAATGTTACTTGTATGGTATACATGTATTTTAATTGTTTGTCTCTTCTGTATGCGACGTTAGTCTTCACCAAATTTAATGTTTACTCTAACGCATTTCCCCCTCTCCTTCTCCTTCTCCGACACAATGCTAGCCCTCTGACCCATTTTAAAAAGAAGACACAGCTATCCTTCGAATAAACCGTGGTCGGATTTTGTTTTTCCCTAGGTTTAGCTCATTGAAAAAAAAAGATTTTTTGATGAAAATCGAAAATAGCACGAGCTTAGTACAAATACTAAGAATTTGGCAAAAAGCTTCACGACCGTGCTGTATGATACCACGCGGCCTTTTTGTCCGTCTGGCTTGCTGTCAAAATGCCAACAGAAATATATTAGTGATTTCCAACAATAAATTTAATAAAGAATAACATTAGCTAAATCGTGTTTTTTGATAAACAGGTGACACCAGTTCAGTATGTTTAATGTTAATAATTTTTCCTAACATTCTTCTTTGGATTCTGAGTGGTGTTTTGTTGTAAAATAATGCCCCGCATGCTGGGGTATAGCCAGGGAATTAAGTAAAAGAAAACTGCCCCGCCCAGCGGCCGTGCGGCCGCGGAAACATGGCCAGGACTATCACACTGGGACAATTTTACATCCCCGGCCAAGTCCTCGCTTGTTCCGGGTCCCCCGAGGCCGGGATTACAATTGACAAGTGCATCAAGTCTTCTACAATCTTAAACATAATCTATTTTATTATTTGCTAAGTGATGTGTATGACAATAACTGTAACATGAACTTGGTTTAATTAATAATGCACGAGTACATGGGTTCAAGGGTTCTTTTTTCCTTTAATAGTATTATTACATTATTAATTTGGAGAGGGGGGTGTGGAGAGGGGGGTGTGGAGAGGGGGGTGTGGAGAGGGGGGTGTGGACAGGGGTGTGTGGACAGGGGGTGTGGACATGGGGGGGGGGGGGGGGGTAGAGGTTAGAGGGGTGTGTTAATGTCTATTGTCAGGTGTATTATGAAGAATATTCTCTCTACTGGTACAAAATAGCAATCCCACTGCTAGAATTATAAATAGCTGATAGATGTATTAAATTAAGAGCTTTAAACAAATTAAACTTCTAAAATTCTAAAGAAAAAAACCCAACTGTTATCAAAGCTGTCGCTTTCAAGAACCAATTGAGCTATCTTAAAACAGTGAATTTAGTGAACCTGATTGTAGAAACCTTTACAAATTGCTAATTTAAACCAATAGATGCAAAGTGGACTTAGAGGCTTTTGCGTATGAAATCGTCAAAGTGACAGCACAGTTAAGACAAAATGTTTGAATCTTTTCTTGTTCAAATCATAGCACCGTGTGTAAATGAATGACATGAATCCCAAAATAATGACAGTCCAACTCTATTATTATTAATATTTTCCCCAAAAAAATGCGCACTAGATTGTACACCAAGATTTTTTCCCCATCACAATAAACCGTACATTAGTTTCTTTGGCAACTCGTAACCCACTAGGTGCACTTTGGCCGAGCTGCTTCTCAGTACTACAAATGCCACTTCACCTATTACGCCCATCCACAGGGGTACAAATGGGCACCCCCCGCCCTGGTTACTGGCACCTTTCTGGGTTCGTTGGTTCTGTCCTAGGATAAACCCGGAAGAACATTCCATTGCGGTTGTCTCATCGCCGATTTTGATGATGTCGTCGATTTCGCCAGTGCTCCAGAAAAGGACTTGGCCATCCCAGCCCGTGGAGAGAAGAAAATGACCCCTAGGGTCAAATGTCACATTGCTAACAAAGGATTTGTGACCTGAAATGTAAATCATTGAAAACAAATTGACAAACATTATTAAAGTGTTTAAAATAATGGATAAATATTTGGAAAAAAAATTAACAAGAAATTACCAAGTGTTTTGAAATAAATTTATTACAAAAGCAATTAGTTTTACCAGCCAATTTCAGCCAAAAACAAAGGTCATTTTCGTCAACATGCATTGAGATTCGTGCAGGTTTTTAAATATTATTCATACTAGGGTTCTTTTCTCATATTGTCACATTCAATTTCATTTTCATGCACACACGATTTTGGTTTTGCAATTCAGTTTCGTTTTGATAATTATTAAAAGTCATTTTCTTTCCAGGAATTCAACAATACATTTTAACCATTCTTAAGTTTAATTTCTGCTGTCTTATTTCAATTGGTGCAATCAAATATTTGGACCATTCCAGTTAACAAATATTTGAGGAAACAAAGGTAGAGTTACTGTAATAACATAAAAACCAAATAATTGTCTTAGAGATCCCTTATATCTATAGGCAAATAAGAATAAAAAAGCACATTGAACAGAAACGAATTAGAATGTACATGTGAAGAATGTTTGCCAATTGATTAAATCAAATTCTTGATCAACCTGAAAGACTGTCAAATAACTAAAAAGAATGACTTTTTTTATGTCGAATTTGAACAAGTTTTACCTATGATAACACAAAGCACTTTGATCTTAGTTAAAAGCGCTATTCTGTTATTGTTGTTATTATTAATATGAATTCATCATCATCATGTAGTCCTACTGCCAGCATGGGTCATATATGTGACCTGTCATCACAAAATGAGCGTAAAGTCGCACGGAGTGATTTCCCAGTACGGCCACTCAAAGTCAAAATTTGAAGGGGTGGTCGATTTTGAGATTATATGGTTTTTTTTTAAGACTAAATCCCCAACAATCAATTCCCAATTTTTCAGGACGATCAGATAACAACAAAAATAGTTTTTGAGACAATTTTGACTATGCCTTTCTATGCCTTTCACACAATTTCTCGCAAGAAATGCCCGTTTTCTCATAATCTCTGTATTAAGACTCCAGACTAAAAAATAAAAATAAAAAATATATTGAGTATCAAACCTCCAAGTGTTATATACCATTGGAAAGCTTTGTTTCCACAGAATGTAGAAATACCCATATCTCAATTTCTGATTTTTCCGACTTTACGCTCATTTTGTGATGACAGGTCACATATTGGCTATAAGTATTGAGACATGTTATAATGTCTAACCTTTTAAGATGGCACATTTGTAGAATGTGTTGGGTTTGCGATTCTTCTTTGGACTAACTGTAATATAAAAAAAAGGACCAAACAAAAATGTATTATTTAATTACTTCTAATGTGATGTGGATATCTGTTTTGTCAGAGTAACTAACCAGATCCAGATACAGAAATAAATGAATAAATAAACAGTTAAAGTTAGAAAGCATCAGTGTATATTCACAAGTGCACATTTGTATAATCCACACAAACTAATTATAACTTGTATCTCTATTCCCTCCTTCTATAAAGGCAGATCACTGCATGACAGTGGCACATGCCAATTAACTCCTGTGTGCACTGTACTAAGGCATAAACAAAAAAAATGTTATGTTGGCGTAACCGACCGACCCTAAAAATACGGCCGACCCTGGATATTTTTTTTTCAAGGGACGAAATTTAATGATTAAAATCTATATAAATCTAGTTATAAATACGTTTGAAACCATTTCTGAGCGTTTCTCATTGTTGTGTGTGTGGATTGTAAAAAAATTTGAACCTGGACACGCTATCGTGTATCACTACCGGCTTAAACAATTAGAAAACATATCATTTTCATTGCTGGGAGAAAAAAAATAAAAAAATAATCCCTTCCTACCTACCCAACATAACATGGTTTTTTTTTATGCCTAAAGGTTATACACCGTGGTTTTTGGGTTTTTTTTTTTTTGGGGGGGGGGGGGGGGGGGGGGGTTGAATGTTTAAGTGCGTTGAAGGATAAACAAGAGCAAGGAATAAAAACAATATTACTTTTTCCGTTTTTAGACCAAAAATACAAATACAGGGTGTCTCATAAAAAAGCAAGGACCATAATACATTGTACTTTTAGGAACAGTCTATCACCTTAAGCTTTGAATCTATATTATAATCATGTCTTGGCTATCTCATAGTCAAATTTGAGCAAAATCGTCAAGAAATTGGCTGCAAAATCTCCAATTGAACTCCACAACTTGAAAAAAAATTTTGCAACTTTTTGTTGTAAGATTTGCTTCTATACTTGTATTATCACAAAGGCAACGAGGCCAAATTTTACGAAGCTGCTAAGCACAAAATTTGCTAAGCATGAAAAAGTGTCCTTGGCCAAAACAGGGTTACAAACCAAATGTTCACGTGATGTTTATTGTTTGTGATTGATATTCAGCTGGTTTTTTGCTTAGCATGAAAAACATATGTAATTTTTGCTGGTAACCTGTTTTTAGTGAGCAAGACTTTGTTGTGCGCTAAGCACATTTTTAGCCCCAGATAACAACAATATTTGTCTCTTTTTCAGAGTTAGGAAATATAATAAAATAAGTCTTGATAATTTAATTTTCCAATTTTGTATAAAATTAAAATGAACATGTTATTCTAGATTACATTGTTAGTTACATTGATTGTTAGAATTCCTTGTACCAAATAACATTGACAACTGAAATGTCAAATATTGAAGGAAGAATGTTTGCAAACTGGGTTGTGTACTTCAATAAAAGATTATGCAGCCAATTTCTATTTTGCTAAAATGTGACCATGAGATAGCTAAAACATGTTTATAAAATAGTTCTAAAGCTCAGGGTGATATGGTCCTTAGCACAAATATTGCTTTTTTTCTCCCAGTATATGTGCCAATACACAAAACAAAATCCAGTGCTCCTGCCTGCAAAGGACCATTTGAATATGCTAAGTACACACTTGTCCAGCACACTTTGTTCTTGGGGCATTTTATTATCTGTGCACTGAGAAGGCTGTGCAAATATTGGGCTTGTTTGAGTTCCCTTCACAATAATGGGATAGTAAAAACACACGTGAACCAATTAAGGAGAACATTTCAGGAAATGGTTGGGCATATACTGACAGGTGCTCAAGTTTCCATGGTAGATTAGTTACTTGGGGAAGAAAATAAGAAAAGGCAACTAGCTTCTCTCTAAGACCAAAAAAGTCTTTAGAAAATTACTGAGTGATCAGGGGGGTACAACCCGGTCACTCTTTTGAAATGTTGCAAGTTATTTTTTTTCTAAATTCTTTGCTGCTTAAAAAAAAATATTGTTTAATATTGATATCTGCAATGTTATCGTTTTTAATATTACAAACTTGTCTCTTGTCATGATTTTAAATAATGTTATAAGCTGGGATGGAGGTTGTCAGTTCTTAGTGCAATTTGTTAATTTTAGATATATTTCTTAATTGAAGGTACGATACACCATTTGCCAAAATCAATTTTTTTTTACTACCGAATAATTAAAGAAATATCTTACTTATTTTGAAAGTAAATAATGATAGTGAGGCATCCAGAAAAATTATTGCGCTAGATATCATATAATTGTTTCGAAAAATTCACGATCGCCGGACAAGAACAACATAAGGACCACTGCCCGACGCTGGTTGAAAACGAACGCCGTTTTTCTTGCTTTCCTCGGCATCCATGATTGTAAAACTTTGGACAGGTGAGTTAAACGATATTTACTATAAAATACAACCCACCCAAATCCACCCTTTCATGATAATTCAAGCAATTACCAATGGTTTATCATACCTTTAGGTGTCCTTAAGATGACATGTTTTTATTAACTTATGATATACATGTACAGGTTTTGTCTTTTTATTTTATTGTCTTGATGTATTTTTATGTACTGAGGGAATGATCAGCTTTTGCTGGATGGGCTACCCTCATTAAAGATGGTTAAGTATATAAAATATATATATTCTCCATCAACCCCGACTGGTGAATATTACTCTGACATCATGATGATGTCACCTGGGGCCAATTTCATAGAGCTGCTAAGCACAACAATTTGCTTAGCATGACAATTCGTCCTTGGCAAAAACAAGGTTACAGACCAAATTTTCACGTGATATTTATTGTTTGGATTGATAATCAGCTGTTTTTTTGCTTAGCATGAAAAACACGTATAATTATGGCTGGTAACCTGTTTTTAATGAGCAAGACTTTTTTGTGCTAAACCAATTTTTGTGCTTAGCAGCTCTATGAAATTGGCCCCAGGTGTCAAATTACAAATGATTTTAGTTAAAAACATTATATTCTTTATTATGTATGTAGTTTATGTATATATAATATTATGTATTATGTATATATTATGTAAAATGACCAATCGTGTTTATATTTTGCGATAGATCAAAGGTCAAAGTTAGGTGAATTTAAAATGCAATCAGAAGGCAAAAAAAATAAATAAACGTGATTTCTTGAAAACTGTTAAGATTATGACAAAACCTCGTAGACATCATAATGTATCAAATAAGCCATTTGCGTGTTAAATTTAAATAACATCTGGTACACTGACTTTTTAAAAATGCTTGGTGCGTTTTAACTTTGAATTCTCCAGACTAGAGAGACTGTTACTATATCACGTGATTCGGGGCAAGCCTTACGTTAGCAACCCCCAGCTCCGGGATGGTCTGGTGTCTTTGTGCCATTCTCACCCATTGTAAACAATGTATTGATGCTGAGCGTCTCTTAGTAACTATGCCAGAGCTTGCCCCGAATCGTGTGATATAACAACAGTGTCTTTAGTCTGGAGAATTCAAAGTTAAAACGCACCAAGCACTTTAACCAAGTTAGTGTACCAGATGTTATTTAAATTTAACACGCAAATGGCTTATAATATTAATGCACTGTAATGCACTATATAGTAATTGTAATATTATATTACTGATTTAATTATCAAAATTAATTAACTTTATGGATAATATTGTTAACTCCATGAATTATCAATTGTCAAGTTACTTGCACTGTATATCAACATGAAAATAAATGTGTGGGCGTTTGTATTGACCGGCAATCGTGGTCGTCAGACAAAAGAATTGGGAGGCAAACAATGGGTCAACGATTGACACAACGTTCACGATCTCAACTCGTGTACAAATCCTATGGCGATCATCCGAAAACGTTAGAGTACAAACAAAAGAGGTAAGACGGTCGGACAATGCCCCGTCCACGATTGCCGTCAATACATGACTGCGTGTGTGTGCGTCTTCTACGATGGGCTGTATCTTGTGTAATCACTGGCAGACTGGTGCCACAAATAGTGCATTGAATACACGACCGTATCACACTGGAAATTGGTCCCATGTCACTGTAGCATTTAAATAAAACCTAGACATGACACATTAGGATGCACGCACAGAATTCAAACTGTGTGTGTTCTGATAGCCATAACGTGTGTCTAGGTTTTATTAGATGTCTATGGTGTCTGCGAGGTACAATGTATTAAGCACACGCGTTTTCAAAGGAAACGTGTGACTGGAAATAAGCCTAGTGAACACGGTCTATAATTTTGTGGAGTCAAAAAATTTGGTCACAAAATTAAAGATGGTGATTTCTTGAGCTGCTTAGCACACAATGAGCAATTTGTTTTTTAGACAGTCAACTGGTGACAATAACTTACAGTACTGCATTATAGTCCTCCGGGTGCCAGACTTGGTGTTGGATGATATGTACATGTAGAAGACTGTGACATTATCATCCTCACCCCCTGCTGCTACGATACTGAATCATTGAACAATAAAAATAAATAAAAAAATAACATAACATAAAAGTGCAAAGACGTTTGATGCCAATTGATTGTGTACATGAAGGGACAATGGCGTGTTCCGCCACGCCTAAATTGCACATGAGTATAAATTAATGTAAGCATAGACATCCCGGAATATTTTACGTCGGCTTATCTTGCTCCTGGACCTGGAACCAATTTCATGGCTAACCAAAGAATTCTGCACATACGATCACCATTTTGCGCTGACAGTGCTAGCAGAAAAATGTCGGGCACTCAAAAAAACCTGTAAGCACAGAATCCTAAGGTTACAAGATGTACGCATGTGCAGAAGCCAAAATGTCTCTTTAACCCGTGAAATAAGCTTGCCATAAGGATATAATTTTTTGCTACAGTAAGCAGTGATTATTTGCTAATGGTAAGCACAGCCATGACATTGGGATTGATGTTCTTGTAACTCAGTGGTTCTTGAGTCTGGAAATCGGTGAAAACCGGTGTGCAAATAAATAGATGTTTTCACAGGCTGAAGTGCATATCAGATGCTCTAATGTCGACGGGGCGTTGCAGAGCCCAAATGGCATCACGGTGAGCTGTACAGGCTATTCTATCTGCACTCCAAGGGCCGATTTCTCCCGGTCCTTCATATCCATACAGACCTGCCAGTAGACACTGGCCAGGTCATCTCTTTGGAAGGGCTGGGAGGCGATAAGGTACTCACATTTTGTCAGGGTGCCATGCTAGGCTAGTCACAGCTCCATAGGCAATGCTACGGCTACTCATCAGCTTCAGATAGGCAGTGGATTCAGCATTAGAATGCTGTGCCTCACTCTTACGTGGGCTCAAGATCGTTCTCTCTATGGCTTCATATAGCAACACGTCTCCATTCTGATATCCTACTGCAACATACCTGGGAGAAGAGTATAACAAAAAAGCCAGTACTTTCATAGTTTCGTTGACTTCCTGCAATGAAGAGTGCAACGATTAGCTGACAGTGTCCAAGATTGACAGCGTCTCCAATCGTCTCATGGTGTCTAGCACCACCCCCATCTTTACTTTTATACCAAAGACCAAGAAGAATAAAAATCCTGCCCCCGATATTATGAAGAACTACGATGTGCCGCAACTCAATTTATGATGTGCAATGCGTCGTAATTTAAAACAAAACTCAAGACGAAACTTGTGATACATTGAACACATCACGCATTCGCATTTTTGTATCACTGTGGAGACATGGCTTTGTTCTCGTGTACAAAATGGTTAGAAAGTCGAGCACGTTTTTCAAAATGCTCCCATTTTAACCATAATTGTTTTCCTGGGTTGAAATTTCGACCCAATATACCCTATATTATACCCTAACCCAAACACTAACCCTAACCCACATCCTAATCCTAGTTTTTGAGTAATTTAAGTAAAATCCAAAAATCTAATTCGTGAAATTCCCAGTGGAGACCTATTCATCTATAGAAATTCACCCTCCGGAGACGTTTTGTCTCCGTTGTACACATTGTGTTCATGTCTCCAGAGGGTACCGTATTTCGGAACACAGGTTCTTTACAACATTCGAAACATAAGTTATAAGTTACGATGTGTCTTTTGGTCTTCGTAAAATAAGATGCGTCGTTTCATAGCTGGTTTTATGCGGTAACAAATGAATAAATGAACCTAAATTACAAGACAATGTGTGGAAAGTTGTAAATAGATCAGTCACCATAGCCAATTTGAATAAACCTTGATAATTGCAGTTTCATTTTAATTAGGCTAAAAAGCCCAATGACTCTATACTTACTTCCTTCCTACAGCAATGCTCATTGCTGACACCCGGCAATTCCTGTCTCTCTTTGTTTCAACCAGCCTCATTATCTTAGTATGCAGATCCCATACCCACACGGCAAGTGTGCCATTCGCATGTCCACATAACAGGATGGTCTGACTAGCGGACAGAGCTAATCTAAAGAAAAGATGGTGAAGGTAAAACAACTATAGATTTAAACAGGTCCATCACAGGTCCATCACAAGTCCAACAAAAGTCCAACAAAAGTCCAACACAAGTCCATCACAAGTCCATCACAAGTCCATCACAAGTCCATCACAAGTCCAACACAAGTCCAACACAAGTCCAACACAAGTCCAACACAAGTCCAACACAAGTCCAACACAAGTCCAACACAAGTCCAACACAAGTCCAACACAAGTCCAACACAAGTCCAACACAAGTCCAACACAAGTCCAACACAAGTCCATCACAAGTCCAACACAAGTCCAACACAAGTCCAACACAAGTCCAACACAAGTCCAACACAAGTCCAACACAAGTCCAACACAAGTCCAACACAAGTCTAACACAAGTTCAACACAAGTCCAACACAAGTCCAACACAAGTCCAACACAAGTCCAACACAAGTAACTATTCAAATGAACTGTTATGAAATTTATGAAAAGACTTGCGACTGAACTTGTAAAACGACTTACAGGGATACGACTACAACACTTAATTGTGGGATATCAAATGTTTTCCCAAGGTAATTTTATGAAAGATGACCACAAGAGTTGTGATTTTATTAGGTGAATAAATATGTGGTTGGCCAGTTTTAAACATACGTTTGAAACCGGCTCATGGGCCTGGACAATTCAGTAATGTCCAGTCTCATGAGCTGGTTTCAAACATATATTTAACACCAGACAACTACATACATGTATTTATTACCATTCATAAAAACCTTTTGTGAAACACCCCTCCAGCTACGTTTACGGTATGTTCCTCGGATATCCTCACTCGCGTGATCAGTCTCACAAGTAAACAACTCTATACTGCGTGATGTTACACAGAATACAAGCTGCCGGTACAGCGTGAATTATGAAATACAAACTCATTTGTGGTATTGCACAAGCCATGTGAGGTTTCAACCAATAAAAGCGTAAAGCAATTAGATTTCAAGGGCTTCCAAATTTCAAACTGGTCCCGGGGTTCTGGTTCTGGTTTGGTTCGTCGGTAGAACACCTTTCTTAGAACAGGCTGTCTTAGTGAATGGACGGTCTAAAGGTTTGTTTTCTAATTAACGTAATTTAGGATGGCCACCTTGAAGCTGGCAGTAGAGTTTACATTGATGGTTGACTCAGGCAGATTGTTCCAGTCTGGGATTGTGGCTGGAAAGAAGCTATCCCCATAACGTCTGGTGTTGTAACGGATCTGGGTATATTTCTGGTCATGTCCTCTACTTGCCCTGGTATTTTTGTTCAAATAATCCTCAGCATTGATGTCAACCAGCTGTTTATTGATTTTATATAACATTGTGATGCGCTGTGTCCTACGACGAACCTCCAAAGGCTTCCAGTTGAGTTGATTCATGATGCTTGCCATTGTCCCCTCTTCCCTATACTGTATTGGTTTGTGCAAACTCTGGCAGCTTGTTTCTGCACCCTTTCTAATCTGCTAGCATTGGTTTGATTTCTTGAGTCCCACACCACCGAGGCATATTCAAGAACTGGTTGAACAAGAGTTGAATATGCAGCTGTCTTGACGTCCAATGTGCAACCCCACAGATTCCTTTTATCGGCATTCATAAATATTGGTACGTCGGACAGTTTACCCATTCCTATTGGTATAGAGCCCGTCACGTGGCCATTTTGAAACGAATGATAAAACACCGTTGCCAGTTTTGAACATGAAATTTGTTCAAAATGTCACATGAAATTTGGATGCCTTACACTTATTTTGGTTGAAACATCACAAGCCATGCGCAATTACCACAAACGAGTCCATATTTTTGAGTCCTTAAAAGGTAGGATACACCATTTGCAGATATCGAACAATTTTACTACCGAATTATTAGAAAATATCTTACTTATTTGATAGTAAATAATGATTGTAGGCATCTAGCAAAAAGATTGCGCTAGATATCCTGTAATTTTTCCGAAAAATATAATTTTATAAGGACAAATTCGCGATCGCTGTCCCGAACAAACAAAAATAACATAAGAATAAATGCTTGACGCCGGTTGAAACAATGACTGTAAAACTACGGACAGGTCAGTTAAGCGTATTTACTATAAAATACAACCCCACAAATCTACCCGTTCATGCAATTACCAATGGTATATCCTACCTTTAATTTACACTGTATCGGCAGCTCTGCATTCCGTGTAACATAGCGCAGTACATGCTATGTCCATATTATGAGTTAATTTACATTTTCATTTTTTTCCTCAAAATTTTCATTTTTGTTGTTAACCTTCTAACCCCACAGATGCAGTGTTTTCACCTACTTAGAAACTGATGATGTTGGGCACAGTATGCCTCCCTCTATGTCCAGTGTTTGACAGTCTTCGGATCCAGACACCATGTGGATAGCAACGGATCCGTCTGTGTTGCCAGAAGCCAGCAGCAAGACGGTTTTCCTTCCTACGATTAAAATAAATCAGAGGGATACAAATAATTAAGAGGATTGGATTTGTTTTGTCTGTGTGCACATCTACCATGAAGCAAAGTTTCATTGCAAAGTTTTGAAATAGTCACATAAAAGTTATCACAGAATAGAAAGTAATTTTTGTTATAGTTATTTTCTTTGGGTTTGTGTATTGGCATCGTTCCAAACATTAACAAGTGAAAGCTCAATTAGCGATCCATCACACCCTTACAAAACATTTTAACTCAGTATATAACAACTGCAGTTTCAATGCAAATGCAAAAGTTTGTGTTGAAAATCCCTCTTTGAAGGTAGTATACACCATTGGTAATTGCTTGAATTATCATGAATGGGTATATTTGTAGGGTTGTATTTTATAGTAAATATCATTTAACTGACCTGTCTGAAGTTTTACAATCATGGATGCCGAGAAAAGCACGAAAAACGGCGTCCGGTTTTTAACCGGCGTCGAGCAGTTATTCTTATGTTATTATAGTTTTTTTGCGATCGCCGGCCGGCGATCGCCAATTTGTCTTTATAACATTTTATTTTTCAGAATAATTACAGGATATCTAGCGCAATCATTTTGCTGGATGCCTAGAATCATTATTTACTTTTAAATGAATAAGATATTTCTAAATAATTCGGTAGTAAATATTTTCGATATCTGCAAATGGTGTACCGTATCCTACCTTTAAAAGCAATATACAACATTTGCCAACACCCAAATCATCAAACTGCCAAATTATTCTGGTCAGTTGACTATCTTTGAAAAACATTTTTTGTTTGTTAAAATACTGCCCCAATTTAGCAAATGTTGTTAAGACTACAAGAAAAGCATTTTCTTCTTGGTTTTCTGGCATAGTATGAACACAAACAATTTAAACAGAGTCAGTGTAACAACTTTAATAAAACAAATCTTCCACCCAAAACAAAGCAAATTTGTATTATCTTTACGGTTTAAAGGTAGGATACACAATTGGTAATTGCTTGAATAATCGTGAATGAGTGGATTTGGGGGTTGTATTTTACAGTAAAGACCGTTTAACTGACCTGTCCGAAGTTTTACAGTCATTGATGCCGAGAAAAGCACGAAAAACAGCGTTTGTTTTCAACCGGCGTCGAGCAGTTATTGTTATGTTATTTTTGTTTGTTCGCGATCGCCGTTATAAAATTATATTTTCAGAATAATTACAGGATATCTAGCGCAATCATTTTCTGGATGCCTAGAATCATTATTTACTTTCAAATAAAATATTTTTTAATAATTCGGTAATAAATATTTTTGATATCTGCAAATGGTGTATCATAACCTTTAACTACAAATTTTGCTTTGAAAAATGTTTCAAGGCAACAAATTCTGCCACTCACGTTTGACCTCAACCATGCAGAAGACTACTGCTGTGGGTGCAATGATGCCACATTGTATGACAACTTGACCTCTGACCTGCTTGGCCAGAGATCGGAGTAGGTTGTTAGGGAAACCAATGTCAACGCTTACTGATCCTTTTCCTTCATCTGGTGATTCACTGGGGGAAAAACCACCAACATTTCTCTCATCATTCGGTGATTTAACCCTTTAGCACTTTATATTAAGGGATTAAATATGTGATTGGCCGTTTTTAAATGTACATTTAATTTAAAACCGTCTCGTGGGCCTGGACGATCTAAAAATGTCTAGGTACATGAGCCAGTTTTAAATGTATGTTTAATACTGGCCAACCACATATTTATTCCTATTCATACATACCTTTCAGTAAAACCCAGGGGTGAAAAATGTCAAAACAAGTAAGAAAATATGTTTCCTCTAGCTACGTTTATGTTATGTTTGCTAACAAATTATCAATTTGTATGTGGTTTTGTTTTAACCCTAACCCCCTAGGCCTTACTTTGGGCTAAAGAACTGCGTACTACAGAATACTACTTAGTATTTTGTAGCATTGGGTCTCTCAGTGACTGATGATTGGGTGTGTACTGACAGAGTACAGATACTGCCAACTACAAAATACTAATAGTGGCAATACAGGTCAGTAATACTTACCTGGCAAAAAATGCAGTAGTCCAGCCTTGACCCATTGCTGTGTCCCAAGTGACAATTTTTGCTGTAGAGTTTAGAACACCTTACACAGCATACATGGGCCATGCACACTCAGCAAGCAGAGGGACCCAATGCTAAAAAGTACTACGAGTGCAATTAGGGGTGAAGTACCAAATACTAAAAATTACTACAGGCATTGCACACAAGTCAGTGAGAGTACTGCATACTACTTTTTACTACTAGTAGTAAAAAGTAGCATTAGGTAGGGTTAGGGTTAATGAACTATCTTTTTTCCTTCAAATTTTGGGTATTTGCCGAATTGTTGTTCAACAGCCAATTTGAATGGATGCATAAATTATTTGATACCTGAACGTTGGTCATTGTCTCATTCCAAAAAAACAAAACTTCTGCTCAAAAACTAGCAATTAAACAAATTAAAACAGCACTAGGAGTAATCTTTAAATGATTTTCAGGCATACCTGATATTCTTTCAGTCATATTCAAACTTACCTAAATCCTCCTATCTGCTCAAACCCAGATCATTACTCACCCATCTGACGAGCCAACTACCCCATCGCTGGTCCTTCTTCTCTTGATCTTCTGTTTGACATCCTTGAGTATCTGACTCATCTTCTTTCTCTTCCTGCCTCCTCCTCCTCCCTCTGTATCGTGACTACCCAGGAGAGAGGCAGGGCACAGGGTGACAATAATGGAGAACGCACCCTCGGAGCTGGACTCTACCCTTGCCAGGGCCAACTAGAAGAAGGTGAGATTCGATTTGGTATGTTCAACATGAATAAGGGTAATTCAATGAAAAAGTGGACAAAGGTAGAACATTAACAACATCACCTTTAGGATACCGAACCGGCGCTCTACCAACTGAGCTATCTTGCCCTATGTTGGCGGTGTCTAAAATTTTCAGTATCTTTGTTGAAGGGCACTAGTCAGAAGTCATAAACACCAGAATGCCGTGTAGCCAGGGATCACGCCGAATTTTACGATACAACCTAGAAAGCGACATTGTGGGGATCACTCAATGACGATCCAACTTTTTATCTTATAACACACAAATGACGACTAGGAAAACGACTAGGTAAATTTGCATACATTTCAAAGTGAACAAAGAAATTGGCAAGGCGGGACTCGAACCTACAACCTCCCGACAGGTTGTATCGTACAATTGGGCATGATTCCTGGCCACACGGCATTCTGGTGTTTATGACTTTTGACTAGCGCACTCGAACAAAGATACTGACAATTTAATAGTGAGAACCAAACCTTTATAGTGTGAAAAACACTGGAAAAAAACTGGAGACCAGACCTACATTACCTGAGGAAAAGCATCCGATGAACTGTTGCTAGGCAACAAGATAGCATCAATGGCTTCTTGGGAGGTGAGGCTGTCATTGGTAGCAAAGGTCACCACTCCACTCAATGTTAAATTGCTCCTCTTTTTAGCTTCATGCTGCAACCCAAAATAATCATAATTATGTTCACCACTTTGTCATTTTATCTGGTCCATTCCAAACTGGAGGATTGAGTTTTCTATAGACCTTATGCCTATTTTGTACAACATGCAGATGCATTGCCCTCTAAGATGGCTGCTATACATGGTCTATTGAGTAAAATGTTTATCTGAAGTATGTTTTGTGTAGGTATTGAAGAGATCATTTGGCCTTATCCTATCCCCTCTTTTGAAAAAAAGACACTGCATGACTCACAATGCTTTTTTCTTGGTTGTTGGGTGGTCGGTGGAGACACAGGTTGTGAGAGCATCGCTGGCAGGGAATTTGGGCCAGGAAGGGGGTGACGATGTCGGCGCTGTAAATAGACGACAAGCAAAAATATCAAACAGACAAAACAACAACAGCAGAAGCAATAAAAGCAGCATTAGAAGCAGCATTAACACTCATGAGCATCTTCACACCTGAAATTGGATGAGAAAAAAATCTCACAGAAAGTGCTTGTATCCGAAAAACAAAGTCGTCAAAAAGATTAGACACACCCAAACAGCAGGAGTAACAAGATTAACAGCAACAACGGTATTCTCGACGTAGGCTATCCAGCTTGTTTCCTGAACGAGAAATTTGTCCAATCCATGTCTGTCTCTGTACAGCACATGCTAGCAGCATGCACACACGTACCCTACAATGTACATGTATGCCCCACACGTACATCCGTAAATAGTATACGGCATATTAAAGGCGAATGATAGCCTTGACCCAAACATTTCAAATTTGTAAAGCGTTTCTTTAAATTTTCGGCCAAATTCTACCAATCTAATCAAACACTGTAAACTTTCACCCGATATATGCATAGTCATTATCTTGAATAATGTATATCGTCAACAGTCAATAATGTCAACAAAGGTTGAACATTGTTTTGGTAATACAATCCTGGAGCGTGCGTGACAAGGTCCCGCAGTGTACTGTCAGTTTTTATAACAGCGTGGGTTCATCCACTCAAGGGCCAATCAAATAACGAGCAATCGAAAACAACCTAAATAGAAATAGCAACACAACAAGCATATTTGTGCAAGATGTTTATGAAATCAATCAAAAAGTTTTTTAACCAGTTCGCGTCGGGTTTATTTTTACATCACCAAGCCGAGGCGTGTGATTTTTTTAAACGAAACTTGATCCGAGGCGGGTTCAGGACGTTGGTACCGGGAAGCACAGCCAAGCATTTCAGGTCTTGCTCGCTGCTGACGGACATTTCTGGCCTTGCTCGTGACGTGTTTATGCGTCATCCGTTTTGAATCTGGGGAAAACTTTGCGTGTATACGTCCTCCGGTGCGAAATGGTTAATAATAATAACAATAAATTAAAATTCCCTTAATTGAGACTTTTTTTTCTAATAATCTACATGTATACTGTTTTTATAAAGGTAAAGATCTACTGTAGCAAAAATCAGGCTAATATAAAACAGGGGTTAAGGGTCAATAAAGTTTTTAAAAATGTTGTCAGTCTGAGGGAATGTCTCCAAAAGGTATTATTCTCGATAATACAAATTTGTCTTGCACAATCTTCATAACAATGGACAATCATGCATTACATAATGTAACACAGAAAATAACATTCAAATAGCCAAAATTCAAACAAAAAACAAATTGGTAAAACTAAAATCATTTATGTTCCAATACCCAGGGAGCACCGGGTTCTGCAAAAAGGCAAATATAATTCTCTTTGTGTAAACCAAAACCAATTTAATTTTATTTTTAGCCAGTAGAAGGTTTAATTCAATCATTTGTCAACGTGTGACTCAGAAGAAAAAAAGGTGCCAGAAAGGTGGATCTTGTTTCATAATCTGTTCCAATGTTCCTTAATAGAATCTATAATTTCTGCCGTGATGTGAGAGTGCAATATTTGATAGGTCAGCTAAAATTGGAGAGACGGAGCCTCAATATCAAGAGAAGTTATATCAGGAAAAGGCTTGTAACAAAAAACCATTGGCCAACAGGCATACAACTGATGGGTGTAAGTTTAGGTCAAGGTTTCAAAACAACTTGCGAATTGAGAATGCATCAATACTTACGTGAATCCGTCGTACTTTTGACATATCCGAGACAAGTTGTCAAGACGAAACCCTCGACATCTGCAGATCTTGATGGTCACCTGGTTAGATAAAAAAGATGGAGATAGAAAAAAGAATACGATTTGATGACCTTCAGTCAGCTTGACTCTGAAACCTCCTAAATGTTTCTCAAAAAAATCTGAAAACTGTAGTTTAAAAAAAAAAAAATTGGGATAGAATCACTTCATTTTCACTTCGTAAAACAGCCTTTCTGCAAGAAAAACCAAAGTATAAAAACTGACATTGTCTGTAAAAAAATAAAAAAATAAAAAAATCCAAGTGCAATATAGCTAATAAAAAGAGTACATTTTGGTTTTTTTGTTTCTGATTTGAGGCACAGCACACTTTTTTCTCAAAGTCCAAGTCTACCAATCAATGCTTACTATTCCCTCGTCATCATCGGGATCGATGTTTGTCGGCTCGAACCACACCCCAATCTCGGCGTCGTCACACTCGTTGATTGACAATGACGTCATCTGTTTGTCATCTCGCTCCATCTGGACACGGCAAGGGAGACTGGTACATCCTGTGAAGGTGTTCTTGATCAGTTTGTCTAGGTCCGTCTCGGGGCGGTGGCAGTCCATGGTATGTTTGCAGGTGGCACATTGCTTAGCCAACGGACTGTCCAAAAGAATGCTAGCAATACAAAAGACAAAGATCATTAAAGTCATGAATGTTGGCGGTAACATCATGCGCTCACATTTCTTTTTGGGGCAAGTGTTTGGTCTTGACAAGAACTGGTTTAAGTTCAGTATATCATGGAGCAATAAACTAGGAGTTAGAACGAAGACCCCTCTTATCTTAATCCAATTAGCGCCCAGGATCTCCACCATAGAGAATGCACTGCGCCCACCAACTGCGTTTACGACCAACGACCGAACTTTGCGCACAGAGATGGCCACCGTGTTTTCACTGGTAACGTATCGACTCTCAAAAAGCTGAACCAGCGAACTGCTCGTTACTGGAGTTTATTGCTCCATGAGTATATCTTTCGCAGCTACCAAAAAAGTAACCAACCAAAATACTGTTGAAAAGCTTACTTGTTAAGATATTAATAATACTTAACTTCCTGTAAAATTATTCCTTCTGGCATGCTGTCATTTTGAAGAAAATAACAAAAGAGTGTCCTTTCTAAGGGTGTGTCTCACAGACGCATATTTGGAAATAGTTTGTTTGTTATCCACGAATGGTGTGCAAAAGCGTTCAAACGAAACACACGCATGCACGGGTGTGCTCGTTTCCTTTTGCGATCGAGGATCGAAAAACAAAAGAAAACAAAGGGAACAAAAGATCCTCGAAGGACGGTTTCTTTGTCCTCGATCGCCAAGATAAGCGCAAAGCAATGGGGTTAGGTTTCAGTAAAGGAATAAAGGAAAACACAATAGGGAATCCTCGGTCGTAATGGCAATTCACGAACTATAGCTATTATTGGTTTGTTTAGTGCGTGATGCATGCGTAGCTGTAATCAGGATGAATAAGAACATGCCCTGAACACTGATTGTGTTTTGAACTGCAATCAAAATAATATTCAACCGAGTTAAGAATACACCATTGGTAATTGTTTGAATTATTATGAATGGGTGGATTTGGGGGGTTGTATTTTATAGTAAATATCGTTTAACTGAACTGTCCGAAGTTTTACAATCATGGATGCTGAGAAAAGCGAGAAAAACGGCGTTCGTTTATACAACCGGTGTCAGACAGTGTTTCTTATGTTGTTCGCGATCGCCAACTGGCGATCAAGAATTTGTTCTTTTCAATTTAATTTTTCGTAACAATTACTGGATATCTAGCGCAATCATTTTGCTGGATGCCTAGAATCATTATTTACTTTCACATAAGTAAGATATTTCTTAATAATTCGGTACCGGTAGTACATTTTTTTCGATTTCTGCAAATGTTGTATCCTACCTTTAACACAAGCTGAATAAAGAAATGGACATGATCTGGATTTGTAGGCTTGTGAGATTTGAAACTCTGTTCAACTGGTTGCAGAATCAAAGTCTTTTTTTTCCCCCAACAAAAGAAAACAACCAAACCAACAACCCCTGATCATACATACCTTGGATCTGGTTTGACATATCCCTGGCACTCCACGTCACACCCAACACACACTCTGCCCTCAGCCTTCTCGAGATTCGTCTCTCTTGCCTTATCGTGCTTGGTTTGCAGCCGGTGCTCACTCTCAGAGTGTCGACAAGACGTGCAGGTTGCCAGCCAAGAATTGCGAAGTGCTCCTGATGGCGACTCGTAGTCGCGACATTCGCAGCGGGCGTATCGGCATGGGGTACCTTCTTTCGCACCTTTCTTGCGGATCTAAATTCATATAACCAATAAAACATATTTGTCAACCAATTACAACAAATGAATTAAGCTCTTTATAAAAAAGTTTGTACAAATTTATTTAAATTTTCTACTTGAAACAATGAGGATTCAGTGATTTCAAAATATACTTTTGTTTCTTCACATTATAATACATGTACCTACCCTTTTTGCTTGAGTCACAGTTAAAGAATCTATGGTATAAAGAAGAAAAATAAAAGTTAGCATTTACAGTAAAAAGCAAATTAATATTCGGAAAGGAACTTTACTCCTATAGCAATTTCGTTCATGTATTTTTCATGGTTTCATCAGATTTTTGTAATTAAATTGATTTTTCTGCTCATTGAAAACATTCTTATTAACATTAATACAAAAACAAGTAATTTAAAAAGTAATTATATAAAATTAACAATAAAAAGCAGAACCCAAGCTGGCGAGTCTTAACAAATGTCATTTTTTTCTAGGTCGGTTAAAAAGTCATGGTTGTATTTCACACATATATGTGACCCTGCACGAGTAAATGAGACACTTTGAGGCAAAAATTAAATTTGAGATTTTGATTTCATCATTTAAAGCTTGTTTACAGTCAATGAAGTTATTTAGACCATGAATGTGAAATCTCTGATAGCAGATTTAATGAATTCAAATTGAATACTACCTGATCAGTACATAGTGGGGGTCTATAATTAGCTAGGAGGAGTATCAACAGACTACAGCCACTACAACAAGGATGCTATATGGCCCAAGGGGATATTCATTTGCTATGTCATATTAACGATAAGGGAGCTCTGTCCTAGAATTAAAGGTAACGTATACCCGCACTTAAATCACAAACTAAAGATCCATAGCTACACACAATGTAGTTTAAAGTGTATAATATACAGGGTGTCAAAACAAGTATATCGATTTGTTTAATTAGCATTATCGCAAAACTACCAAATATTTTTGAAATGTCTGTGGAAGGGGCAGAATGTCCTCTGTCCAATGGTATAGGGGTATAAGGGTTATTTTGTCATTGCCATAGATGACTGAACAAACACAACAGTTATGAAAGGAAATAACAAACAAGACAGTTATCCACTGGAATCCACTGTTTACTTGAGTGACAACACTCAGGCAGACGTTTTTAAAGGTATAGGTTACACCATTGGTAATTGTTTGAATTGTTATGAATGAGTGGATTTTGGGAGTTGTATTTTATAGTAAATATTGTTTTACTGACTTGTCCTAATTAGGTTTTACAATCATGGATGCTGAAAAAATTGAGAAAACCGACAATCCGCGTTTTCAACCGGCGTCGGGCAGTGTTTCTTCTGTTGTTCTTGGTTTTTTCACAATTGCCGTCTGGCGATCGTGAATCTTTTCAAATCATTTCCCTGGATGTGTAGAATTATTATTTACTTTCAAATATGTAAGATATTTATTAATAATTCGGTAGTAAAATTGTTTGATATTTTCAAATAGTGTATCCTATCTTTGAAGCACAAATTGTGGCCATGTGAAGGGCACAGCACCTTAAACTTGTCAGCTTATGTACCGCACAAAAAGAAAGGGATCAGCAAAAATTGATTCATCGCCCCTGTCATCACTTGTTCAATGTGTTCAAACAGCAAACAAATGTGTCCTTAAAAACACCTGCCTGAGCTTGGTCACTCAAGTAGTTAACAACTTGTCACAGTGCTGAATTCAGTACCTTTCATAATTGTCTAGTTTGTTCAGACATTCCTGGCAATGACACAATGAACCTAATTACATGTATACCATTGGACGAACATTTGTCTTTTCATGAAATATTCACTAGTTTTGCGATAATATGAATTAAAGAACTGATACTTTTTAAAGTACAAGTGGATGTACATGTAGTAGTTTAAAGAAAATATTGTTACACTGACTAGTTTCAAGTTTTGTGTTCAGAGGTTGAACAAAAACAAGGTTAAAATATTGTTCTCATAGTCTGGTTCCCTGACCCTACTTAGACCAAAACAAATGAAAAAAATTACAGATGTCAGGGAATTATCAGATCAGGGAAAAAGACTAGTTGGCTTGCACCCATTTCTAAAGTTGGCGTTTCCCAAATTGGTCGGCCAACCATCATTGGAAATTGATACAAAATTCCCACTCTTCTTGAGAATGACAGCATTTGTCATAATTTTACAGGATGCTTGGGACTATTATTCGCTACAGTCAAGTAAGGTAGTTCATAATAATAGGCAGACAGGCTTGGTAGTTTTTTTAAATTTTTTTATTGTACATTTTGCATATGATGACCAAGGGCACTGATTTCCTAAAGCCATCAAGATATTAATACGTCAGGATTAAACCTCAACAATTTCATAAATAATTCATAAACACCAGAATTCCGTGTAGCCATAGATCATTTACCTAGATTTAATTAAATTAAATGTAATTTAATTAGATTTAATTTAACCAGTTCGCGCCGGGATTATTTTAACTTCACCGAGCCGACGAGCGGGATTATTTTTAACGAAACTCGATTCGAAGCAGGTTCAGGCTGCCAGTACCGGGAAGCACACCCACGCATTTCCGGCCTTGCTCGCTGCTGACAGACATTTCCGGCCTTGCTCGTGGCGTGTTTATGCGTCATCCGTTTTGAATCTGGGGAAAACTTTGCATTTATACTCGTCATCCGGCGCGAACTGGTTAAATTAATTTAAACAAACTAAATTTACCTAAATTTACCCATTTCCGGAGGTCGCAGGTTCAAGTCCCACCTTGCCGATTTCTTTGTTCACTTTGAAATTTATGCAAATTTACCTAGTTATAGTTTCTCTTGTGGTTTATTTGTGTATTATAAGATAAAAAGTATCCTCTTTAAGGGATCCCCACAATGTTGCTTCCCAGGTTGTATCGTAAAAATTGGGTGTGATCCATGGCTAAACGGAATTCTGGTGTTTATGACTTTTGACTAGCACCCTCGAACAATGATACTGACAATTTGGGACACCGCCAACATGGGGGCAAGATAGCTAGAGAGCTGGTCCAGTATTCCGGAGGTCGCAGGCTCAATCATTTGTGTTCAATTTAATCTCATTAGTAAGGCCGATTCCTATACTTCACAGGAAAGCTAATGAGTTAAATAAACGTGACATCGCAAAGCATTCGCTGCAAACATTCACCTGAGTTGAAATGTGTTCAACTTTTGCAAATCACAGCAAAACAATTTGCTGTCACGACACAAATGTTGCTGTCATTTTGAAGAAAATAATAAAAGTAGTCCAAAGATGCATCTCGAAGAAATATTTTTGGAAAATTCCCATTAGTAGTTGGTTCAAAATCAAACTCTTAGAAAATGATTTTTCGACATATAAAGCATTCACAGACGGAGCTAAAACTTTCTCAGATTTAGTTGTCCAGCACCATTTGTTAGATTTTGAGAACATTTGCTGCTTTAAACGATGAAAATGCATAACCGACAAAATGTATACTATAACTTTAAGCAAACAGGTTCAGCCCAATATAAACCTTCATGTGTACTGTTAATGTAATTTACAATACATCCTTGCCACATGACTGCTCACATAATGGTCGCATTTGTGCCCACACATGTACACCCCCTTTAAAAGGGTGCCAATTATGTCTCCGTTTTCTGCCATCCTCTGTGAGCCTAGTCAGAGATGTCCGATGACGTTGGCAATCATCTATCTCAAAACCCCCTAAATGTCAAGAGTGTCACGAGCACCCTGTGCCTTCATCCAAACATCCCGTCCTGACTTCCTTGAGGAGTTCCAGTCAGACAAGGTGACCTTTAAGAACCAGGCTGGCTTCAAGCACAGACAGCTGTCCTAAAGTGACAGCGACATTAACGGTCTGCCTGCTAACAGACGAGCCATCCCTTTTACCAATCAGCCGTGCAGTCTTGTTGGACACACGGCCAGGATTTTCTTTCCTAAAATAACAGCTCTGCACTGCCAATACATTTTTGTCCACACCTAAGATTAAGAAAGCTTTCTTAAAATTCAAAAAGTTGCATGAATAGACCAGGGGCCAATTTCACGGAGCTGCTAAGCACAAAAATTTGCTTGGCACAAAAAGTCTTGCTCATTAAAAAACAAGTTATCAGCCAAAATTCTACGTGTTTTTCATGCTAAGCCAAAACCAGCTGATTATCAATCAAAAACAATAAAGATCACGTGAAAATTTGGTCTGTAACCTTGTTTTTACCAAGGACAAATTTTCATGCTAAGCAAATTTTGTGCTTAGCAGCTCCGTGAAATTGGCCCCAGTCTGTTAATAACATTTTGTATTTGCCATTTTTAATCATTTTTGAGGGCAGTGAGAATTATTCCCATTAACAAGAATTGGGGTAATTTTCTACACTGTCAGTGGAAAGAGGGAAGTTAAAAGGGTTCTATACAGATAAAAGACACACAACGTTTACTTTTGCTATAATTTAAAATAATGGAATGGATGAGAAGATTTGAAATTTTATAGCAAATATTGTTACACTGACCTGTTTAGATTTCTTAGATACTGGAAAAACATTAAATTGTTGTTTGGTTCCCTGACTCGGCTTCAGACAAAACAGCACTTTTTAGTTGTTGAACAAATTAGGTTTAGGAACTCATTCACAAATGTGTAACTAATTTGAAACAAAATGTGGACGAAATAAATCAGACAAACTGGTGGCAGTATTTGAAAATAGTCAGGTTTTTGCAACGATAGTTGGCCAACTATCACTGGAAATTGATATAAAAAATAAACTTTTCTTGAAAATGATTTCACAGGATGCTTGAGACTACATTCACTTACAGTTAAGTAAGGTATTTCATAATAATACGTTTGCAAATGTTGGATATTACCTTCAGACATTATAGTGTTTAGGACAATGTTTCAAACGTCTTTAGCAATGATGGAAGGGGTGGGTTGTCAGGGAAGCATCCAGGAAAAGTTTTCAATAAAGTGATAAACAAGGCTATACAACTGCTCTTGGGGCCCTTTTAAAGATTATATTTCTTCCTTTAAGAATCAAGATTTGTCTTGTTAATTGAGGGTTCATTAACTCGTTATCAGAACATCACAGGTCCAAATCCAGCTTCAGGGGTAGAACAATGCATCGTGTCTTTGGGCAAGCCACTTCATTGCTACTTACTTCTCTCCACCCAGCAGTATACATGTGTAGTGGGTATACCGCCACTAACACAAAGAAGGGTATGTGTGACTGGCATCCCATACAAGAAATTCATTCAAAATGTGATTCTTTTGCCTTTGTAAACAAAAAACTAAAGTAAACGAACATTAAAGCCATGATAATTAACTTGAACTTTTTTAATGTTTTTTTTAAAAACTTTTTAATTTGCCTTTTTAAGTTAATTCAAATCAATCACTGCAAAAGTTATGTAATTCTTCCAAATAACAAATTTCACATGAGCAGGTACTCAAGTAATTTTTTTTGTAACTCGCTAATGCATTTTGGTTGAGAGGATCATATACAAATGTCATGCCTATTTTAAGACACCAGTCAATAAAACAAATGGCACTCAAGGGAGTTCTGCTTATCATCCCAAAATACTTGTCGCAAATGAGATTTCCTCGGCATTTCAGGTAAAACAATTAAACGCAACAGATGTTTCCATTTCTGCTGGCTGCAGATCTGAAATAGCTGCAAGGCTCTGAACAAAAAAGCGAGCTCCAACTTGGAAACGCTAGCTCAGGTTTACAAAGTTTTTTTTTTACAGCAAGGAAATGTCAATCGTGGCACGATGTGGAAACGGACACAGATGATGAACACTTGTCTGAAGAGATATCACAAGGATTGGTCGTTTTAAACCCCCCCCTCCCAACACATACCCACCAATTCCTCATAACTTTTACCCGATGAACACCCACTCAATGTAACAGTAAGCAGCCAGCAAGCCAAGAGGAAACACGTTCTTATTACACCATGGTAATCAAGGACATGCTCGATTAGAGAGGGGCAATAGCGGATTCCAAACTCCCAGCTAATTAAGAAACAAGAGAAATGCATGTACCTAAACATTTATAATGAAAGGGTACAGAACAGCACCCCTTCTTTTCCATAACCTCCTTTTTCCTACTCCTCTCCTTGTTCCTACTCACCCCCTTTCCATACTCCCCACCTTCTTTTCCCTACCCTCACCCCCTTCCTTAGAAGGGGGTTCTTTTCTCTACTTCCCTCCCAGTGTTCCCTACCCCCTCCCTTTCCCTACCCCCTCCCTTTCCCTACACCCCCCCCCCTTTTTCCCCCACTCGATCCTCTTCTTTTCCCTACTCCCCTATACAATAGGGACCATTACATTTAAAACATGTACGGGATACGTATGCGGCTTGAAAAGTAACCTATACAATAACCATTTAGCGTTGTTGTTTCATCTGGTGCACTATCGGCAATTTAATTCTCATACAGTATGTTGAAATGTATCATGTATAATACACATGTTTAGATCCTCGAACGTATCTTGTATGTGTATCAAATATAATGGTCCCCAATAACGAAGCCACATAAACCAGTACCAGATACCTTGGAATCAATTACACAGGTCATTATCAAGTTACTGGATACAACATACATTTATGTATTTGCGGGATAACAACATTTTATTTTCAGCATTTTCCAGTAAGAACACCAGGAATATTATTTCAAATGCAAATAAAACTTAAATAAAAAAACTGAATACGTAAATACTTCATGGTATATGGGTGTATTATGTACTGTTTCTTAAAAAAAAGATGCAATGATTGATTAAAGGTAGTATACACCATTGGTAATTTGTTGAATTATCAGGAATGGGTAGATTTGGGGGGTTGTATTTTATAGTAAATATCGTTTAACTGACATGTCCGAATTTTTACATTCATGGATGCCGAGAAAAGCATGAAAAACAGCGTTTGTTTTCCATCGGAGTCTTTGTTTTTTTGCGCTCGCCGGACGGCGAGAATGAATTATGGTTTATACAATTCAATTTTTTAGAACAATTACAGGATATCTAGGGCCCTTATTTTGCTGGATGCCTACAATCATTATTTACTTTTAAATAAGTAAGATATTTCTTAATAATTCGGTAGTAATTTTTTTCGATATCTGCAAATGGTGTATACTACCTTTAAAACAGACATTTCAATGGCTTAATTGTTACATGTACAATCTAAAAAATAATTTTATAGAAACAAACATATCTACAAAAAATAGGTACCGGTACATACCGGTATAGTGAAAGGATAAAATGAGAATAAAATGAAAACAAAACACTGTTCTGCCAAAGAACAATAGTATTGTAGTGTGTTCACCTCATAAAATGTGTGTACCGTATGTATAATAAATTGCATATATGGAACCATATATTGCAAAAAGTTAGTTGTTATATTCCTAATCAAAATGTACAGTTTATACCAATTACATCACATAATTGACTGTACATTAGATAAAATATTTGAAACAAATTCATATCATATATGCGAAAACAATTTTGCTGAAAACAATTTCGCTCATGCCCATCGCCCATACTGGGCACTGGCAAATGCTGATGTAGCTCCACGGATTTCTGTGAAGGAAACGCATGGCATTCTGGGTAGCACGACTTTTCAAATTGCACGTAGTGCAGCTTAGCAGCTGAGTCGCGGAATGGGCGACTTCCAGTTCACAGTTTACACAAAATCTATCTCATCAGAGCTCAAAGTGCATCAGTAATTCATAGCGCCTAGTATAGGCGGTGGGCACGAAAGAAAACAATTTGCGATTTACTGCACGTAAATTGACAAGGGAAAAAAAAAAAGCTAAAACAATTATAAATAAATAACAATTAAATTAAATAATCAGCTGCAGTTAAAAAGTAACGCAATACAATACGTCAAATGTCAGGCTTCTGCTGTGTCAAATGCACATACTTTTGAAATTGTCTAATAAATACGACAGTAGCACAACGTTTGATGCAAACCGTTTATTTAAATTTGACTATGTTGTGCTACACAACAGCAACTGCCATGTTACACGACGGTAGCACGGCAATGCGTCAAACGTCGTGCCAGTATCGGGTCGAATTAAAATAAATTCCTACTTGGGCTCAAAGTGATTGGAATGTGCATGCGTGAGCACAAATTCAAGAAATAAAATTGTTATTTTTTTTTTTTCATGCGCGCCGATGCAGATCATGTGGAAAGAACCACGTTTTTCTTGTTTACTTATCCTGTCAACATTGAAACATTGACAACAATTAAAGGTGAAACACTTTTTTGGGAGAAGTGACCTGATATCTAAATATATGGTTTGTTTTTTCCAACAAAGCTTTGGAAATGTCTGGGTGATAAATGGCATCATTCCATGAACTAAGAATGTGAAGGGGGAGTGCAGTATCTAATATAATGTGGAAAACATCCACTATTAAATCAAAAGTTTAGTGCCTGGAGGGATTATTTGCCCTTGTTGTTTTTTATGAACATCATCATCAATGAACAGCAAAATAATTAAATCGTGTGAAATTTTTAGAAAACAACATCTTGCTTTAAAATAAATCAATCCCATATTTGCTATCAGAACAACTGCTTAAAGGTCCGGTTTGGCGCTTGATTGGAGTACAATGTATATTCTATGCAAATTAAACCAATCTGATTAATGATAAAAAAAACATCAATTTTCCAATGTGGATTATTGTGTAATGATTATTGTAATCTCCCCTGTCAAGGTAATTTGAGCGCATCTCTTGGGAAATGGAATCTTTGGTAATCACCTCAGAGTCAATGTTAGAGTCATTTGTTGTTGAGATTGAAAGCGAATGTGGCTTCTTATTTTCTTGTCAAACGTCTGCAAGAATGGTCTCTATATGACGGCGGTGATGCTTTTCTCGACTGTGATAAAAGTATCATGCAAAATGTGACCGATTCTCTCCTAAACAGATAGACATTTCTAAAATCTCTGGTAAAAATCCCTTTTTTTCGGCTGCTCTGATGATACTTAAAATTGAAAAACTACAACTACATGCCGGTCCGCCATTTGACAATAAGTACGGCAGTTTTGATATTTTATTAAATTTCACGTTTGACGCAAGTGTAGAATTTCCCGCACTTTGGCTGCACCAAAACAAATTGCATTCAACACGGCACAAGTACGACGTTTGACAGTTCCTCAGCTCTCACTTTTTTTATTAGGTTTACAATTTTCTTTGACATCGGTTATCACAAACTCACAACCGGAGCCACCAAATGTGGTCCAGTGGTTACTGTGTTTAACCACAATGGTATGTGGGTTTGAACCCTAGCAGGGAACACGGTGCTTGTGTTCTTGGGCAAGACGCTTTGCTACAATTGCCTCTCTCCACCCAGGAGTAATGGGTACCTGTGAAGGTAGAGACCACGTGCTGCTGAAGAAATGGTCTCGTTCCTGGTGAACAGGGATAATAACTGTAAAGCGCTTTGAAACACTACATAAAGCGCTACATAAGAACCAACATTATTATTAACATGTTGGGACTACAGAGGTTAGTTTTCTTTCAAGGAAGAGTGTACCATTTGCTGCTACCCAAAAAGTAACCAACCAAAAATTTACAGATTTAAAGATATTAAAGTTTTAAAGATCTTGTTTTAAAAATATTAATGACATCAAACTTCCTGTGAAATTGTCGCATGCCGTCATTTAAAAAAAAATATTAAAGGTCATTTCCAAAAATGCATCGCAAAGCCGGATCTTTGGAAATTTGCAATTTGTGAAAAGTGCTCAATGGTTATTTTGCATGACACATGCGTACATGGAGCTGCAAATGGCTAAATGAGAATTTTGACTCGGACGCAAATTGAAATTAGGACTTAGAATAATTGTTTGCCCGGAATATACAGCAAGTCATGCACCCATATTTTAATTTTATTTTTAGCCTACTGTACCTTACAGAGGGTAGCATTCAAGACGGCTTCATTTCCATTATTAGTTTTTTTAATATAGATATCTTGTAATTGCATCACCACAAGTCATTACTAATTACAAGACAGCTGGGAAAATGGAGTTTTATCTGTTCCTTGATATCAGGCAAATTACACTGGTGTTTAACATTACCCGTTTAAATCAGTAGGAATGTCCTAAATTTTCATGATACCACAATGATATTTTGGACAATATCTAAGAACCTTTTGGCATTTCTTTCCAACATTTCAACACTGCTAGCATATTCCTCCTCTGTCCTATTATCTGTGGAACTCAACAAATTATTCTGGCCCTATCCCCAAAGATTTTTTTTTTAAATAGCTATTTTTAAAAATCTCCTTATTTATATTAATACAATAAGAATTCTGGGTTTTGATATTTTGTTTTAATACTCTGTTCTATTCCCACATACCCGTATTGTGTCTCGAAAATGACTTTAAATTTAGTTTGTTGCATGAACACAACTCAATGCAACATGTGTGGGAAAATGAGGGCGGAAAACCCGATAACATGTAATTGAAGAACAACTCCCTCAGGTGTGTGCAAATTCCTATTACAATTGGAGGATTCAGGACGGTTAGGGTTAAAGAACGTGGTTAAAATGTCTGCCTGGCTTGTCTTTTTTCATATCACAACTATTATGCACCGAGTGCGCAATTATGATGCACATGGCATTGACTAATTCATTTTCAACTTCCAGGGTAAGTTGCGGACAATTATATCCTCAAAAGTGGTTGCAGAATTTTGAACAAATTATCTGAATCTTCATGCAGTAAATTTAATGAAAATACTTTTTAACATTTAAAAAAAAATGCATCTAATAGGTGATGCAATGGGTTTATTGCGGATAACCTTGTCTGCAATTTATCCTGGATGTTTAACTGCAATAACCTAGACCTTTTTGATGGATGCACCCTCAAACCTGCAAAATGCTCCAACTGCGCCTGCTTACGTGTATAACACTGGCCTCAATATAGTGAGGAAACCAATGTTATAAAAGGAGGTGCCCATTGATTTTGCGTGTACATTTTTGGCATTTACATGTGTATGTCAAATACTTTTGAAGGATCACTAAAAGGCATATAATTCTTACCCCCAGAAGAGTATTTTTAGGGTATTATTTTCAGCCAAAATGAACAATGCACAATTGAATAGCCATTTTACCGTACCTTTCGGGGGGCGGGCCTTCAATTGGAAAAATGGCCCACAAACACACTTTAAGGGTGGGGAATGTAGAAATTACAAAATACATGTAATACAATATTAACTCCAACTTACGTCATATCTTTTTCTGATTTTGGCCTTAGCAGTACATGTACAAGCAGTATAAGCAGTATATGAACAAGCAAAATTTCAAATTATATTTTACTTTTATTTAAAAGTAAGGTTTTTCATTAAAAACAATCTTCAATTTGCCCAGCTATTAATTATGAATAGTGTCCCTGTTCCCAAATGGGCGATTTTTTTTAAACATTGTTTTCTCGTGTATTTCGAACATTATCAAAATTCTTGATAAATTACATTTTTTTGTGTAAGTTTATATTATCATTTTTGTAATTGAACGCCTTGACCACAAATGGCTATTGAATAATGCACATTGTTAATTTTGGCCAAAAAACAATCCCCTCAAAAAACTTTTCTGAAGGTAAGAAAAAATGGCATCAAGTGGATTTGGATTTGACAGTGTTTCATTAACACTGAAATGTACCTGAAATTGTATATGGGACATGATTTTGGACCACAGGCAAACAGACTATTAATGTACCGGTACTGATATTAAAAGTAAAAATGTTGTACATTTAATATGAATGACTTAATGCATACACGGACCACATGCTGTACAAATGTGAAAAACTAGTCCAGTTGATATGTGTAACGTTTCTTCTAAATTGTTTAAAACCCCAAACCTCCACTTTGGTCAAGCACATACCGGTACATGTACATGTATGTACAGTAGCATGTACAAGTATATTTTGCATAACTCAATTGTTACTCATATCTAAGTTATCAGCTCCAACAGGGTTTTCATCTGAACCAACACAGTGTCTATGCAAATTTGGATTTTGACTGTGTCTGTTCCTGCTGCGGACCGATGAAAACATGAGATTACAACCCTGAACAGTGCATTTATGCATCTCTCTGAGGTGGATGTTTTTGTAGTGAGTTCGAAGTGTATCTTTCGTACTGTAGGCCTTCTTGCAGATGTTGCAGATCAGGTTGCCTACAAATTTTAAAGGGTAGAGCTCTTTCGGGGATGTGGCAGGTGCCACACTTGGCGAGCTAAAAGCTTGGTTGTATGTGAGAGGGGACAGTCCATTTTGATCTACTTGCATAATGTAACGTTGTTGCGGGGTGGAAGCGCTGAATGGGGAAGATATGGGATTGCTTTCTTGCATGGTGTACCGATGCTTGGAGGAGGAGGCAAGCTCTTGTTTTGTCAGCTGGAGATCAATCTCGTTGGGTGATGGTTGACGAATACCGTTATCAATGCTCTCCACATTAAGACTGTTATCTAGTCTGGGTTGCTTGTAACGACCTCTGACTCCCTCAGAAGAATTTGTGCTGTTGGAGTCAGATAGGCTCTGGTTAGAGCTCTGGGTCTGGTCAGGTGCTTGCCCCAGAGGTGGGCAGTATGTCTGATTCAGAGGCTGGGTTTGATCAAAGCTGTCCTTCAAGGGAACCCCCTTCTCAAAAAGCTTGCGGTGGAGATTGAAGTTAGTGCTGTGGCGGTCCCGGCTTCGTCTGGAAGGGAACATGGCATTACAACCCTCGATTGAACAAGCGTGCATGAGCTTTAAATGGACATTCTGATAATGAACCTTCACGGTTTGTTTGCTCTGGAAGGTTTTGGAGCAGAGATAACAAGAAGGTAGACCCTCATCGTTTATAAAATAGCAAGTATCTACTCCAATGCCAAGCTGTTCTGCTACCTGATTGCGAATGGTATCTTGCTCCAAGTGAATGTTTTCAATGTTATGACTGATTGGTGTTCCGTCTGATGACATTTGTCCTCCTTGACCGAAGGCACCAGGTGGAACATAATTATACTCTCTTGTGGGACGATCACCATCTTCCTGAGAAGTGGCTTGGTATTCTACAATATCCTCCAAGTCTATCCCTGTCTCATCGTCTTCCACATCTTGCATGTCCTCATTCTGTACCTCTTGGTCTTCTGACTTAAATATCACACCCTCCACTTGGCAGTCATCATCATCTTCTTGTTTCGGGATGAAAACCTTTCTTGGTGCGTTGCTTTTACGTTTCTTGAAGTGATGCACAGTGAATGATGGTGAGCCCCTGCTTGGCTGTGAAGGCTCTAAAACATCTAGGGGTTTAACATCCTCGGTAACATGCTGAGTTTCTATTAGATTAGATATCTCTGTGATATTTTCCACTTCCTCCTTAATGTGCTCCATGACTGAGGAATCATCTGAGGAATTCTGATGCTTGGAGGTTTCATCTGGACTAGTAATTTCAGAGGCTGGGTTGACGGCTGATGAAATGGCCACATCAATAGCACAGTTGCCTGGGTTTGCATCATCTTCCCCATTAACTAAAATGTTGTCACACTCGCCCACGGTGGATGTCTTGTCCTCTTCCTCGGACACTATGGTAACATCTTCTGTAACCATGGAAACATCCTCATCAACACCATCTCTTTGCTCACCCTTCCCTCTATCCTGCCATCTTTCTTCTCTTTGAAGTCCACCTCTACGTTTATTTGCACGACGATTGTTGTGATTGAATCTGTGAATCCTGGGGTTGGGGTTAGCACTATGACGGTTGCGACTACGCAATGAGCTAAATGCCATATTGCATCCCTCTACTCTGCACCTGTATTTCACCTTCAAGTGAACTGCTCCAAAGTGAATTTTCCATGTTCCTTTGTCGTAAAACCACTTATTACAAGCATTACATTTCACCTGTTTGCTATTTGGAAGCAAAGAATATGGTGTCCAGTTACGTCTTTTTGAAAGTGCCATTTTTCGGTGGCCTTTGTAAGAAAATGACGAAAAGCGCTTTGTGGTGGCCGGAAACATACTGACACTGCTGTTTAATAACGTTGGCGCACTCGAACCACTGGTGGATCGTTCATCTTGAGCTGAATTCATCTGAATTGTGGGTGATCTCTTCATAGTGTGTGGATTAAAGTTAAGAGATGCCAGCCTTGCACGGGACCGTGATGTTGGTTGAACCACTCCTGCTTTCAAGACAGTCTGTTCCAAGTTGGCAAGGTGAATATTGTGAGCCGGTATGGCACTGCTCGGACTTGTCTCTCTCTGAGCAACACTCTGAAGGGTCTTGCCAGGTTGAAGTTCTTCGTTACCTTGACGTGGTTTTACCAACGTTCTTGAAGAAGAAGGTGTAGATGGCAGTATGTCAACTTGTGGTCTATCAAATGTATCGTTCGCATCACGTCTGCCACCGATACGTTCGATGAAAGCTCTTATATCGGACTCGTTTTTCTTCTGGACTGAATGGGAGTCACCAACTTGGAGTTCTTGCAGCATAACCTCAGCGATAGACTTGGTCTCTCCAAAACGAAGGAACTGATTGAGGATAATGAGTTCCTCTTCCTGAGTGGAAACAGACCAATGTTGCAAGACCTTTCCATCTTGATCCTGTATGATATGAAAATGAAGCATAAAATAAAAACAAAAACACAGTAAAATAGCAATTTAGTACACTAGTCAAGAACTCTAGTGCCAAGTACGAACTGTTAAAATTAAAGACAGCTGCATGATACAATCCCAAACTGATTCCAATACTCCCAAATAAGTTAAAGTAAAACTTGGCTGTCAGAAATCCTCACCTTGACATACATGTACCTGTGAAGCTATAGAGGAAAAAACCCTGTTTATTCTGCATTTTTAATGTTGTTTCACTTATGCATAGGTAGCTTGACAACAAGATTCTTTCTTACTCAATTTAAATTGTGACCTGCTCCCATAAAAGCAAAAACAAGTCATATTCTGGTGAAGTTGATTTGTTTAGGTTTACAATTTTGTCTAGCAACCCCCCCACCCCCCTCCAAAATAAAACACGTTATAAAAAAGACATATAAACGTTACCAAAACTATCCAAAACACAAATTTTACCCATTTTATTTTGATCTTAGCACAAAATAGCCTGTGCGACTTGTTTCTGATTTCGTTGGACTGGGTCAAACTTAAAAAGCCCCAAGCTTCAAATCTTTGAATGTCATCATTGGAACTGAAGAGTGATATATAGTCTCAAGCACTTACCTGTAGAATGTAGCCTCTGGCGTAGTCCTCCTGAGCCCATCCCAAACCTTGCAGGATCCGGTCCACTTCCTCACTCTTTAGAACACTGAACAACCGATCCAAGAGGATCCGTAGACGTATCGGCGTAGCCTGGGCTCCATACAGCATTAAGCTGGCAATGTCGAAGGCGATGTCTGAATGGACAACCTCAACGAGTAGGGAAGGGAAGGCGTGTCCGGTGGAGAGCTTATCCATGGCTGTAGTGTGGTGGTGAGATGACGGAGGAAGGGAGGGGAGATACAGGGATGCCTCAGTGGCAAGCAATGTCAATTTATCTTGGAAATTTGGGGAAAGATCCTGCTATCATCCGAAGCATTTGGCTAATTTGGTGTTTCTCTTACGGACTCTTAATGCTGCTACCAGTATATAAGTACACATATAATAATTTACATACGTTCAAATGTAGTACACATTTACATCTGTAACCTTTGGATCCCTGCTTAGTGCCTTATTTTAGGAGTTATGAATGAGCACCGCTATTTAACAAATACCTCTCTTGTTTTTCTACATATGTATGCATGTCTACTCTTCCTTCTTTTTCTTTACAGCTCGGCTTTTAAATCACATACATGTAAGTTTGAAACACAAAATCACCTCACTACATACATTTTGTGCATCTGTAATCCGACGGTTTCAAATACTTTTCATTTATCTTTTGTACAGTTGCTGTAAGCCTTTACAGCCTACAGTACCTAAAAACCAATAAGAATTGACACCTCTTGGATGAAATTGAACAAAACCTTTAAATGTCCAAGTATCGCACAAATCTATAAACTCTACATATTTTCAGTAGCATTTCAAATTGACAAATCCACGTGCAGTGAAACGCCTCGTAGCTGTGGATCACAGATCATGTATCCAAGTAGACATAAACTAATAAGACATCTCTTACAGTGCGTGGGCACCAGATTCACTAAGCACAGTCTTCCGCTTATTTCCGGAAATGACCATATGAGACTCCTCAGAGTTACACATGTAATTAAGCTTGTTCCTACTCACCATGAGCGACCCAGCCATGCCGACACTGCTCACAGGTTCTCAGTTGAGTCTTCCCTGGAGCAAAACACTCACATGAACAGTTGGGAAGTGTGCAACGGATAGACTGCAACAAAAACACAAATAGAGGAAACAAAAGGTATCAATGTAAAAGTCTCTGAAATTATCTGATATGTGCTTGTGTTTAATAAAAAAAAAGAAAAAAAAAAGTCAAACCAATTAAAAATGCCAATTTAATATTTCAAACTTTTTAAAAGAGACATTTCTATCCCTACAAATGTAAATACAGGTTTTACAATTTTAAACCAATTCAACAAATACTGTTAATTTCCACCATTGTTTTTCTTTAGAATCACAAAGGGACCAACCTTTTTTTCTATCAACCCTAACTTTTTACCCCTTTTTCTTATACATAACCCGAATCCTGCAAAGTTCTCCAATATTGATTACTGGTGACCACTGCCTGAATCTACAAACAACGAGGCTGTAGAAGCTTGTCTGAAGAAAGTAGAGAGGGAAAGGAAAGAGAGAAGCAAGGACCCAAAAGTTGATGCGGCGAGGCAGAGGATGCTCAAGGCACATGTTGCCTTCAACAGAGATCGAGATTCTGAGCTGATGGGGGGGGGGGGGGGGGGGGGGGGGGGGGGGGGGGGAGGAGGAGTACAAGCTGAATGTACACAGTGTGCTACTATTGAGAGAGAGCGAGGAATAGAGAGAGAGAGGAGCAAAGCAGAAGAGCGGGGAGATAGTAGAGAGCGAGAATGCGCATGCAGCCCTGTGGCACTCAAGTAGCTGGAAGCTAATTAATGGCATCTCCAGCTGCCGAAGTTCCCAAGCTGTCAAGCTCAAGGCCCCAAGCACCAGAGTGAGTGCTGCTAGGGAACTCGCCCGAGATAGAAGATGAAGTCCAGGTGTGTAGCAACCTGCCCTTACCCATCAGTAACTTCACCTTGGAGGACTACCTGAAGGCCAAGTCGAACATAAAGACAGGGAAATGCTGTGGTGGGGACAGGGTGACACCCAAGCTACTTCTAAGTACAGTATGTCCCACTAGACGATAGATACAGTATTGGTTAGTACTGATCCTTCAGGTCAGTTGGGTTCGGTCAAGTCCAAGTCCAGTTCGGACTTTTCCCCAAAAATATTGGTTCGGGTTCGGAAGTATACACAATGTACATGTACATATTGAAAAAACATCAAAGGACTGTCGGAGTGTCGTGGCCGAGTGGTTAAGAGCGTGTGTTTTCTGTTCCACAGAGCGTGAGTTCGAATCCCGGCCGGGACACGTGTGTCCTTAAGCAAGGCAATTAAACCACTATTGCTTCGTCCTTCGGATGGGACGTAAAGTTGTAGGTCCCGTGTGTTGTATAATTTATAATGTGTGTATATATCTTTCCCATTATAACATTATAACATTGTATAATGCACGTAAAAGAACCCAGAACACTTATCGCTAAGAGAAGGGGTTTGCCCCGGTGTTCCTGGCTGACACAGCCTCTTTCTACGGGTTTCTTCTGGCTTACGAGCTACAGTGCCTTGAGCACTTTTGAAGGATCCTTGGTTTCATTACCAGAAAATAAATAATAATAATAATAATAATAATAATGATTGTGTGTTTAGTACCGGTACATTATGTACTATATGGGCAGTAAATGCAGACAGCAGTAAATAAATGTCTGTCCCTCATCTCCCGAAGGCCTAGTTACATGTATGCTGGTTATCTATAACCAACCTTGCAAGAACATAATTAATGTACCAGCCTTGGTGCCAAGTACATGTACATGTACCTACACTGCTAAATGCAACAGAATGCAGGATTAGGGTGAATGTGCTAAAACTCTACACTCTACGATTTATTCGCCAAGGAACCAATTCCGACAATGAAAATGTTTAAAACGAATCACAAATTTCCATGAATTTATCTGTATAACTCAAACAATCTTTCGTTAAGTTGTCAAATCAAAATAATTGGTACAATTATCAAAAGGAAACTGTTAATTAAGTGCAAGTACTTAAAGGTCTGACATTCCTACATGTCAAATCAAATTTGAAAACTTAAAATATAAAAAAATACCAGAATTAACAAAATATACTTAACTGCAAGTGAATAATAGTCTTATGCAAAAATCCTACAGTAGTAGCACAGAAAAATCATAGCAATTGGTGTGCTGTCTTTTTCATGAAAAGTGGAATTTTTGTATCAATTTTCAATGATAGCTGACCATCTTTGAAAAACCTGACCATTTTCAAAAAATGACCCCTACTTTTTTTGTGATCAAAAAATGTTGCTAATTAATTGGAAAAAATGACACGGACACTAAACAACTGCTTAACCCCATCCTTTAAAAAAAAATACAACAATTTAAGCAAACATGTGTAGCCAGGAATTTTTGAACACAGGGGGCCAAATCCTGCCGGCCAATTCTTTCCCAAACGACATAAAAATGAGGTGTCTCCAATCTGTACACCTTGCACCGTTACAACTGAGCTATTGGAATGATTGGCTAACGTACAACAACATTTACTGCATTATATGTGATGCAATCAAGCAAAATCAGTCAGAAGTATAGGCCCTGGTCATTTGGGGGATTTTTAGATATTCTTTTGTAGCGTACTTCAGGCTCCATTTCAGTGAAAACCCCATGTAAATACGACCTTTGGTTGAAAAATTACAACCATTTGAACACCAGCACGTTAAAAATAAAGAAACTGAGAAAATCAAGTTTTTGTATCACTTCCCTTCTGAATTTAGTTAAAAGAGTATTTTCATGTAAACGAAAAATATCTTCCTCTTCTGTTTTTGTAAAAAAGTCAATTTGAATTTGTCCACCCCCACAAACATATTTTGGCCCAATCTCAAAACAAGAATTGCCGATTTCCGACTGATTTTGCTTGATCGCATCATCTTCATTGCATTTACATTATATGCAAATTGTATACGTTTAGTATTGTAGAGGGTGCTCAACAATCGATCTATTCGAATGTCGTTTAGAAAAAAAGCCAGTTATCATTGCTCCTCAAGCTTCAAAAAGACAATCTACCAGTTAAGCGTGGTGTACACAGTACAGAAGGATATTATTTTTCAGTTTGAATAGCATGCTATTCTTCAACTTTGAATATCTAATGAGGACTCTTCTATTAGCTTTAAAGGGTGGTCAGATTGAAAGAACAAATACTCAGTAAGTCTCTCCTGTATTGTCTTATAATTCCAATTATATTGCAGGTAAGCAATATTTGAATGAGAAAAACCTAGTTGGCTATTTGGCTATTCCTGAATTTTACTCATCTTCCTTTTGCACAATAGATGTCGCGGTACTATAAATGCAAAAATACACGTGCGTGGCCAGACCCCACCAGACTTTATGGAGCAAGCTGCACAGGACGTGCTAGTCAATCAACCAAAGACAGGTTCCAACTGTTACATATATTAGCAAAAGTCAAGATGCAAGACTCTTAAAATAAAAATACACAGAAAGCAGCCTAAAGCCAAATTTGTCCTAAAAACCTACGGCCTAGTAGAAGACTACAAATTGATTTTCATTTAGTTGCATTGATTTGATCTCACTGGTAAGCTTAGCCCAGTGTGTGACATACCGTATTACCGCAGTAATTTTTGAAAAACAATACAACTTTCATTTGATTTTAAATTAAAAGAAAGACATTCATGTAAATGTATGGTAAATTGTTTAAAAGAAAACTAAATAATTAATGGGAATGGGAATCATTACCCCCTGAAAACCAAGTTATAGTTATTATAGTTTTTAAACTGTTAAAACCCTGTTTTAAACCCTTGTATCGAGTATTTATTGAACTTCCTACATAAATTTGGGTTATTTTTTGTTTACATGCTGGGTGCATGGCCTTGGCGTGCTTGAAACACCTATTTTACCTGAACTCAAATATTAAATGTAGTTTTTAAGTCAATATAAATCGCTTACCATGTTCCAACTTACCCCATACCATGTTCCAACTTACCCCATTGGTGGGGTGAGTTGGAACACATGAGCATTATTTAAGTAACCATCAACAAGACTAAGAATTATATAGCTTACATTTGTAACACACGTGTGATTGTACAAACTGGTATACATGTGTACAATGTACATGTAGTTATTGTTTCTTGAATAAAAACTGTGAAATATCTATTTCACAAATTCCCATCTTCCCCCATACCAACTCTTTCTCAAGTTATCATGTCACAACCATTTTCATTGTTTTAACAATAATGACCTTGACCTTCGAACTATGGGGTCCAAAATCAATAGGGTTCTTGAGTAACTAAAGACCAACTCACATACCCCAAATGAAGATGATATAGATCAAGTCCTCAAGTTTATCCTGTCCATACTTGACTGCTTGCACACACATACACACATACACACGGAAGGACAAGGGAAATATGCAGTTATGTCCCTTGCAAGCTTTGGGCTTCACCAGCGGTGCATAAAAAAGGAGGGAGGGGCTGATGTATTAACCGACCCTAGACAACCCTTCCTCTGTCCAACACACAAGACACAACAAATGTCAGACATGTACATGTACATTGTACACCAGTGTCTACTTGCTTCTGGCTGATCTTCTAAAAGCTCAGACTCCCAGACTCTGGTCTTCCCCTTTTCTTCACCAGACAGCCCCACTCCTGCTCTGGGCAAGGAAGTGGCCCCGATAAATCATGCACTGGATCATCGTTATAATTATCTATCGATTGCCACCATCTGGCGTGTATAAGATCCTAAACTTACAAGACGACTTGATGCACGGGCACAGCAAAAGCCCTGGGTATGTCATCTGAGTTGGATTTTTCTCTACACAAATGCATTAAAAAGATCGGAAATACACATGTATCCCAGGTAATAAGATCATCAAGGTTAAAGTTCAAACTTGATGAAACTTATATTATTTTAAATCTGACCTTTTCAACCAATGAATATGTACATCTCTTTGATAGCAGACACCGACTTGTTGTCAAAAATTATTATGAACAAATTAAATTGATAAAGGAACAAATAATCAATATTGTTTTATTAATTGCATAACATTTTTGAAAGGTTTTGAATTTCTAATGAATACATGTGTGCAGTATTTCAGATAAAAAAATACTATTTGTTTACACTGGCATTTAGTTTCTAGTAAAGGCTTAATAATTATGAATTATAAGAATTAATTATAATATATGAATTATTTCTAGTATTATGAAACCTGACTCCCCTTGAACTTGAACTCCAATTTGAAATGTTTACATGATTATTTGATAAATATATTTAAACACAAAGTTATAAAAAAACCAACCACATTTGTCAGCAAAACCCACATGTTTGATAAATTGAATGTATTGGTTTCAATTTCTGTGGCATTCTTCAAATAACAAATGTTGGGATTTACCACTGTAGCTGAAGGCACAATAGACCCAAGAGAATAGAAAAATGTATTGCATTTTTACAAAATCATAACCTCCATTCTACTGTATTTGTATGTTTATTAAATAATATCTGAATGCAACCCCCCCCCCAAAAAAAAAAGTTTAAAAAAATAAAATAAATAAAAAAACAAACACCCCCTCCAAAAAACCCCCCAAAACCCAATCAACTTTCCTTCAGAACTATTAAATTTCCCCCTAAAACCAGGTCCCATTGAATTGCCACAATATACAAAAGGTAATATTAGATGGGTTCAATCCTTGCAGAAACAGACATTGAGACAAAACACAATTTGTGACAAAACTAAAAATGACAAGAAATTCTGTTCATTCAACCAAAAAATCAATTCTACATCATTTTAGTAAATATGCCAAATTTGTCCCATGCACAACTGGTGACGCGCCGCCAGCCGGGCCCGCCGCCTTTGATGTCAGCGTTTTAGCGTGTGATCGCACTCGCACTCGCAGTGAGTGCAGTGTGCTGTGGTGATGACCCCGACATAATAATGCATCGTGCGAGGCCAAACTGCGACAAGGAACACAATGAAAATGATGATCTTGCCAAACATGCTTGTGCAGAAACAGCGAAAACTTTCGGTTGAATAACCTTCCAATAATAAGTTTTGAAACAGAAACTATGATAAACGGCCGACAAGAAAAAGATTAACAGAAATCGTGGAAAGACCTACCCACGGAGCATAAGCGCGCTCGCTATTTTGGCAACTTTTTCGGTGATCAGAAAATATTGCAATTTAGGCGATTGGGCGAAATGACAAGGACACTATATTCTGCGAAGCAACTTCTAACGTAAGCATGGCCTTATTCGTGTTGTTAGTGACAAACATAAGTTCATCGTTATCCTAAAAGTGAGAAACCTATATTAAAATGACAATGGGTAAAACAAAGGTGTGTGAAAACGCGGTTAAAATGGAGATCATGCAGATGTGCAGGATGGTCGGCTGCTTTTTGTCGTCCATTTTTGTCAACCGTGTCGCTGGTGAACCCGACGCCACTATTGACCTGTCGCAAGTCCCCTGAAAATCCTTCGAAATAAATCGAACAAGAAAAGCTGAACGGCTCAAGAATTCACCGACAAAGTATATACATTTAGTGCCAGTGAGCTGGTATCAGAAAAAATGCAACTGTCTGTCATTAGAATGAAGAAAATGTGGCATTTACTCACCGTTGCCATTGTGAAAATCCCACGGCGGTGGGTTTCGTGTTGGTCGATCATGCACGAGCATAAAGAGCAGACGACCACCGCAGCCTGTACACGTATGCTGTTGTGTGCACGGATATATCCCTGTGTGTGCGCACGTCGTGTCTTTTGTGCACATTCTTATGACGTTTTTTTGACATTGACAAAATGCGACACTAAAATAGACTGGTGCCTGGATAAACAACGCACAATTTGGGCATTGTGTGTATAGCGCGGACGCCGCGGTTAATTCAAACCGCCGTATTGAGCTCCAATTTGCAGACGAAAATGCTCCCAGCTAGTCCTACTCAAAGTTGGAAATGTTGTTATCTTTAACTGTTTTGGTTGCTTTAGGGGAAAATAATAGTTAAGTAAGTATTATTTTGTTTTAAACTGTCAACGACAACGTTTAAGCTTGTTGTAGGCTAGGAAATAACATGGAGGAATAAGAAGGAAGGAAATAACAACAAGCTTGCCTTAAACTAAAGTTATAAGGGAATTTTTTTTTTTTTAAATGATTGAAGCTGTCTTCAGTTTTTTTAAATGAATATGATTGTGCACGTACTTGCACCACTGTGGGTCTGTGCAGACAGTTGTAAAATGCCAATTGCCAGACTTTGATTTGAGTCACCAAAAACCGAGTCCCACTTCCTCCAGTCATGCACCCGACTTCTCGCGGTCGGCATGATGTCACGAAGGGGCGAGTACATGCGTTAAACCTCAAATTTTCCCCTTTGCGCTAAGTCAAGTGTATAAAGAATAGGAAGATAAACGAAATTTCTGGATGTCCGACCACGAGAATTGCCTGAGTACGTCCAAGCCCTAAGTCATGCAGGTTAAGTCAAAGTCCGAGCAATGAGTCACAATGGTCGAGTCTGAGTCTGAGTCCGATCCAGTCGCCTAAAATTAATTTAAGTAGGGCCTACGGTAGACCTGTGAACGTGGTGTTATGTTCAAAGGTCTCCTACGGCTCCTGTGTTTTAGTTTAGGTAGGATACACCATTTGCAGATACTGAAAAAATTTACTACCAAATTAGGCCAAATAAAAAAAAAATGTTTAGCGTCCTGCCTTTAAAAAAAAAAAATGAAGGAGGCCTTTTTTTTTTTTTTTTTTTAAATAGTCGCCTTACACATTTTTCAAGACAACCTGCCAGGCTATTTTTGTAGATGGTCTCCAACTGACGTATGTACTAATGGACTATTTCCACAGCATGTACACAGTGATGCTAAAGTCTAAAATTACATTCTTATTTTTTTATTTTTTTGTTTAAATTTAAAGATAATAAAATTTAAAAAGAAAAAAGGAGGCGGCCTCAAAAAAGAAAGCGGCCTCAAAAAAGAAAGCGGGCGGCGACGCTAAACATTATTTTTTTTATTTGGCCTTGTTAAGAATTATCTTACTTATTTGAAAGTAAATATTGATTGTAGGCATCTAGCAAAATGATTGCGCTAGATATCCTATAAGTATAATTGTTTGAGATCGCGAAAAAAACCAAGAAATACATAAGAACCACCGCCCGATGCCAGTTGAAAACGAATGCCGTTGGCGTTTTTCTTGCTTTCCTCGGCATTCATGATTGTTAAACGATATTTGGAGCAATTATAGAATGCAGGGCCCACTGACAACTCTAGACTTTATTTACCCTAGGACATAGAATAGACTGACCCTAACCCTAACCCTAACCCTGTATATATACCCCAATACTCATAAAATACAGGGCCACTCCATTATATGTCATAGGGTAAATAAAACCGAGAGTTGTCAGTGGGCCCTGCATGGGCCCTGCATGGGCCCTGCATTCTATAGTTAAGCCCGATGGAGCAATTTATTTACTATAAAATATAATCCCCTAAATCCACCCATTCATGATAATTAAAGCAATTACCAATGTGTATTCTACTTTAAAGTGGGTACTATGTCCAGGAATCGCCCAATTGAGCTACAAAACGAGTGTTGAACTAAATGATGTTCATCGGAAAGGGCATTTAAAAGTAGGATATAAACATTCACACCATCTATTAAAAGTAGGATACACCAATGGTAATTGCTTAAATTATCATGAATGGGTGTTTTTTAATTTTTTTATTTTGTAGCAAATACAAAATACAACCCCAGTTAATCTGACCTGTCGGAAGTTTTACAAACATTAATGCTGAGAAAAGCAACAACAAAAAAGGCTTTCGTTTTTTAAACCGGCGTTGGGCAGTTGTACTCTGTGATAAAGTCTAAACAAATGCATCAAACCTTGTATATAAGAAAAAAGTTGGGAAAATATTTTGTTTTTATTTTTATTTGGCTTACATGTTTTGGTACATTTCGCAGCCCCATGTGCTGTGTACATGCATATACATTTGTGTGTACTCGAATTTTTTTTTTTGTGTCGCACTAACTGTGTATAGCCTGCTCAACAAAGGATTGTCTTCAAAATAACCTGTAATTATATTGTTGAGAAAAAAAATTAGGTGATTTGTTATAATTTTGGTTGAGTCTCAGTCGCGCAGGTTGAGTCTGGGTCATTTGTCATCGTGACTCAAGTCTGAGTCTGATGAATCATGGAAAATGAGACTCTGGTTTTTCTTTTTCACTGCTGTATTATCAAGTCATTCACAAGTCAATTCAAAAGTCAGTTCAGAAGCATCAGGAGGGAGGAACAATAACAAAGGAATGCTTTTGTCAAAGTTCATTTAAATAGCTTGTGAGTTGACTAAAAACTGAATGACTTGTGATTGACTTGTGGTGACATGTGACTGACTTGATTACAACTCTGGGACCTTTATTCATATCTTTAGGGCAGAATTGTGTGGTTAGCAAACCTATGAAATTTGGTCATGCATATGTCTTTGTGAGTTTGTGCTTAACTCTAACTCCCTACCCATTTTTACTTACACATAACCTGAATCCTGCAAAATCCTCCAATATTGGTCACTGGTGACCATACAGCCTGTATCCTGCAAAATCATGCAGTCTTGCCCTGGCTGCAGTCAGTAAAAACCCAAGTAACCTCAATCCTGCAAAATCCTGCGATGCATCAAACTCCAAGTGACCTCAATCTTGCAAAATCCTTGTGTGTCACATTCAGCCTGATAACCTGAATCCTCCATATTCCTGCAGGGGTAAAACCCCAAGTAACCTCAATCCTGCAAAATCCTGTAATGCATCAAACTCCAAGTGACCTCAATCCTGCAAAATCCTGCATTTTGCAATGAGGAATTTGGAGGATTTGGGAGGGTTAGGGTTATTAAAGTACCACACATTATCGCAACTTGAATTTGAACCATAGTTCTTATTTCCAAATTTTAAATTGGACTTGCTAGTAAAGTACATGTAAGCCCTAACACATTTTTCTTTAACTATTTTAGTGCCCGTGCCAAGAACCTGAATAATATTGTTTGTATGAAATGGTAGACTACGTTAGAGTACCTACATGTACCCTCTCACGAAACCTGAATAGTATGGCACTTTTGGAGTACCGTACAAGTAAGATAGCGGCACTTCCAAAGTATATCAAATAAATCGTACATGTACGACCGAAGTGCTGAAGAATACGATAACTAGCACTCTTTGACAATTTTTACATGTATTCTTCCAATTTTAATCATTTTGTATGATTGGTCACTTCTATTTGTATTCCACAGTTTATAGTAACGTTAGACAATGACTTCATCAGTCATCAATCAAATCCAAGCCCAGAACCGAGCATTGTCTGAAGAATTAGCTCAGTGCCAGGTAGGCCTATCTATTGTGCGTGTGTTTTCTTTATTGATATTGGAAGCCAACTTTTTAAATTTAAAACACGAATTAAAATTGTTAAACAAAATCAGAGGAAAAAATGTAACTTGTAACAAGCTCAGGGCCGTGTCGTGGATAATGGACCTCACCTTATTAGCTTCATTATCAGCGACATCATCAGCATCATTATCAGCATCCAGGTCTCAAGCTGGTATTAAACTTATTTAAAATCGACTAAGCATTTATTTCCTCCTTGGAAAGAATTTCTGAAAATAATTTTGAAGGATAAAATCTGGCAAATATATCTTTTATTTTCAATCCCAAAATATCCTTCATAGTTGTTGAGCAATCCTAATTATCTGTTCATATTGACCTATTCCTTTAGGCTGACAAGGAGTTTGTGTGGTCACTATGGAAAAGACTGCAGGTTGCCAATCCAGATGTTACACAAGCCATTAGTCTAGTGGTCCAACGGTGAGTCGAATACATACCGGGTAGCAAAAATACAAAGTATAAAAAAACTAAAATCATTTTTGTTGATGAAGCATAGTATATTTCCTGTCTTTAACAACATTTCATACATAAGGGCCATTCAAAATTATCAATGTTTTAAAAATTTAAATTTAGAATTTTTGTTTGGTCAAAATTGTTTGGACCCACTCACTTCATTTTTTTTTTTTTCATTTGATATTCAATACAATTTAAATACATGTATGTTCATGATGCGATCATTTGCAACTGGTGGTGCGACCATGCGCGACTGGTGGTACAACCATGTAAGAACTGTCTGCGACCTCTGACACAGGTCAGAAGTTTTGAACATGACCATCGACCTTGCTGTGACTGATTTTGCTCTGGTAATCTCCCACGATCTTTGCGACCAGTCGCGCGCTCTTTCTATGATTTGCCCGCAATTTCAACATTTTTCGGTCGCAGCTAGGTCGTAACCTGGTCGCAGGCCCAGTTTGACTGGGCCTTTACCTTGCTACCTTCACAAGGCCTAGCTTGACATGAACCTTGCCCCCCATGGTGCTCTTAACTAAAGGGTCTCACAATTTTTCTTTGGTTACAGAATGTGTTTTTAAATTGAAAAGTGAATTGTAATTTTTGTATTATTTTCCTTGACCACTAGAACCTACACATACATGTACATGCACATAAACAAAAGTCGAAATTTATTACATACCGGTAGCACTTACAGCAGAAAGGTACACATAATCACATGTAATACAAAATAATCCAAGTAAGTGGATTTATCGCTGCTTAATTAAATTGATATTTTCTAATTTTCATCTCAATTTTCTAGTGAGAAGGAAAAAGCAGAGTTGAAGGACAGGAAAGTTCTGGAGATTTTACAAATCAAAGATGACCGCATTGCTGAATTGGAAAGAGTAAGATACCGACGAACGTCAATTTGAAAACAAATTGTATCATTTCTTCTCTCTTTTTGGGGGGTGGGTGGGGAGTGGGGGGGGGGGGGGGGGAGTGTGTGATTTAAGAATAGGAAAATTATGTGAATGTGTTTTTTTCCTTTCAGAACATATTTATGTAAATGAATTTGATAAATATTTGCGTTTGCTAAGATTGAGTAATTCTTGTTGTTAATTTAAATCTTTTGTTTTGTGTTTAAAACAGCTGTTTTCACAACAGCAAGATGAACTCAAAGGCTTTATTTCAAGGTAATGTTTGATGTATTTGACTTTTTTGATATACAGTGTGTTCCAGAACAAAATGCACAACTATATGTCCAGGTGCTTCATAATACTGGCTGTTTAATTTAAGGAGAAGGAGATTCCCTTTAACCAGTTCGTGCCGGGATTATTTTGATATAGATTGCCCAGGCACGGGATTGTTTTTCACAAACCTCGCTCCGAGGCGAGTTTAGGCCAGCGTCTGTAGGAAGCACACCCTAATATTTCTGGTCTCACTACCTGCAAGCCGGTTGCTGACAGATATTTCTGTCCTTGCTCATGACGTGTTTATCTGTCAAAAACATTTGGCTGTATACCATCCTCTGTCGCTGATTAATGAAAAATAGTATTTATTTTATTAAAATCCGACTACTCGTTTAGAAGTTATCTCCATTTTAGTGAAGATAAAAGTCATCTTTACATTGAAGTAAAATTGTTTAAGATCAATAAATAAGGTATTAATAGTTAAACAGAAATTAACACTCCTCACTTTCCGCACATATTGATATACTTTCACTTCTCTGTAAAGACGTCACTGTACTTCACTAAAAATTTGAAATGCATGGTCAGAGTTTGATGAAATAAAGACTGTTTTTCATTTTAGTGCAGCAGCATAGCAAACTAATTGTTCATTTTGTGACAAAAGCACCAAAATTGCAGTTGCATGTAATTGCAAACCAAACATTTCTACATGTACCGTATAATAAGGAGGTCAAATTTTGACCTTCGTCAATTGGTTTATTATTGGTTAAGAAGAAAAAATACCGCACTTTCCACACATATTGATATACTTTCACTTCTCTGTAAAGACGTCACTGTACTTCACTAAAACTTTGGAATGCATGGTCAGAGTTTGATGAAAAATAAAGACTGTTTTTTTATTTTTGTGCAGCAGCATAGCAAACTAATTGTTCATTTTGTGACAAAAGCACCAAAAGTGCAGTTGCATGTAATTGCATACTAAACATTTCTACATGTACCGTATAATAAGGAGGTCAAATTTTGACCTTTGTCAATTAGTTTATTATGTTAGACTACGTCACTGCACTATTTAAGATTATTTCCGATAGGTCTATCAGGTGATATATTTTTTTTCTGGGACACCCTGTATAGGTGGTAGTTTTTTGTGAGTTAGTCTTGCATACGCACTGTGGACCTCCGAACAATATAGGTCCACACGATGCGGGAAGAGGTTACGGTTTGTGGACTTGCCCAGGTCCACAATTCGTTTTTCAGTTTCCGAAAAAGAGCGCTAGAGGAAAAACGGGTTAGTGTTATATATAGAAAAGATAGAAGGGACAGCTGAGAGGCCCATAATCCTAATTTGAGGGTAAATTTGTTTTGGGGAAGCGAGAAAAATGAGTATTTAGTCAACGTTTTTTAAATACACGAAGACAAAGGAATATCCACAGTACGTATGTAAGGTAAAGCTAGTTGTGTGTGTGTGTGTTTGTTTTGTTTTTTATTAAAAAAGAATCTTTAACAAATCTTTATTTCTTCATTTTAATAATAAAGTGATTGATTTTTCAGGAAAATTGAAGTGGACGATAAGAAGAAAAATACCAGAAAAGAAAACCAACAGCTTAAGGAGAAACAACTGCAACTACAACAGCTGGTAATGAATTATTTAATAATAATTTTCCATCTGCGATTGCTTCATAACCTTTGTGTGTTGTTGGCCCTGTTAATTGCTTTTCTTAATCTGGCTTAAAATGACCTGCCAGGTTAAAGTTCATTTGGCATTGTTCTCACTTGCTGTGACCTCAATTTAATTGATGTAAAATTTTTGTGCTTCTTAATTCAATTCAATCTTACTTTATTTTCCACACAACAAGAGGCAAACCATACAAAAGCATAACCAGATTACAATAATGTGGATGGGGGTCTCTACAAAACAAAGCTTGTCGAGTAGTGACCCCACCAAAATTAATTTAGGAACAACAATCGGATCACGTACACACATAAAAGACACACAAATTACTACAAGTAACAAAACTTAACCAGTAAACCGGTATACAAAATTAATTTAAGTTACAACAATTGAATCGGATCACCTACACCCACACCCACATAAACAACCTATAAATCACTACATGTACAATTTAAACAATTTAAACTACACTGATCAAAAATATAAACGCGGCACGCCCACAAAAATATAAACGCCCAAAAAATTGTTATTTGTCTTGATTTGTAAACAACATTTGTGTCCATCTCTGCCAGTGAGGAATTGCTCAGTGATGCAGTGATTTCACCCACATCTGCAGAGATGGACACAAATGTTGTTCACAAATCAAGACAAATAACAATTTTTGTGGGCGTTTATATTTTTGTGGGCATTTATATTTTTGTTTAGTGTACATGTATTTTTAAATCACAAGTATTTTTTAAACAACATTTATTTTTTTACTTCATGTATTTGGTTTTTCACAGCTCCAGTCAAAGGATGTACGTCTGAAAAATAATGAAGAAATCAACAAGGAAACATCGGAGAAACTCCAAAATGACAAAAAAGGTATTCCCCATGATTGAAATGAATACATTTTATTTCAGTTCAACCTTGTATAATTTTACATTTCAATAAATGTATATTTTTCTGTTTTCTGAATAAGTTCTGAAAGGAAAAACCGTTAGTTATCTGGTCTGAAACTTTATGAATAAATTGTGCAACTGTATCGCATAATGTTGGTATAGTCATGAAAGAGTAAGTAGTTGATGGAATGTGAGAGCTAAATCTTGCGAATTGTATATTACCTGTTTCTTTTTTATTTGTTGAACACAAAATTGCATACTAATTTGCTGATTCCCCGTTCAGATTGTGAGAAGCAGATGACCAGTTTAACCATTGAGCTTGAGAGAGAAAAGCAGTCGTCAATCAGACTACATGCTTCGAACTTGGACCTCCAAGATAGAATCAAGGTATAATGTATATCTTAGTATACACCATTTACAAACATCTAAAAACCAAACTTCTAAATTATTAATACCTTATTATTATTATTATTATTATTATTATTATTATTATCTTACCTGACTGTTAGTCAGTGTTGTTGACTCGAGTCGGTGACTTGGACTCGAGTCCGACTCGAGTCGCCAATTTTTGTGACTTGCGACTTGACTTGACTTGGAGAAAAATGACTTGTGACTTGACTTGACTTGACGAAAAATGACTTGTGACTTGACTTGACTTGAGTAAATTTGACTTGACGACATTGCAAGTCATCATGTATTTACTATTTGTATGTTATTTAAACAAATTTGTGTTCAATCCGGCCACGGCAGCCGATGTATTTTTGTGACGGCAAAAATGTTTTTGCCGCGTCGCGAATCTGTACTATGTACTGCATGTACTGTGTGTACGGCTAGCTACGCACATGCAATATTACATTGCAAAGTCAAAGTGTGTGCTACATCGCCTCCGGCCTACATGTCTAGTCTTCCAATCCGTCGTAGTGGAAGCTGTGTGAGCTTTTACTGTTAAAAGCTGTGCATTAACATTCAACACAATTTAACAGACAGCTGGAAACGAGGTTATAGTGACATTGTTAATTGTTTTAAGAATTTGAAAAGTGTTGAACAAATTATCGCAAATTTACCGTAAACGAAACCGAATAACTATTTTGATTCAAACTGTATTGATGTATTAGTGTAAACATTATAGGGTACATGTACTTTTTAAATGGTTTACCCCCTAAAAAGAGAATTTTAAAACATTTCACGTGCGTAATGTTCAAATTCTCCTTATATCACCGATACACATGCATTTGGTAAGTTGTTTATCTCAGCGCGCATGCTTTGAGTGCATGCGCATAGCATGCGTACATTTTCAGGCTACAACAGAAAACACCATGCAAATAATGGGAAGACATCGGCTGCAACTCAGTTTTCAAGGTATTTGGAATTGTGTGATGGGTTTGATGGAACCGATCCTAATGCCTGCCTTCGCTTCTGGGCTGCAAATAGGAATTGCTTGTCAAAACTTGTTCCAGTTGCAATGAGGGTTCTTGCTGTTCCAGCATCCAGTTCACCAGTTGAGCGTGTCTTCAGTCATGGCGGCATCATCATGCGCCCTCACCGTGCTCGACTCACTGACAAAATGTTGTCGAACTTGATATTTCTTAAGTGCAACAGTTTGCACAGTTTGTCAAGCTAACCAGTAACCTCACTATATAGAAGTTGTATCAAATTACTAGGTACACAAACAGTGCTGTTGCTCACATTAAAGTTTAATGATTAATCCCTCAGTACTTTTTTGAGTGAGAATATCCTTTTTAGCTTATGTCGTTTTGGTTTAATCCATAAGATGCGTCTTTCCAGGATGATTAAAACAACAAAGTGACTGAGCTTTGATTGATTAATTGAATATCACTTGGCTGTTAACAGATTGTGGATATGTACTTCAAGTTTGTCAAAATATTTCTTGAAAGTTGACTTTCATTCGAGACTATAAATGACTTGTGACTTGTGACTTGACTTGACAAAAAGTGACTTGTGACTTGACTTGACTTGGGAAAATTTGACTTGTGACTTGACTTGACTTGAGAAAATTTGACTCGAGACTTGACTTGACTTGAGAAAATTTGACTTGTGACTTGACTTGACTTGAGAAAAAATGACTTGGTTACAACTCTGCTGTTAGTGAATAACAGTCTCAAGCATCCTGTAAAATCACAGCACCTGGTGTGCTGTGGTTTTTAAGAAAAGTGAAATTTTAAGAAAAGTGGAAAAGTGACTATTTTTAAACACTGCCCCCAAGTTATTACATTTAGTTAGTCCACATTTTGTTTGCAATACAGTTGCATATTGACGTTAACGACAGTTAACGACCTACCACAATGCATTAAGAATAAGTCTTTGATGTTTGCTGATGATACTACATTTATAGACCAATTTACCGGGACTCTGATTGTGTTCATTTGCAGGAAGATTTAGATAAACTTTATGAATGGGGCCTATCTTTTAACTTAAAGACATTCAACTTAATGAGTGCAACTCTTAAACGTAAACCTCTTGTACATGACTGTTAAATTTCTAGAACTACCATAAACCGTGTTAAAGTGCATAAGGACCTAGGACCTAATTTTTTGACCATGTTAATCACTTAGTTAAGAAAGGTAATCGTATGGCTGGCTTGGTATGGCGCAACTTTCGTCTGTGTAAAAATGAACAGGTTTTTCGGACTATTTATTGTACATTAATTAGACCTAACTTGGAATACTGTACCACTGTTTTCAACTCCTTTTCTAAGACACAATCGGACAGACTGGAGAGAGTCCAAGGGCGTTATCTGTTTTTCATGTTTAGATCCTTTCGTAATACTCGCCAACTTGTACAATATCCTGATAATCCTACTTACATTCAGCTCTGTGAACTTTTCAACTTGCCCACACTTCATCAAAGGAGAACCTTCATCAAAGGAGAAACATATTCACAATCACTTCAGTTTAACAGATGTCAACCCATTTACTCTTTCATGCCCCTAATGAGCGTACAAGGTCAGCTCCTAAACACATTTTGTATGTTCCATGGAGTTCGGTTGAGGCATGGAGGAATATTCCTCCATGGTTGAGGCGACTAAGCGAGGGTTTATCTTAAGAATTTCGTCTGCCTACAACCGACTTCATGAAAGATGCGATGTGTTTAGAGCCCCAACGCTAAATTGTTTTTGTAGTCAGGTACGTATACAAAGCTTTGTCGTGTGATCATCCAGTTGAGGTCTATTGTCGAATCTGAAACTCGTGATACACTCACTGTAGGCTGTTAATTGTATACATGTATGTACATAATTTGTTTCTAATTGTTTTGTTTTACTGTCTTAATGTTTTGTGTAATTATTTTAATATGTAAAGCAAATATTTTATTTATTTTGATACCAAATTCTACTTTGTTTTCAATTTAGATTTTTAACTGATGTCTGTAATAGGCGGTTCACCGCTGTTGGTTTTCAGGAATAAATAAATATAAGATAACAAAAATATCTGTGAATGGGTACAACCCAACAGATCAGCGTCCTTATAAAAAGTATTACAGCAAAAGCAAATGGTGTACACTACTTTTACCCCTGCCATACCTTTGCGCTAATACCGTATCACCAGGAACTTTTTTTCTCGTTGCGGAGACGTTCCCTGAAAATGTTTCCCGCCACACATGCCTGATTCTGTTTTATACTGGGTCACATGATGAGCAGTCGCATGACCAATTACATGATGACATCAATTTTGAATCATGTTACTTCCTTCGTAAATCTGATTGGTTAACGTAATTATCACGTCCAGCGAAATGGGAGTGCTGCCCGCATCAGATGTGGTGAAATCGGAGGTAAACAATTCAGACATGTTTGATTGCATCCGATCGCCTGGTGTATAGTCAGCTCAGTTGATTTTGACGTGCGCACCTCGCATTTTAAAATTGATCTTTCTATCAATTGATCATATCTTTGAGAACAAAACTTAGGGTTAACATTTTTCATGTACTTTTTTAAAAATTTGTAGGACCTACAGAAGGATATTCAAGCAATCACAGAGACTGCAAAGAAGGCAAGCCATGAGGTAGGTTCTCCCGTTTAGATATTCACCATTATTTGTTACACACATGTATGAAACACTACAGCTTTTAAAGAGGCACATGTGGTGCGAAAATACCCTCTGGATACGTGAACACAATGGGGACAATGGGAGTGAAAAGGTCTCCAAAGGGTAATTTCTATAGATGAATAGGTCTCCAATAGAAATTTCACGAATTGGATTGTTGGATTGTACTTAAATTACTCCAAAACTAGGGTTAAGATGTGGGTTAGGGTTAGGGTATAATATAGGGTATATTGGGTCGAAATTTCAACCCAGGAAAAAAACCGTGCTCGACTTTCTAACCATTTTATACATGAAGCCATGCTTCCACAGTGATACAAAAATGCGAATGTACGTTGTCACACATCTTTGGGGTAAATATGGAATGGTCCATTAATTAGCATTTGGTAACCAATTCGAATATCAAATTTTGTAATAGTTGTGGCTTGCAGCAAATTTACACAAATAATTACCTGACCACAATTGGCTTGTGTTTGTAAAAGTTGATACAATTCGTAGAATTGCATTTGTAGCAATGACTGATTGACCTTTCTAATGTGGTTGGGTAATAATTAGGAAGATGGATATTTGAAGAAACTCAAGGACTTGGAGGAAGTTACACGCCAGCTTAAAGAGGAGCTGAGGAGAAAAAGAAACGAGTTTGTCGAGCATGAAAAGGAATTCAGAAAATTCAGGTGAGGGGAATTTGTACACTAGAGCCATAGATCTGTATTAGAACTCGTACAAAGATGTAAATGAGAGGAAATTCTAATCATCCTACATGTAACTCCCTAGGGCGAGTGAAAATTTTTATTAAAATTAGAGGATTCAGGATTGTTAGGTTAAGATAAAGGACCCACAAGAATTTTACCCTTTTACTTTTTTGTGCTGAAACCCATTCTTTTACAATATATAAAAATAATTCATAAATACCTGGGACAGTTTAGGCATTCCTATTGGTCGAGAACCCGTCACGTGGCCGGTATTAAACGGACGATAAAGACATGGCTGGAAGTGTTTAAAACCAGCTGGCAACAAAGCGATGTTGCATTATACCCGTCCCCAGGGCTCACTTTATTTCCAACCGTACCTCGTCTCCAATAGTAAGAGCGGGTAGTGTTGGGCGCATACAGCTCGACACCCTGGGAACGAAGTTGCCAATGGCAGTAATAGTCTGGTTCATAGTAAATAGTAAATACCGCTTGGAGTCTGGGTGCTGATAATTACCCTCGCCTTCGGCTCGGGTAATTATTAGCACCCAGACTCTAAGCGGTATTAAACAGAGTGATTAAAACCTCTCGAACACACATTTATTCCCTTATTAAGGTAGGATACACCATTGGTAATTGCTTGAATTATCATGAATGGGTGAATTTTTTTTTTTGGGGGGGTTGTATTTTATAGTAAATATCGTTTAACTAACCCGTCTGAAGTTTAACAATCATGGATGCTGAGAAAAGCAAGAAAAACAGCGTTCGCTTCTAACCGGCATCGGGCACTGGTTTATGTTGTTATTTTTTTTTTCGCAATCGCAATCATGTATCAGGCGATATTTTTCAGAACAATTACAGATTATCTAGCGCAATAATTTTGCTGGATGCCTACAATCATTATTTACTTTCAAATTTTTAAGATATTTCTTAATAATTCAGTAGTATTTTTTGTATAGATATCTGCAAATGGTGTACCCTACCTTTAAGTTCAAAATTTTTTGAAGTGTTCTTTAACATTTTGGGCCATATCTGAAAAAAAAACATTTTTAATGTACCATGAACCTGACACTGAGGGCGCCATTTGTGTGTTTAGGCACACAATTTTAATAGGCACACACTCTAAAAATCAAGGTTTACGTTACGGTGTACAAATAATGTATCCAAACCAGACTCATTAAAAACAAAATAATTGCTAATGTGTTTCTCTAAAGTTTGTGTGAATATTCCTCAGTTAACTATTTTCAGTCAAAGTGTAGAAAAAGTGGGCATTCAAATGTTGAAGCTAAAGGAGCGGTATCACTGAAACTTCTGCCTCAGATAACATCACAGTTTTGTTCATTATTATGAAAACTTTAATTAAAACAGACCCTGAAATATTTCAGGGTTCAAACCCTCAAATGTGCATAACAAAGTATTAACAAAAAGTTAAACTGGTTCATTTGAGGAGTACACTAAAAAAGCAAAAGTGTATTACAATGCCCATTATAAACAAATATAATTATTTTGTATTGCCCTTTTTAGGAAGGAGATATCTAATATACAAACAGCCAACAGCCAAGCTATGGAGCATGCAACTCAACAGGCAGATGTCATACAACAACTACAAACACTACAGTTTGATACACAGAAAGGTAAAATTTGATTAAATTCTATATTTTAAGAAAAAATAAATTCAATCGTTTACTGATGGAAAACGGAATTGAAAACTTTTTTTGTTTTAGGCACTTTGATAAATCTGATTAAGTTCAGACTCGGCACATACTTAGACCACCATCTGCAGATGGTTTCAAAACGTTTTATCACGATTGACGTGATTAGGCCATTAACCCTAACTCCTTACACAACAAAGGAAGTTGGAGGATTTTGAAGGAATTGTATTGTTCAATAACAATGGTGAGGGAGTTAGGGTTAAAGGTCAATATTTGAGGCCCTGTATCTCAAGAAGTACATGTCCGATTGGGTTTAAACTTAGTGTGCAGGTATGTTGTCTTGTGTTATATATATATAAATTAAGGTGACATCATGATGACGTCATCGTGTGTTTTATTAAGGGAATAAATGTGTGTTCGAGAGGTTTTAATCACTCTGTTTAATACCGCTTAGAGTCTGGGTGCTGATAATTACCCGAGCCGAAGGCGAGGGTAATTATCAGCACCCAGACTCCAAGCGGTATTAAACAGAGTGATTAATACCGACCAAACACACATTTATTCCCATTCATACTTTTTTGTAAAATTCAGCCCCAAAAGCCCCGAAAATCCATTCTGTCTGTGTCAAATGACATGTTTCCGCCTCTGTCGCTCTACACAATACATGCAATAAAGCGTATTTACTGTGAACCAGACAATTACTGCCATTGACAACCTCGTTCCCAAGGTGTCGAGCTGTACGCGCCCAACACTACCCGCTCTTACTATTGGAGACGAGGTACGGTTCATGGTTGGAAATAAAGTGAGCCCTGGGGACGGAATGTTGTTGCCAGTTGGTTTTAAACACTTCTAGCCATGTCTTTATCGTCCGTTTAATACCGGCCACGTGACAGGCTCTCGACCAATAGGAATGCCTAAACTGTCCCAGGTATTTATGAATATGATTTTAAGGGTTTTGGGAACCTTTAAGCCATATCTCACCATATCTCATCAACAGAACTTAATACATTTTAAATTCTTTTTGTAATAGGTTTCATAGGTGAAAGACAATATGACATAATAAACAATTTCACTTTTAAAGAACACATACTGACTGACAAAAGTTAACATTTGACGTGCCTCCCAATAAATCTATAAATATTTGTTATGCAATTGTCTACATATGTGCCAATGTTGGTGCTTTTATCATAAAATGCAAAATTGGTTTGATATATATATACAACTGCACTTTTTTTTACCTTTTGATTTATGAAATTGTTTGTTGTTTTGTTTTCGTCCTTAGTGTTAAAGAACCAAGAGGATGCACATAAAATAGAAGTCTCTTCCTTTCAACCTGTAAGTAAAGTAATGTAACACAGTCTTGATCACATTTCTTAGCACATAGTAGGATCATCTTTACTATAAAGGGTAGTCTTCGTTGCAAGACGTCCTAATCCTGGTATGCAGCGCGCGTAGGCCGCCTCTATGCGTGCGCTCTCTAATGCACGCCGAAAAATTCCGAGCAGAATTGTGTCGCATTGGCATGCGTAATTACGTGACTTAACATATACTTGACCAATGAGTTGGTGATTATGCAGGTTACGTCATATGCGATTATTCATGCAACGTCACACGCGCATGCAAATGTTACACAATTCTGCTCGGAATTTTCTGAGCGATTATGTGAGTTAGCCAAGACGACCTATTCGAAGGTCATGGTGTGGTCTACGGCGTGTGTTAGAGGGCGCCCGCATAGGCGGCATACGTACGCGTGCCGCATACCGGGATTAGGAGGTCTTGCAACCAAGACTACCTTGTGGGATATTTGCAGAATGTGAACAATGGTACGAGTTGGTCTTTGTAAAACTGTACCTACCACAAGGTAATTCTAAAGAATATGAATAAAGGAAGACCAGTGTAAGCTTCCGAAACAGTTCTACTGGCAAACCCGATTTCAGGATTCATCCCTTATTACTTGTGATCCATCATGTATTATACCCATCAATATATGGAACTGAGGGACTCCCCCCTTGGTCCCCCATACCTATACACTCTCTAGACTATTGTTAACTAACGCACCCCCCCCCCCCCCCTCATCTAAAACCTATAAAAACAATCTTGAGAAACCATAACATTCTGCAAGCACAATGACCACAACAAAGGAGGTGGGTGCGTGTTATCTTCATCCCATATCTCGCTTCATATGTCATGTATTACTCTGTCATTTATTTTTTTATTTTGTACAGATGTACCAAGAGCTGCAGTCTCGTTACAACGTCTCCAAAACCTCTGAGCAACAGTTGAGACAGCGACTGGCAGCGGCTGAGCGACAATTATCGCTGCAGAAGGCGACAAGGGATATCGGGATACAGGCCGATCTGATGGCTGATGGCAAGATTTGGGGCAAACAAGATGTTGAGATGGAAGCATGGTTGCAGAGAAATAGGTGATATTCTGGAGGGTTGCATAAAGCGTGATGCAGGAGTGTACGGTAGAAGTAGGCCAGTGAAACTGTACGAGCCTCCACCTAGTTATGGGAACAGGCTCTTTTGTTTGGAAAAGACAGACCGAGTAGTGGGGACATTTTTGAGTCCCCATAGCGCGTTGGGTCTTCAGTAAAGGTAGAACAAGGGAAAATTGGGTTAGGGTATAATGAAAGAAACTGAAGAAGAGGGGTGAAAAATTAGGGTGATGCTGAAAATTTTAGAATTTTAGAGTGTTCTGAGTTTGAGTTTAGAGAGTTTTCAGTTTACACACAAACCCTATGGGTTGTCCCCATAACGCAATGTACCAAAAGATTCAGTGAACATGACTGCCATTTAAAAAAAAATTATTTAGGAATTGTCCCTATTTTTAAGTTTTCACATGAAACAAAAAGGTTCTTATTTCTGGAAAATATGAGGTGAACAGCTTTTATCCACTGTATATTCAGCTTCTTTGAGGAACAAAATACAGCTTACACTCACAGACTGCACGCGCATACGTACATTTTTAGCATTTTTGTTATATCAATTTTTTCTTCATATTTTTTGCATGCAAAGTTTAAAAATTGATTTTCTCAATATCTTTAGCAGACATCCACAGGCCAGGGTTGATCTTGATGACAGGTATAGAAATGTAAGTGCTTAATTTAATTAAAAAAATTACCATGAAATTTAGAAAAAAGGCAAAAAGGCAAAAAGGAAGTGAAATATTAGTAATAATTTTATCAACTAACTAATTTTATCAATCAACTAATCATGTTGAAACAGCAGAACATAGTGCTATCAGTTGCACATGTACATACAGGTTGGTAAACACCGCCAATCGTGGTCGGGGCATTGTCCGACCGTCTTCCCTTCTTTTGTTTATACTCTAACGTTTTCGGATGACCTCAATAGGATTTGTACACGATTTGGAATCGTGGACGTTTTGTCAATAGTGGACGTACCCAATTCTTTTGTCTTATGACCGCGATTGGCGGTGAATACATACGCATTATAGTTTAGTAAGGCAACTGATAGCACTATGTTCCGCTGTTTCAACATGATTAGTTGATTGATAAAATTAGTTAGTTGATAAAATTATTACTAATATTTCACTTCCTTTTTGCATTTTTTTACTTACATGAACATTGTTTGGCTGCTCACATCCATTTTTGTTGGGGAATATAAGTAAATCGTTAGATAACAACCAATGTGCAACCATAATTTCCCCATCTGCCATTTTTACCATGTGTGTTAAAACCCTCTTGGTAGGTGTCGTCAACATCCATCAAGGGATCATTGAGACGATCTCGGTCTCTCTCCCCTCGTCGTCCCCATCATTACCAGACTGACTCTTCTCCTACCAGGATAGAGGAATCAGAGATGACTGCAGCTTGGGATGTAGAACCAACAGTAGGCAACACCACAGGGAGGAGAATGGCTGATCTGAGAAAACTACTCAAGTTAAAGGTGCTTATAGTATAGGCTTATTCTGCAAGCAACATTAGAAAACTACTTTGGAGGTTGAACCACATGTAGCATGCCTTCTAGAGACAGGGCTTACAATTATATTTAAACTCTATTGGTCGAAGGAGCATTAAGTGCGTGCACGCCATTTATGTGCAAACCTAAAAACGGCTTCTTACGTTTGTGTACACTTTTCACAGCTTGACCAAGCTAATGGCGGGCCACGCGAGTAGCAACTGTTGCTAAGTCACCTGACCAAAACTCGGTCAATATTTGTTCAATGCTCTTTGTTTGATTGACAGGCCCGATTAGTTCCTTGTCTTTGTTGATGTTATGATTGTTGTACAGAATAATGAGTTGAATGAGATGAGAACTGTCCACACAAGACGTTTGGAAAGACTGAGAGCACTTCAAGCCAGCTACAATGTCCTCAAGGAACAGATCAAGACCTATGATGACGAAGAAAGGTACTTAAATCTATATTAATTAATACATGAGTCAGTTTAGCTATTCCTAATAGTTAAGAGCCTGATGCGAGTAGTTTTAAATAAGAACATTTAAAAGTGGTTCGCTGGTTTGGGTTACACCGTGTTCCAAAAAGTACTGTTTCAAATTGAGCAGGAATGTTTCAAATTGGAGACTTTCTATCCCATGTTCATTTTTTTTAGTGATCAAGATAAAAGCACAACAGAAGGTTTTTTCCTAGCTGCTCTGAGATCATTCCTACTTCATTACTTTGATGATCCTGTAAAAAAATGCCAAATACAGGGTGTCCTAGAAAAGAAATGTTATTCTGACATTGAGGGTTAATTTTATGGCTATTAATCATGTTTTACCATAAACTAGGTGCAAAACGCTTTCTAGTGTTACCTTAACACTTATTTAGCCGGGATTATTTTAACATCACTGAGCCGAGGCGCGGCAATATTTTCAACGAAACTCGATCCGAGGCTGGTTCAGGCCGATAGTACTGGGAAGCACACCACCTCTTTCGATGCTAAGTGAACAATTTTGTCCAGTCCAAGCATGATAGGGCGCATTCCATTTCACTCACTCAGTGCTTTCGCATACCGTTTTTTAAACAATGGTGCTCAGTGATGCATGACCGGAGAAATGCCATCAAGGTATCACTGGAAAGAGTTTTGCTCCTACTTAAACAAATTGCGCCGGATGACGTATATACACACAAAGTTTTCCCCAGATTCAAAACGGATGACGCATAAACACGTTACCAGCAATTCTGGAACTGTCTATCAGCAAGGAAATGTGTGGGTGTGCTTTCCGGTAACATCGGACTGAACCCGCCTCGGATCGAGTTTCGGTGATGTTAAAATAATCCTGGCGCACTGGTTAAAGGTAATTCATGATTAATAGCCATAAAGTGTATACCTTGGTCAAATTGCCCCCTTTTTTCTGGATTTTTTCTGGATGATCATGGTTGTTTATTCGTTACAGAAATCCTCCCAAGAAGAAGAAGGGCCGCCGTTCGGAGCCACGCACGCTGCAGAGAGAGGATTCAGATAAGGTGTGGAATGAGCTGGCCTACTTCAAACAGCAGACGGTCAACGTTTTACAAGAACGGTAAACAACAAGATGTTTGTGGTACAAAAATGCTGTCGTCTCGATCCTGTTTCCGATTTAAATTGATTGGTTAAGGTTCTTGGAGTATGATCAAGGCTTAGATGTGCATATGCCTCCGCAATCAAAAGATAATTAGCTAGGTACCGTAGGACACATTAGCCCTGTATGCCTGGCATGCCATATGTGACCCGCTCCATCGTAATCAGGAATAAGTCGCTGGGGCCGTTTTACGCAATCGGTCGTTGAAGTGAACGCATGGGTGAAAATCGTGACCAAGTCGTTTTTCTGAACATTGTATTTTTAGGAAGTGTAGTTATCACAGATTATTGTCATTAATGTCTTGTATGTAAAAACGATCAATAAAGATGAAAATGAAGAGGATTTGTGTGCGCTGTCCGTATGAGTTTGGTCAATTTTGTTTATTTCAAAGCTGTTTTTCTCGGAATGTGGATTCAGCAAATAAATATACACCTGTCATCTTCATCAGACCATAACTCGATAACCTAAGAAGATACACACTTGTGATGGGTATCATTAGAAAGCTTATGAAATGCCCTTTCTCACCATGTGCATATCTCAAAAGGTCATTTCGAGACTTATTCCTGATTTCGATGGAGCGGGTCACATATGTGCATGAGTGTATTTTAGCACTTGTATACAACATCACACATTTCTTGCGAAGTCAGCACAAAGTGCTATTAACTGTTCATGCATGGGATCTATTATCAGTTGCTCATTCTGATTTTTTTTCCATTCCTTCTCACTCAGAATGAACCTCCATGAGGAGATGGACTGCCTTCGAGTTCAGACAGCTGCAGATGCCACCACGATTAAAGAACTCACAACATGTTTAGAACAAGAAAGACAAGGTTAGATATAGTCAGTGTAGTCAACACTTGCAAGATTAACACTTGCAAGATCAAAATTTGAGCTAACACGACTATAGCATTTTAATAAATACCTAGGAGAGTTGAAGGCTTCTGATTGGCCGAGACTCGATCACGTGCCGGTCATTATATGTAGTAACATCATGGGTTTTCCAAGGGCCGTTTTCTAAACCCCGGCTTTGGGCTGCACTCTGGCCACATTACAGACGTTTTCCTAGTTCCGGATCGCAAAAAATATTCATGCTGTTTTCGGCAAGTCTAATCCTCGAAATTTAAATGAAATAGGTTTAGTAGTTTACCTTGAGTGATGGAGAAACTACAGTTTTTGTTTCGATATTTATGCTCTTCTTTATTTTAAAATAGGCTACATACTGTACGACGTCAAATATACCGACATCCCTTTTTCTAGTTGTGGATCAGTTTAACCAATTCCGGATCGAGTAAAAAAACTGCTTCGTACATGTACATGTACGTACATGAACAATTATCGCGCTAGAACCAACCCGAATCAAGCCTATATTTCTGATAAAGTATTCATTAATTTATATAAATACAGTTTAAAATAAATGTCAAATACTTTAACTTCCAATAAAGTTTAAAAAGAGGACTTGCAAAGAAATGCTTTGAAATGTTTTGTCCGTGTACGTGTGTTGCGCGCGGCAACGATCCGATAAACTTTGTCCCGCCACCATGGAGACATTTCTCCATGGTCCATTAGAACACGTCATATGAAATCGCTTGCGCGCGTGCTGTTGATGCATGTATTTTACGGGCGATCCGGAACTAGAAAAAAAAAATGAACGTTCAGTCTTTGGCAGATTTGAGACTTTTACTTCGACTTATTTTTACTTATGTATCAAGAAGCTTGTATGTTTCTTTTCAAAATGCACTTCATCTAAACAAATAGTATTGGAGACCAAGCCATAACAAGGTAGGTTTTTATTTGAAGCGATCTGGAAGTACTAGAACAAATCCGGAACTAGGAAAACAACTGTCTGTACTGCTAAACTACATGAACAAAGCCAAAATACGAAAACGAAGCTGCGTTTGTAAAACGGCGTAAAAGAAGCCGCGAAGTCGCGAAATTTGGAGTATTTTCACCATTTTTCTCGTTAAAAAGGTATTTATTAAAGGTAATAACAGTGCGAGAACCCGGTTGTTACTGCGTGGTAATGACCGGGTTGGGGGATGACCGCTGGTAATGGACCTCGCCTTCGGCTCGATCCATTACCAGCGGTCATCCCCCAACCCGGTCATTACCACGCAGTAACAACCGGGTTCTCGCACTGTTATTACCTATTTAATTTCTCTACAAAGATCTGAATTTGTTAGCAATTTTATTCAAACAGCTATTTCTAATGCAGAAATAAATTTTATCTTTATTTATTTCTAGATTGTAAACATTTAAGTTTTGTCTGGTTTGATTATACAATAAGCCAGTTCGGTATCTCAGTGAAGTAGACCAGGTCAAAGGTTATTTGGAATACAATTTATGACGTACTGTCATGAAATGTTACGCAACTTATTTTTACTAAACGTAAGATTCTGTGGGGGTTACTCCACGCTTCAACCCAGTTGACACTCTTTATGAGAAGATTGAGTACAAAATGATGGACAAAGTCAATGAGATGGTCTCCCAGCAGTCAATTATACTCCATCCAAATTCAGTCAAGCTTGGTCCGCAGCACAATTCCACCCAAAATCCACCAAAATTAGGGATGGATTTCGATAGAGTTGAGAAGTTTAGGGTTTTATCAAGTCCATTATTACACATGCTTGTCTTCTTTTCATCAGGTGGAATCTTGTTTTCTCTTCAGAGTTGGAGGAGCAGCTGAGTCAAGTACGAGAAGCAAACGGAAGAGAGAAGACAGAGCGAGATCAGTCTGCAGAGCTGAGAGATAGGGTTAACGACCTGAAGCGATTGACGCAGAGACTAGAGAAGGAGAGAAATGGATTGACGAGGGACAAGAGCCACCTAGAGGCAGAGAACAGGTAACCTACAATCATCTTGTGTAGCCTTTATCCGCCAGAATCTAATCCAGAAAAAGGGTATTATTCTTCTGCCCTTACTATGCGAGAGCTAGAGATGGACTGTTTGAGTCGACTTGGCCGTTTATTGGAAGCTGTGTAAAACTGTAAATAAATAAGCAGTGTTGAAGTCAAGTACTTTCTGTAGAGTTCCGAGTACTGCCGAGTACTTAGATTGCCGAGTATGAGTTTGAGTACTTTGCCAACCGAGTAGAAGTACAGGTCTCCGAGTATAAGTACTTGTGCTTTCCGAGTACAAGTACTTGTACTTACGAGTACGAGTAATGACTTGAAAATAGTGCAAAATGTACAGGCAGCGCTGTGATGTTTTACTCCGTTTTGCACAAATTCTAAGTGTTTCTTGAATCCAAACTGTACATCAGTTGATACAGACAACACACAATCTGGTGAGTTGTGGTGGGCACAGATAACAAATTGCATGTAATAAAAACCCGACAAAACAAGCGCAAGTGATGAATCGATGTACGGTGATAAAACGTTGGAATCACGTAGACATCGACAAGTCATGCGAACGTGGTGCCATCAATCTAAAACTGGCCGCAATCTAGGCCCGATTTCCACTGCAGCCTTGAACTCTAGATTGTTTTCCAAACCTCAGCTTAGTCTCTATTTTGGTATTGTTTAATGCAGTTTAGCAATGGTGATGGATCCAGGATGGAGCATAAGATGGGGTTTGGAAAATGACCCAAGCAGGGCCGTTTTTTAAGCCCTGGATTCGGTGCATGACTGGCTCCATTCATGCAGGTTTGCAATAGGATGGACTCCTTACGGACTAAAGCAGGGGTTTGGAAAAGGCCCGATCGTGCCTTGCTCCAACCGCCCAAGTTAGTTGAAAGACCGTTTTTAGGAACACGTTGGCGTTTCACGTTAGCGGCGCGGCCAGTACATTGTGCGCAGATACGTCAAATAGATCATTGGGCGTAATTGGCCCAGGCACAGTCTGACCGGTATACAGATCCGCTCACGGGTTGCTGTTTTTTTTTGTCCAGATGTACGCGCAGAGGCTCCAAGTCGATTTCTTCGCAGTCAACAATTTGAAAGTATCGATAAAATAAAATAGGGCCGTGATAAGTCAAGTTTTACAATTCGTTTTTATCAAGTATCAAGTATCAAGTATAATAAAATTGATGATCAATTTATTTGGATAGTTTGATTGAAAACATTGATACATGGATTGATTGATGATTTGTTTGTGCCAATAACCAAGGTCCTTAAGAATGGGCGTGTCTAAGCAGCGAGCCGTGGAGGCTCAGAAAGAGACCAAGATGATAGACCTGAGGAGAACTGTCAACTATCTCAAGAAGAAACTGAGGCATCTCAAGCACAGGAAGAGGCATACAATGGGTGGAGTGTCATACAAAAGGAGCAAGACGGCCAAGGAGGTAAGAAGTGGACAAATGTATTGCCAAATCACTTTAACTTCCAATTAATATTGTGCAAACCTCATCCGAAACCGACCAGATTGGAAACTGGCTTCAGGTAAGGTCAGGTGTTTTTTCCGTCATTGCATTCGAATTGGTATGAGTATCGGTTTTGCGCTTGCAGTGTTTTGGTCAGGTCGGGTCGGTTTAGCCATCTTGTTATAAAAACTGAAATAAACCAAATATAATTAGGAAATTCATGTGGTACAATAATATTACAGAGCCTCTTTACCCAGTACTGCATATACAGCGTCAACCCCTGTGTGATTGTACATGTGGTTTGCGGTACAACGCACAGTCTGTAACAATCACGACAGGAGTGTTCCTCATTGCGGGTACGTTCTGGCACAAAAAGCAGACACAGTGTTTCGTAAAATATGTGACCTGTCACCACAAAATGAGAGTAAAGTCGCACTTTGTAATTTGGAGATATGGCCATCCAAAGTCAAAATATAAGGGGTGGTTTAAATTGAGAGTTTTTGCGTAATTTGGAAAGCCCAAGTCCTCCTCTACATATTCCCATTTTTTGGGTGAGATCAGATGATCGAAAATCTCTTAAATTACGCGTTTTTGCGTAGTGTTTGCGTAGTTAGTGTTTGGATTAAAGTCCATTAGTGGTCTAATTAACACGGTAATTAAATATGCAAATCAGGTCCTCGTAAATATCCCACGTTTTCGAAATTTTGATATTTTGTTGTTTATGCAATAGTTTGTATGTGTGGAAAATTTCAAGAAGAAATAATGATTAGAACATAGCTGTTGCTATGCTCAACCGAAACTTACTTGTCCTTTTTTGTAATCTTTTGCATGTTTTGTTTAAGATGTTTAAAGTAAGTTTTCTCACAAACACGTTTTGTGAAACCCATAACTTTCTAGAGCGCTGTAAAAAGTATTTATCGCAAAACCCCCAAGTGTTATATGTACCATTGGAAAGCTCTCTTTCTCAAGAATTTGAAAATACCAATATCTCAATTTTCAATATTTCCGACTTTACTCTCATTTTGTGGTGACAGGTCACATATATGAAGATTTTTTTCAAGTCAGATATAAAAATATATATATTTGTTCTTGCCTTGGGGGTGGGAGGGGGGGGGAAGGGGCGGGGGAAGGGAAGGGGCGGGGGGAGGGAAGGGGCGGGGGGAGGGAAGGGCCGGGGGGAGGGGCGGGGGGAGGGGCGGGTGATTGGATTAGCTTTGGCCGGTTCGGGCGGTTTTTCTAGGCCTAGGACAGTAGGGTTAAGCCCTTTCTTAAAAACTAGGATAAAAAGGCTTGCAGTATATCCACGTGAGGCTGTCAGTCACGTGTTTGTTCTGAAAAGAACCATTTGTTTACTTGGTGTTTGAGTAGTGTTCCCAATTTATTGTTAAGAACAAACTCATTGGCAGGTAAAAGTGAAGTAATGCATTGTTTTGAAGTAATGCATTGTCTCCTCCACTTTTGAATTTTTTTAGCACCAGGCTATTCTCAACCGTTCAATACAAGAGATGAGCTCCATTTTCTCTGATTTTGACGGCGATGAATGGGATGAAATGAATGCTTCCACCAGGTAAAAAGTCATCCAAAATATAATTCTTGCTCAGTTATTAGAAAAAAAAAAATGTGGTTGGCTGATTTTAAACAAGTATGTTTAAAACCAGCTCATCAATGTTCAGGCCCATTAGCCGGTTTACCTGCCAACCACAAATTGTATTCAAAAAGTCTAAACAAGTAAAATAAAATCACAATTTCCAACGATTTTTGTTCAACGTTTTGAAAAAAAACAACATCTAGCTAAATGGTATGTGACTCGCACACATGCCCTTATAATTATGGAGATATACATGAACATTATATGTGACCTGTTCCAACGAAACCCGGACAAAGTCAACTTTTTAGTTTTTCAGATTTTGCTTTTTTCAAATTCTCTAGGTTCTCAGCTTTAAAATGATGTATCATTTACATATGTAACCCCACCCTATCTTCCCTGGGATCTGGATTTAGTGATAAAACCATGACAACCTAATTATGAGATAAACAGCTTTGAAGTTCAGAAAAGCGTATTATTTCTATACACAAATGTTTCACAAAATTGACAAAATAACACACTTCTGGTAGACGGATTTTGTTCAAATTTGAGGAGATTGTAGATTAATAGTGAGTGACTTAGGAAAACCTAAAACCTAAAAATAGTAAAATCCATCCCGAAATGACTTCAGGAGTACATGTGACAAAACACATTGTGCGACTTTAGGCGCTTTCACACTGTCAAAAATCTCGGGGTTGGAACCGGTTCCAACCCCAAGATTTTTTTCAACCCTTTTCACACTACTAAAATTTCAACCCGGTTCCAACCCGGGTAGCAGGCTCTAGCCGGATCGAAATCAACCCTGGTAGGGACCAGGGTTGAAAATCTCAATCCGGATTGAAATCGCCTTTTTCGGCGTGAACCGTGTCGAAAATGATAGTGTGAACCGCCCCGAGTTGAGTTCGCTTACCGCCGATCCGTGTTGAGTTGTGGCGCGAAATCCTACGGAAATCGGACGCGCGGTACAAAGGTCAATACATGCGATCGACGTGACTAGTGTACACGTGTACAGTACATGCAGGGCCGGGTACCGGGTGTACATGTACATGCGTACTGTACATGTACTGGCACGTCACGCATGTTGTGCATTATGCGCTAGCGATAGCACACACGTGGTTCTTCACCAAACCCCAACACAACAGCAACAACACGCATCCAGGCATTTCTCTTCAATTTTTGTCCCAAAAAGACCGACAATAAAGCTGAAAGACCAACGTGGAATAAGAAGTAAAGGCCATGTTGACGATTTGGTCGGACGATGCGGTTTAGTCGCAACTTAACTGGACGGCGGGCACGTACGACAAGAAATAAGGTGTTCACGAAAATGTTTGAGGATCTCGAAGGTCAGGGAATCCACGACAAAACGGCACATAAATTAACAAATTTGAGGCGGGATTATAAGCATTGTGGGATCGGGAAAATCATCACAATGAGCGCGCCTTTTTTAATGCGATCCGTGTTGAGAAATGTGTAGTGTGAATGCACGGCGGCCCTAGCCGGATTGAACGTTACACGGTTCACTAGCGGCTGGTTCGCGACATGAACAGTGTGAACGTTGCGTCTTCGTGATCCGTGTCGAAAACAACCCATGCTGAACCGGGTTGGAACCGGGTTGGTTTCAACACGGTTTGAAACTGAGATAGTGTGAAAACGCCTTTTGTCCGGGTTTCGTTGGAACAGGTCACATATACGCTTGATAGACACGTGATATGGCATTGGGATTATTCATATATACGAACTCACTGGTTGTATTGCGCATGCTGTGGGAGGTTTTAGCCATCGAAAGGGTCATGGACCAGACTTTATAGGAGTCCAAATTTAACCTTACACCGAAAAGGTGTTCAAAACCCTTCGTCAAATGCAGAGACTCAGTCGAAAGGCACTTTTTGTTATTTTTTGGTATTGCTACGACATCTTTGATCCAATCTTTGATCATTTTGTACTTACGTTCGACCCCACCTGTAAAGGCTACAAATGCATTTTTGACAGAATTTGATCGCCCTTCAATCCAACCCTGAGAACTCTAGCATGCCATTCATTTGTGTAGAAACCTAATCCCTTTGTGTATAGCCAGCTTGCCGCCAACAATCATCTTGCGCCTGGCCTGAGATTGAATGTAAATAACAGCTGTGGTCGATCCTGACCTAGAAAAAGCCTCGGTGTACTTATGGCTGGCCTAGTAGGTTGTTGGGAAAGGGAGGGGGGGGGGGGGGGGGAAACGCCTTCTGCTTGAGCACCAAAGTGCAACCGTGTATATTCTTTTTGATTCGTGCCTCCGATGGAAAACGGCTGGTTTATTTAATACAATTAAAACAATACAAATATTAATGTAATCAAAAAGGTGAGAACAGTTTGATTCAATCATGAGGTATGAAATGACACACCCAGTGTTACACACCCCATGCAATAAATTGTGGCGCAAGTGAAATTACGCTATTGTGTACAGTTTTGTTGTAGGATCCGCTGCGGCGTGATTGTGAGATGATGTGTCGCATCTGTGTTGTTGTACTTTGTTTTCTTATCTTCTCAGCCCTAAGGAGAGCACCTCCGTGGAGAGTTTGGGCCAGCAGATTGTGGACACTTCTCGCTCTGGTGACACATTGCACACACCAAGACTGAGAAGTAGAAGTAGAAGTAGAAGTGGAGGTTCAGGAAAGCTCTCTCCATCTACCAGACAGGTGGGCATCAAAGGGGTGTACTTACTCACTTGTGGAGTAATGGGAGTGCATTCAAACGGAATGCACCCTTTGGGCGTTGAAACACCTTTCCGATGAAATGCTCACATTTGGAATAATGCACTCTTCTAGTATAGTGGGACTATCTGATTACCGACTATCCCATATTAGGGTATCGCATATGAGGGAATTTCTGACGACAAAATGTTGGTCCAAATAATTGAGACGTTTAAGTCCTGGCACAAAACTTTAGTCCAACCACACTCTGTCATGCAGGTACGTACCCACATTCGCATTTTTGTATCACTGTGGAGACATGGCTTTGTTCTCGTGTACAAAATGGTTAGAAAGTCGAGCACGTTTTTCAAAATGCTCCTATTTCAACCACAATTATTTTCCTGGGTTGAAATTTCGACCCAATATACCCTTTATTATACCCTAACCCAAACACTAACCCTAACCCATATCCTAACCCTAGTTTTTGAGTAATTTAAGTACAATCCAAAAATCTAATTCGTGAAATTCCTAGTGGAGACCTATTCATCTATAGAAATTACCCTTTGGAGACCTTTTCACTCCCATTGTCCACATTGTGTTCACGTCTCCAGAGGGTACCGTATTTCGCACCACATCATTATTCATTGCTTAAGGTTAGCACAATTTGATGTTGCTGTAAGAACAACATTTCTGCTAACTGTTAAGCACCGAAATGAATGGGCCGTGATTTCTCACAGGGAATATCCATTTGCTTTGTGTGATCTAAAATGTTGCACCATTCTGTAGATGAAAGCATTGACTCATATTTTGAGGTTTTATACAAAGTTTGAAAGTGTACAGAGGCAAGCTAAAAAAATGGCTTGTGTGTAAAAATAAAATGGGTCAATTTCATGGCTCTGCTTATCGTTTATAGCGAGAAGTCCCTGCTTTATGTGCATGCGTATATGTAGTTAGCAGTGCCATGAAATTGGCCCATATTTTTCAACACCTTTTTTTGTAACTGTACAAGACAATATTGGGCTCTGTTGTCGAGTATTGAGTAAATAGTGAATGGCAAGGAATGTGTATCTTTTGAAACATGACTAATATTGTTTTCAAATGCAAACAAGTTAAGAAAAACACAATTCAACCAGTGATATTAGATTTGTGATTGATTGTATTTTTGTCTAGCTGGCATCCATTCAAAAACATCTCCGTAGGATGGCACAGGCATATGAAGAAAAACCTGTTCAGGACGTCATCTTGAAGTCAGTTGCAACGCAAACCGAAAGAGGTAAGGTTTTTCTTTATTTTTACCAAATTATTCCCCATTCATATGCATCTATTAGTTAATGGTTATTGAGTAGTGAGAAAAGATACTTCCAACAGAGATGAGCTCAGTTGATAGGAGTGTCTCGATCTCAAAGTATTCAGGACAGACTCAGATCCCACTCCAGGATATTTCTTTATTTTGTTCTTATTATTCTAAACCCAATAAAATGGGGCAGTCCATAAATAAGGGGTCCAAAAGTGCATTATTTTTAGTGTCCCTCTTACACTTGACCTGTGTAATTTCCCGTGCAAATGTTATTGAAATCAACTTCAAACTGTTTTTTCATTTGTTTTGCAGGGACATTGCTACATGTAATAACTCTTGGAGATACATGTAGAAATGTTTAACATATATTTTTGGAATTGCAATTGTTAGTGCATTTTTAGCTTTTATATTGTCCATGACTTCTTGGTGTCACTCATTATTCTTATATAGAGAAGTATTGTGGTTGTTGTTGTATTTTTGTACTGAAATGGTAAATTTACATATTGTAATTTTTGTAAATTTAACTTATTGATGTAAAGGCCGAAATGAATTTCCCATTTGTTTGTGGATAATAAAGTAAATTGAATTGAATAGAAGCATCAAAGAATGTGTCCTGAATACAAAAAAAGGGCTTTGTCAAATGTAAACGGGGCACTTAAAATTGGACCCCCAACATGTCTAGGCAATGTAAGACTAAACTTACTAATTTATCTTTTTTGTTTGTTTGTCTTGTTTCTAGTTCTTGAATCTAGTATGATAGATGCTGGAGTAGGTGAATATCTCCTGGATGATGATGTAGCAAGTACATGTACTGGTAGCATTTCATCAAATAATATGGCTAGTTGCAGCACTATGACGGACAACACGCTCACAGAACAATCTGGTAATCATTCATAAGATGTATGTTTCTCGGTTCTTGTGGGGTTATCTAATTAGTTCCTATTCATATTGGTCATTATCTGCAGGTAATCTTGAATCTTTAATCCTGATTGGTCAATCAATGGCAACATTGTGGTATTAAGGCCCAGTCACACCTGGCCTGCGACCTAGCTGCCTAGCTGCGACTGAACAATTTTGGAATTGCGGGCAAATTGTAGAAAGAGCGCTTGACTGGTTTTAGTCGCAGCATGGTCGATGGTCATGTTCAAAACCTCTGACCTGCGATTCCAAATCGTAAGAGGTCGCAGACAGGTTTTACCACCAGTCGTGCATGGTCGCACCACCAGTCATAAATAATATCTTGGGTCATGTTGTTGCACGATTGGTCATGCAACTGGTCGTGCCACCTGTCGATTACTGGTGCCACCTGTCGTACGACCTAACAATCGATCGTGCAAGCAGTCGCTTATCGCCACCACAAGTCGCACGATTACCTACGATTGATCTTGCCATTGATCTTCTCCAATTGACCATTTGCGTGTGGAATTTAAATAATATCTGGTACACTGACTTGTTCACACAGTCGTGAACCACATAACGACCGAGGATCGATATTGTGTTTTCCTTTCTTCCTTTACTTAACCCAATCCCCATTGCTTTGCCATTGCACCGTCGATCGAGGACAGAATTCGGACAAGCAAACCGTCGATCGAGGATCCTTTGTTCCCTTTGTTCTCTTTTGTGTTTCGATCCTCGATCGTAATGCAAGACAAGAACACACAGCTTGGCACGGTTTGACTTTAAATTATCCAGACCAAATACACTGTTGCTATATCACGTGATTCGAGGCAAGCTCTTGCATATTTACGTTAGAGACGCTCAGCACCAATACATTGTTCACAATGGTTGAGAATGGTACAAAGACACCAGACCATTCCAGAGCCGGGGGTTGCTAGCGTAAGGCTTGCCCCGAATCACGTGATATAGCAACAGTGTCTTTGGTCTGGAGAATTTAAATGTAAACTGTGCCAAGCTGTGTGAACAAGTCAGTGTACCAGATATTTTTCAAATTCCACACGCAAATGGTCGATTGTTGGTGATTGCACGGCCACACATACCACCAATTGTAAGTTGACGTACCACCAGTCTTAAAGAGCAATCGCAGTATGCAACAGCTAATGAAGATTGTAAAAAACATTGCCGATTACAAAATATCAAAATTAGACTTTCGCGCCTATGACTTTTCACCTGATTTTATTGTTCTTAGACACGGAACTGAGAGACGTTGGTACCTCACCTCACATTCCTTTAACTAGATTGGCTCGTAACATCAGCCGTAGGTCCTATGGGGCAGGCACCAGTGGGTCTTCCATTGCCAACCTAAAGCAGAGAATTGCCTCACTTCAACAACAGGTAAGAAATCTTATCATCATCTTGTCACAGTTGATCGTCTCTCGTCTGAAGATCAGCAGCCGATTTCACGAAACCTTTTGCATTGGCGCAAGTCCCCTTACGCCACAATTAATTGCGTAAATTGCAAACGGGAACGCGTTACTTCAAGAACTTCCTGTATACGTGTTAAGCTAAAACGTATAAACTTAACCTCTCTAATGTTGTTGAGGTGCATTTTTTGGTAAGACGAGAGGCAATATGGCGGTATGCTTTTTCTGTATGCAACTCACTGTAAATTTATAAGAGCACCTAAAGAATAAAAAACACCTTTTTTTAATTTGGTTTTTAAAGTAGCAGCAGTATGGCATGGCCGGGTTTATTGTGGGATAAGACCGGTCCTATAAAGTGCGCCTAAAAGAGGTTATGCATGTACATGCATGGAGGATTAACAGGTATACACTCCAATGACAAATCGATTTAACACTCTAATTTGCTGCCAAACCCAAACCAAGCCAGTGTTCAGATAGAAACCAGAACCAAAATTGAGGGCTCATTTTTAACACTAGCTATTCATGATTGTTGGGATAACCATTTGTGACCCGCTCCATCGTAATCAGGAATAAGTCGCTGGGGCCGTTTTACGCAATCGTTCGTTGAAGTGAACGCATGGGTGAAAATCGTGACCAAGTCGTTTTTCTGAACATTGTATTTTTAGGAAGTGTAGTTATCACAGATTATTGTCATTAATGTGTTGTATGTAAAAACGATAAATAAAGATGAAAATGAAGAGGATTTGTGTGCGCTGTCCTTATGATTTTGGTCAATTTTGTTTATTTCAAAGCTCTTTTTCTCGGAATGTGGATTCGGCAAATAAATATACAACTGTCATCTTCACCAGACCATAACTCGTTAACCTAAGAAGATACACACTTGTGATTGGTATCATTAGAAAGCTTATGAAATTCCCTTTCTCACCATGTGCATATCTCAAAATGTCATTTCGAGACTTATTCCTGATTTCGATGGAGCGGGTCACATTTGTTCAGTTGTCACTGTTATTATCATTGGCATAACATTGATGTTTGATGTCCAGGTGTCACTGCTGAAGGAGTCTAAGACGTCCTTACAACACACTGCGAGTCGGCAGGAAGAGCTTACTGAGCAGCTACAGTCAGATCTCAACCTGTCCAATCAACGACTCAAAAACTCAAGACAAACCATTCAGGTACCGTAGGTCCTACATGTAACATGGAAAGGAGGGGAATGGGGGTACTCCTGCCTCATCTTCAATATTGATTCATTCAAATTGATTCAATTATTGTGAAGCCATCATTATTATTATTTCTACAATCAAATGGAAATGGTTGGTACTTAAAGGTAGTATACACCATTGGTAATTGCTTGAATTATCATGAATGGGTAGATTTGGGGGGTTGTATTTCATAGTAAAAAACGTTTAACTTACTTTTCTGAAGTTTTACAATCATGAATGCCGAGAAAAGCACGAAAAACAGTGTTTGTTTTCAACCGGGGTCGAGCCGTTATTTTTATGTTATCTTTGTTTTTTCGCGATCGCCGTCCGGCGATCGCAAATTTTTCTTTATAAAATTCAATTATTTGGAATAATTACACGATATCTAGCGCAATCCTTTTGCTGAATGCCTAGAATCATTATTTACTTTCAATTGAGTAAGATATTTCTTAATAATTCGGTAGTAAAAATTTTTGATATCTGCAAATGGTGTATACTACCTTTAAATGTTGAGCTCAGACCTAGAGTTTGCCCAAATCAGGTGCCTAAAAACCTTCTGAATCAGTTACGGCCAAGCAAAGGTTATGACCAACCCTTGAAGTGCTGTGGCGGTTTGCTTACCCCCCCCCTTCTTCCTTAAAAAAAAACCCAACTTACCCACATGTTCATGTTTTGGTTTGCAGAGGCTAACAGGGGAACTGGAGGAGAGCAACCAACAGAGGGCACTGTTTGAGAAGCAGCTTCAAGACGGAGAGACAGAATCTAAGAGACATGCTGATAGTGAACGCAAGCAGATGGAAATCAGGCTCAAGGTTGGAAATACAGTAAAAAAACAACTAATGACGGCAATCTGTACATCATTTGCATTCACCTGCCATTTTTTAAAAGTGTTTTGTCATTTAATGAACTCTAATGAACACGAGGTCCGCTGTAAAGAATCAATTTCAACGATTTTTTAAAATATAACTTGAATCCCCTCTTTGTGTTTCCCTTTCCAACCCTGCATACTTCTATGTCCCCTCATGTTTGTTTCTAGTCATTTTGCCTCTGAGGAATATCTTGTTAACCAGTTCGCGCCGTGATTATTTTACCATCACCGAGCCAACCCGCGGGATTATTTTTAACGAAACTCGATCCAAGACGGGTTCAGGCCGATAGTACCGGGAAGTACACCCACGCATTTCCGGCTTTGCTCGCTGCTGACAGACATTTCCGGCCTTGCACTTGGCGTGTTTATGCGTCATTCGTTTTGAATCTGGGGAAAACTTTGCGTTTATATACATCATCTGGCGCGAACTGGTTAAGATAAAAAATTTAAGTCCTCTTAATTTATTTGATTCAGAGTCGAAATGAGTTTAACATTTTCAAATTCTCAGCATTTTAATGTCAGACATTTGCATTCATCAATTCTGACGTTAAGGTTGAAATAATTTGGGAAGGCTGTAAGGACAACTATGCAAAATCTTGAAAGAAAATGTCGGCATGAATCTTGCAAGAGTTTTCTTGTCTGTTTTCTGTTGTCAGGCCCAGTCAGGTGAGATGTCTAGTAAAACCAACGTTATCAAAACTCTCAAGATGGATCTGGAAGCGAGAGATGCAACTACGAAAACTCTCCAAGAAAAGTAGGTGGCATTGCTACAACATTTGCTGATTGAAGTCTGTTTTATTTCAGTGCCGTGGCCTCGTGGTCTGGAGCATTGAATTTGTAATCTGTAGGTAAAGCTACAGGTTGGGGGTTCGAGTCCGGCCTGGGACTATGGTACGTGTGCCCTTGGGCAAGGCACTTTGTCACTCATTGCTTCTCTCCACCCAGGAGTAAATGGGTACCTGTGAGGGCAGAGATGGTTATTGTGGTTGAATTTAGCTACTCATGCGCTGAAATGGCAGCATCGAGCTGAATACTCCCCAGGGATCTGAGGTGGTATTTGGAATTTTTCATGGGCCCAATGACCGGGGTAATAATGTAAAGCACTTTGATACACCCACATTGTGGGAGTCTAAAGCGCTATATAAGAACTAACATTTAATCCTTTTTCAGCCAGGATTATTCAAACGTGCACTCCCTGGCACCACGGTATATTACAGCTGTGGTGAATTGTGGTGTTGACATTCTCTGTCAGTGTTTTTGTAAACTAAAACCATTGCCCTTTCCCCTTCACATACGTAGAGCAACATGCGTGTCACCCCAAAGTCACACCATGAATGCTGACTTGTTTATATTGTCTTTAGGGTGAGTCGGCAGGAGAGAGACATCAACCAGAAGAGATTGTTGATAGAAGATCTGAAAGTCCGAGCTAGATCCATAGACAGCGATAACAAAGTAGCAACACACGCTACGGTAAGCAAACAGTTTACATATATACAATTGTTGTCTGCTACGGTGCAGCCCATGTGTACATAAGCCTGACCCCATTTTTTCTCAAAAGCTTTTTTTTCAGAGAAAAGGAAATGGACTGTGGACGTGTGCAAGTCCACAATCCGTACCCTCTTCTTGCATTCTGTGGACATCTTTCGTTCACAGGTCTACAGTGAGTATGGAAAGTTTGTACAGTGGTTCGCGTGTTTATTATCTAGAGATGAAACTTTTTAGATTTTAATCAGAACTGGTTATTCTGTGTCAAATCACACACATTCAGGGTATCTCCAATATGACCTGACTCGGATTTGCCTGAAAAAAAAATCAAAAAAATGTCGTAGTATACCAAAACGAAGGAAAATCCAGTTTCAGCTTGATACCTCCAGCGGTTTTCCTGGTGCAGCCTCTCAACGTGTGGCTGTGACGACCCTTTTTTGCATCCACAAAGTGCTCATTGCATCTTTGAAGGCCTATATATAGTCCCATCCAATGAACTTGAATAAAGATTTAAAGCTGATAATTTGTGTCTAGACTAATTTGTGGCCATATTTTCAGATTCCCCGATCAGAAATTGCTTACCTTTTCAAATTATGAAGTTATGGACCCCCAAAATCCTCATTTTGTGTGCAGTTTAAATGTTTTTTTCTAAGATTTTGGGGGACAATAATAAACAAATACAGTTTTGCATGTATATTAATGTTTTGTTATCAAAATATGAACTTGACTGCATCAAAACAAGTTTCCCAGTGATCAGATCCTCAGCGGATGTATGGTGTGGGCCTAAACATGGTACCAGGACAAAGATTACCTCAACAACCTCCCAAATACAGTCAACCGGTTGACCTCGTGGATTCATGCTTTTGACTTTATAAAGTTACATGTTTTATCATCATTTTAAAGCAAAAAGAATTTGATTTTTTAGGTCCTTATACAGTATGGACTATTAAGTGCATAACTTCGTTCAGTGGTAACAATTAAAAACTAATAGGGGTATTAAACTTTGTAAACCATTTTTTGCTGTACCTCATGCAAATTAATGCTTGTTTGCATTGATAGGATCAACACATTTATGTTCATTTCTTCACCCTATTATCTGCACACATTTTTTCAAGATCCTTAATTTAACCCTCCAACATTTTATAGGATTTCCTTAATTTAACCAGTTCGCGCCGGGATTATTTTATCGAAACTCGATCCGAGGCAGGTATGGTTCAGGCTGATAGTACCGGGAAGCACACCCACGCATTTTCGGCTTTGCTTGCTGCTGACAGACATTTCCGGCCTTGCTCGTGCCGTGTTTATGCATCATCCGTTTTGAATCTGGAGAAAACTTTGCGTGTACGTCCTCCGGCGCGAACTGGTTAAGAACTTAAACTATAGTAGCAGATTCACACTTTTGTACTTGTGACATTTTTAGGAGTTGCTGGAGGAGAAGATCTCAGCTTTGACGGAATCGATTGAAAAGAAGCGAGTTGAGATTGACTCTATAAGGAAACAGCTGTCTATCGTTACCAAGGAGAAACGAAGCTATGAGCAGCTGTACATGAAATGCAAGACGGAACTGGACAGAAAGGTACGAGAGCTAAAATGTGAGACCTTCTGGCAAAATGAGGTTGAAATAAGGGTTTCAGGTATTAGGAAAAATGTCGGGAGCAAATGTGACCTAATGGAATTCTGTAACAATAATAATCAAATAATGCTGTCAATTTGTCTGTTAATCCTTCTTGTCTCAATGACACAAAGGAATGTTTGTTTACGTTAACACATAACACATGACATTATGAGCAGTTTAACTTGTTGGTCGTGTGTAGGATTCCTGTGTATGAACCTGGACATCTGAACAAATATGTTGATGATGATGATGATGATCATGCTTTTGTAAAGCGCCATCTATCTAGTTGCCTATTCCGAGGCGCTGCCAGGAACACCGGGGCGAACCCCTTTTCTTAGCGAAGAGTGTTACTGGGTTCTTTTACGTGCATTACACAACGCACGGGACCTACAGCTTTACGTCTCATCCGAAGGACGAAGCAATAGTGGTTTGCCTTGCTTAAGGACACACGTGTCGACACCGGGACTTGAACCCACGCTCTGCGGAACAGAAAACCGAGTTCTTAACCGCCCGACCACGACACTCCACATGTTCACATGGACTTGTACACATCTTGTTTGTTTTGCCCTTTCATTTTTTAAATTCCCTATAAATGACATTCAAAACCTTTACTTTCATTGTTGGACAAGTTGCCAAGTATCTACCACGTCTTCCAAGATTATGCTGGGTGTCTGTTGCCCTACGCGTTTCATCCTAAACATCCTGCAGACATGAAACTTGACCACAAATCATCCACACGCATCTGATGTTGCACGCGGCATTTTAGTCTCCAATAACCAATCCACTAATTAGTTTAATTAGATACTTTCCTTTTCCAATGTTGTAGTATAGACATTCCATGCATGGACAACTTTGTGAAAAAGTGCGAAAAAAAGTTTTCCACTTTGTGTAAAGGTGTGAGAATCGGTTTCCCACTTTGAGAAAAGGTGTGAAAATCGGTTACCCACTAAAAAGTTTGAAAAACTGTTTCCCACTTTGTGAAAAGGTGTGAAAATCGGTTACCCACTAAAAAGTTTGAAAAACTGTTTCCCACTTTGTGAAAAGGTGTGAAAATCGGTTACCCACTAAAAAGTTTGAAAAAACGGTTTCCCACTATGTGAAAAGGTGTGAAAATCGGTTACCCACTAAAAAATTTGAAAAACGGTTTCCCACTTTGTGAAAATGTGTGAAAATCGGTTACCCAATAGAAAAGTTTGAAAAACTGTTATCCATTTTGTGAAAGGTAAAGGTGTGAAAATCGGTTACCCACTAAAAAGTTTGAAAAACTGTTTCCCAATTTGTGAAAAGGTGTGAAAATGGGTTTCCCATTCTAAGGGTAACTTTCAATTCCACTGTACTGTACTCAATTCCAGAGTGCACTGATCTGGAGCTGCTGCAGGAAACTGACGTGATGGAGTAAGGTGCTATTTAAATTGTGTTATTGTCACGGCCATTTTGCAGGTGAAGTCTCTCCAAGATGCTCACATCAAGTTAGCTGAAGCAGAGACCATCTCCACTGAGCTGGAGGTGACTGCAGGACAGCAGCTGAAGCAGCTAGCCAGGCAGACGGAGCAGGCCCTAGAAGCAGCTCGGGGTAAACTCAAGAAGACCCAGGCACAGAATGGAGAGCTCCAGGTATTCATTAAGGTAAGACAGACCCAATCTCTTCAGAGACCTTATACCTGTTTTGCTGTAATAATCTTTTTTTATTGCCAGGATAGTCACGAGTAAACCATTGTGCATTTATTTTTGACGAGCTGTAAAGCTGATCTATGCGAGCCTATGTAATACTGATATCCGTTGGTCCACCCATATGGATGTTATCCCTATATTTACATGCACTGTGGGACCCGAAAACGTAAAAACCTTTTGTTACAACGAAAAACGTAAAAAAGTAGAGAATAGGCTCCATTGTCACCTTTTGTAATATGTAAAAAGAGGACCTATTGTACGTTTTTCCTTCTTACAAACAGATTTCGGTGATGTATGCTTTACTTGGGGACAAGATACACAAAGCTTTTAGCCCTCCCCTTAGGCATTTATGGCAGTGAGAGCCTTGACAGCTATAGTTAAGGCCAGAGTATACCACTTGCAGCTATCTCAAAAGTAACCAACTAAATCACTGTTGAAAGGCTTGTTTGTTTGAAAGATGCTGATTTCTAGGGGTAGACTGGCCATCGGGAGGTTCGAGATGAATCCCAATGGGCCGGTTCACTTATTCTTGAAGTGGGCCAGCGCGACGGTGAGAGTTTGTACTTATAATAGTAAATGTATGTGCGATGCGGTCCACGACCGAGCATGGGCCAACCCTCCCTCTCTGTCTATAGGAACCCTGGTAAGCGTGTGTATGTGGGCAAGTGCATGTGAATGACCCGGGCTGAATTTGTGTCCCAGTCTGCCCCTGCTGATAACACTAAACTCCCAGTGGAATTCTTCTTTCTAGTAGGTTTTCACTTGGAAGAAAACAATGAAAGCTCTAGGTCATTTCAAAATATACGTCTCAGAGACGCATTTTATTGGTCAGTTCAACATGCGCGACATGTGGTGTGTAGCTACAATCTGCTGAATGAGAACGTGCACCGAATGCTGTGTTATGAACGCAATTCCAAATTTGCTAAGTCAAGTCCTAGAATATTGTTTTCTTGGAATATACAGGATTTTTTTGGGCTGCTTCAAATGAAAAAAAACGCACAAATGACAAATGGTGTATTATACCTAATAAATTGCACTGTCCAGTGTGTTTCCTTAGATAATATTCTTTCGAAATCGGCTTTGTGCATGAAATCGGTAATATTCACTTGCTCCAATATTCACTTGCTCCAACATGTATGCAGTCTGAAACTGTATTGTTATTTATAAAAACTAACGAAAACAAACACCTCACAAATACAAATAACAAACCGTAACCAACACATCCTTTAAAACAATTTATCATATACCGGTATGTTTAACTTGCATAGAGAGTACAATATTTGTATTAAACGTAACAAAAAATTATATACATGTTTGCAAAAATGCTAATATAATTACATCTACGTGAATAATATTCATAAACATTTCGTATCATACAAAACTCCAGAGGTTCATTTATCATATGAATCTTTGACAACTGTTGCAAACTCGGTTTGAAAATCGAATTTGAATATAATTACAGATGTAAGAATAGTCATAAAGCAATCATGAACGGTGAAACAAAAGATTCCATAGTGCCATCTTCCTCTTAGTATCTCTCAGTAGCCTAGGCCAAGTTCGATCAAGGAACTATAGTGGTTAGTTTGTGATGTCATTAGGGCATGCGCACTGAAGTTGAACTGCGAACGACTCTAGTCGAACTATTGACCATTAACTGCCAAACTGGTCCTCTCTGTACTGTGCTATTAAAGCGACTATTGGTTACCATCGATGCGACCAACCGCGGTAGGCTGGTCGTGAATAGTCGACTAGACTAGTCCAACCATCGTCGACTAGCCTTAGTTCGATCAGAGTTAGTCAAACTATAGTTAACTATAGTCCTTGATCGAACTTGGCCCTATATGTGGAAATTGTTTTCATTTGTAACTCTCCAATTTTTGCCGACAGAGGGCCTCCTTTAGGTTTACAGAGCCACAGGTGAAATTGGGACAGCAAACCTTACATGAGCACAAATTTAGTGCTTCGATTAAGTGCTTCCAATTTGGGTCTGTTAAAGGTAGTATACACCATTGGTCATTGCTTGAATTATCATGAATGGGTAGATTTGGGGGGTTGTATTTTATAGTAAATATCGTTTAACTGAGCTGTCCGAAGTTTTAGAATCATGGATGCCGAGAAAAGCACAAAAAACAGCAGGTTTTTTCAACCGGCGTCGAGCAGTTATTCTTATGTTATTTTTGTTTTTTTGCGGCGATCGCGAATTTTTCATTATAAAATTCTATTTTTCGGAATAATTACAGGATATCTAGTGCAATCATTTTGCTGGATGCCTAGAATCATTATTTATTTTAAGATGAGTAGGATATTTCTTAATAATTCGGTAGTAAATATTTTCGATATCTGCAAATGGTGTATACTACCTTTAAGGCTAGTTAGTGCCTGAGTATTTCCATAAATAAGGTGCCATGCATCTTTATATGCATAACTTTGTACATAAAGTATTTTCTGTACTTTTTGCAGTTTCAGTATGTGGTAATGGTTTATCCTTGTCACTCAAAACATGAATCTTACAGATCAAGTGTATCTTCTTCATACATTGTTCCACGTGTAACGCGGACACCAAAGTTGGTCACGTAATATCATTGGTTTTTTTCTTCTCATAAATATATGCATGATTACAATAACAAAGTTTGAAATTCATTTATTTCATAAAGTGATTACTATGATTACATACAAAAAGAAATTCAAACATTTTGAATGGAATACTATTATATGGTACATATACAAGTTATGGTTGCACAGTGTATATAACAGAGACACCCGTTGTTTTGTGCAATATATTTATCTGAAAATGTATAAATGTTAAGTGCCATTTATTAGATTATGAAATGTTTAGATTTCAGAAATTTTAAAACAAAGCCAACAGATACATGGCACAAAAAGAGATTTTGCTCAGTGTTGTTTAAATAATCTCGGCGCGAACTGGTTAAACATTCAAATGTTCCTAAGAGACACAAGCATCTTTACTGCTTTCCTACATATGAATTTTAGACATTCTCAATGCAAACAAAACAGAGTATGGCACAAATAAGTCACCAATTTCACACGTACATTTGTAACATGTTGGTGGCCCTGTTACACGGTAAACCGTGTTTTGTTGTCATGTAAGAAGAAAATAAAGTCAGAAAATCAAAAATTGATGTTCAGTGTACTACCCACTGACCTCTATACATGGACAGATCATCCATTGTTTCATTTTGAAGTCGGCATGCAGAGAAGTGCAACATGGCGGACCCACGAAGTCACTCTGTGAGCCAATGAAATGTCCAGGTGTAGAGTTCAGTTGGTTGGTAAATCCACTGACCTCTACAACTGGACATTTCATTGGCTCACAGCAGTGACGCCATGTTGCACTTCCAGTTCGCGCCGACTTCAAGTGTTAGCACAGCAGAATATGGACAATGATCCGTCCAGGTGTTGAGGTCAGTGGTACTACCCCCAACCAGTCCTATGCGTTCAAACTGCAAGAAAATATTTTGCAACAATGTCTCACTTTTGGACCCCTTATTTATGGAATGACCCATAAGACATACATGTAGGTTGCATCGTTGCACGCATCGCAACCTATCAATTTTATGTCTGGAAATTTTGACAGATGTCCCAACTTCAGGTCTGGTTCCTTGGCTCTCGTTAACATTAAATGATAATTGACCCCCCCCAAAATTTTGCTCGATAAAGTGATAATTTGCTTCATTAATATCTAAATTTCAGATAGAAATATGGATATTGTACACTACAACTTTGGCTTTTTTTAAAACAACATTTACAATTTTCAAAATATATTTACATATTGTCTACATGTACCGAAATTTCTGTGCTCTTAGTAAACACTGTTATCCAATAAAAACATTAATTTCATGAATAAATAACTGGTGGGAGTTACCCATTACAATTCATATCTTACTTTTTTAAGTCAAAAATTTCAGAAAACAAATTATATGTTCGATTTTACTAAATGCACACCGAAGTGCATAATTCAATTACACATTTTTTGTGTTATTTTTTTCCACAAAGTAAATTTATGACCCGAAAAGGTTACTTCTGATAAAAGGTTTAAGGTGGCGCAACCAAGGCACTGAAAACAGGCTAATATGGTAATAATGTGTTTGGAATGGGCACAAATGTTTACATTTGTAATAAAAATTCTAAACCTGACCTGGGTTATACTGGTAGTACATATTTATGTCCTAGGTGGACTCCAACATTCCTTGTTAGAGTTAAAAGTGGCTTCATAAATCTGCCTTGGTTTAATTGGCCTCCCGAACCGTCTAATTAGAATTTACTTGTCTCAAGCATAGAGCAAGGAACAATTCTTGCTTAATTATGTCTTAAAGGTAGTATACACCATTGGTAATTGCTTGAATTTTCATGAATGGGTGGTTAGGGGGTTATATTTCATAGTAAATACCGTTTAACTGACCTTTCCGAAGTTTTACAATCATGGTTGCTGAGAAAAGCAAGAAAAACGACTTTTGTTTTCAACCGGAATCGGGCAGTTTTTCTGTTTTTTCGCGATCGCCGTCCAGCGATAATGAATTTTGGTTTATACAATTCTATTTTTTGAAACAATTACAGGATATCTAGAGCAATCGTTTTGCTGGATGCCTACAATCATTATTTACATTCAAATAAGTAAGATATTTCTTAATAATTCGGTAGTAAATTTTTTCGATATCTGCAAATGATGTATACTACCTTTAAGCATTTAAACAAGATTTTTTTTTCACAAAGTAGATTTATGATCCTAAAGGTTACTTTTGATAAAAGATTTATTGTACAACCAAGGCAAAACTGTTGTGACATGTCCATAAATGCCAACCTTAAACAGCCATAACTTATTAACGGATGGTCCGATTAAAGCGCAACAAACTGCATTGTACAAATTAATTTATCCTCTTTTCTAATACCTGAGAACCCTCTAGTTGCCAGTTCTGTCTCATTTTGCCAGAACTCCCTTACATATAGTAATGATGTGTTTGGAATGGGGACAATGTTTACATTGGTAAAAACAAATTCTAACATTCTTGTTAGAGTAAAGAGGGTTCATAAATCTGCCTTTGTTTGGACTCCGAAGTGTTCAATTAGAACTTGTCTCAAGCATAGAGCAAGGAACAGTCTTTGCTCAATTATGTCTCCAGCAACATGACCCTATAGGATATGTTTGTATAGAATGTTCAGAGTATTAAGACCTGTGCACAATAGCTTGATTGTTTCCCCACCTTTAAATCTTTTTGAAAACTGGGGCCAATTTCATAGAGCTGCTAAGCACAAAAATGTGCTTAGCATGAAAATTTGTCCTTGGCAAAAACAAGTTTACAGACCAAATTTCCATGTAATCTTTATTGCTTTTGATTGATAATCAGCTGGTTGTTTGCTTAGCCATGAAAAACCCATATAATTTTGGCTGGTAACCTGTTTTTAATGAGCAAGACTTTTTTGTGCTAAGCAAATGTTTGTGCTTAGCAGCTCTATGAAATTGGCCCCTGGTCACAGGCTTGAGTTTGTACTTAAAGGTAGTATACACCATTTGCAGATATCGAAAATATTTACTACTGAATTATTAAGAAATACCTTACTCAATTGAAAGTAAATAATGATTCTAGGCATTCAGCAAAAGGATTGCGCTAGATATCCTGTAATTATTCAACAAAATTGAATTTTATAAAGAAAAATTCGCGATCGCCGGACGGCGAGAGCGAAAAAACAAAGATAACATAAGAATAACTGCTCGACCCCGGTTGAAAACAAACGCTGTTTTTCGTGCTTTTCTCGGCATCCATGATTGTAAAACTTCGGAAAAGTCAGTTAAACGATATTTACCATGAAATACAACCCCCCAAATCTACCCATTCATGATAATTAAAGCAATTACCAATGGTGTATACTACCTTTAAGTGGTGGCTTTGGCCCATTCTGATCTCTATTAGCCTCTATGAAAGGGTTAGTCTTTCCAAGTTAGAACATTGTGGCAGACAACACTGAAGGCCAGAGGGTCTGTCTTTGTGTAGTCTCTTTTCTGGTCTACTTGATCTACATTGTACATGTATTTGGAGTCTGTCTCCTTAGGAATATCATGGAGGAATAAGCAAGATATGCGACTGAGAGAACCCCCCCCCCCCCCCCCCTTGTATCAGATCAATGTATCAGATGACAGGCAAAATTACCAAGGATTACTATAATTAATCTTTGAAAATCAATATTACATATGATTTTTAAAACGCATATAAGGGTAGGTCAAACCTTGGTGGGTGGCAAACTGGCAAGATTGCTTCTGATATATGCAAAATATAAAGTAACATCATTGTGACGCCATTGGTTAATTTTGTTATGAACTATAATTTTTAAAGATTTCATTCGACTCAAATTTGTAGTTTTATTTTCTTCATATTGACTCCAAACACGAAACAGACTAGGGCCAAATTGCAAAGGTGTAAATTGGCAAGTGTGGTCTTGATGATGTAATTATGGGGCATGTGATGTCATCTTAAAGAAAGGTATGTGGACCTGTGAAAATACCGGCGGGGGCCCGGACCCTTAAACTGCAAGGGAAACGGCCGGCCTTGCGGGACAAATTTAGACAGGGTGCCGTGTGTCTGGGGAATCCTCCGTGGCCCACCTTCCACGGGATTCTCCTGGAAAACTGCCTAGAATCAGTCTATCGTTATACTTCTATACAATGGTTTTTCATTCTTTTGAATCGTTCTCATTCTTTTCCTGTGTGATAATTGTTCCTTCTGACTCCAAGTTCTTATATTCTCCACAGTTCACTTGATTGGTTTTTTTTATTACTAACTATTGTCTTATATTTTTACACATTCCCGCCGTGAATATGGCCACTGATGCCGGTACGACGTTAAACCCAAAACTCACTCACTCACTCACTCACTCATCTTAAAGGTGCATATTTTAAGGTCCTAGAAAACTGTAAGCTCGATTGGTTCAAACTTGGCATGTGGGTTATAGTTATAAATATGTTATACATGAAAGTTGAAGTGACGTCATGATTACGTCATCATACGATTATTTATGAATTACCGGTATTACTTCATTTAAAATAAGTTTAAATTCGATTTAGTTTTTAAATTGAGTTTAATTTGTGTTGAATGGTTTTGAATGGTTTTATAGTGCAACGGTTCAATCTCTGAGAAATGAAATATTGTGGTGTATTTGTGTAAAAAATTTCAAGTGCGGAAAAGCCCTATGTTCTGTTCATTGAACAGAATAGTTCTAGTTCTAAAGATTGTAAAGCATGTAACCTGAGAGCCAGAAATCCATATTCTCAAAGTAATTCTTAGATATTTCAATTCTCAACCAGATTTGATCTCCAGCGCGACAGTCTTTTATAGCCAGTAGGAAACCCGACCCTGTTATTAGAGGATAGAAGTTATGCATCATCTGAAACCTTCCACCGATATAATTAGTAGCAATCTGCAACACGTAGGTCCCTGACACCCCTATGGTGTACCTGGACACCTCAAAGTCAAAGTACCCGCCTGTGTTGGTTGAGATGTTGTAGTCGATTCGGAAGGTTCCCGCGGTGTAAGACACAATATTCCTGACCATGAACTCGGCTTTTGGCAAGCCAGGACCAGGCCTTCCCCGATCACCAGTGTGGCCCTCTTTACCCTGTTCCCCCTGAGGTCCCCTATCCCCTATTCCAATTGGTCCAAGCACCCCTTTGGGTCCTATGGGGCCAGTTTCTCCCCTATCACCAGTCAGACCCTTTCTACCCTTCCGTCTGTTCCCATTCACCCCTTTTACTCCGTTTATGCCAATAATCCCTTTAGCCCCACGGAGCCCTTTCAACCCAAATTCGCCAACTTCCCCAGGATCTCCCTTGTATCCTTTTTCTCCTCTAGAACCCTGATTTCCATCTGGTCCTGTTCTCCCCAGTGGACCTATTGGCCCAAGCATCCCTACCCGGCCAGCAGGACCCATCTCTCCTGGATCGCCTTTGATCCCTGCCGGTCCTGGCTCCCCTTTGTTGCCCCTCCCTCCATCTCTGCGTTCTCCCTTCTCTCCCTGCCTGCCCGGCATCCCCTTCCGTCCTGGGTAACCGGGGATACCATCCACACCAGGCATCCCATCTTCACCGGGGCAACAGATGTCAGATGAGTTAAGATCTCTTGATGCAGACTCTGTCTCTGTCGGTCTGTCTGAGAGTAGAAGAAGCAGGAGCAATGAAATGATGCAGACATTGTTGGTTCCCTCCATAGTAGATCATTGATATCGTGATCGATCCTTCACTCTCACTATCCCTTGGCAGCTTCCAAATATTGAACTAGAGTGATTTGCCACAACTTGTCCTGGCGATAAAATAAAAAAGATATTAGAAACAGCAAAAAAACAAAAAAAAACACCTTACAAGGCTTCCCAAATATCCAAAATTCCTTCACTTAAAGGTAGGATACACTATTGGTAATTGCTTGAATGGTGGATTTGGGGTTGTTGTATTTTATAGTAAACATCATTTACCTGACCTGTCCGAAGTTTTACAATCATGGATGCTGAGAAAAGCAAGAAAAACAGCGTTTGTTTTTAACCGGCGTGGGGTATTGGATCTTCTAAAATGTTTTTTTTTTTTGCGATCGCCGTCTGGCAATTGAGAAAATGTACACAAATTCAATTTGTTAGAACAATTACAGGATATCTAGCGAAATCATTATTTACTTTCTAAAAAGTAAGATATTTATTAATAGTTCGGTAGTAATTTTTTTCATGATATCTGCAAATGGTGTATATCCTACCTTTAAGTAAACTTGGCAGTGTTTGAGAAAAACATTGCAACATATACATACTTTTGCATGTTACATATATTCTGTTATTAGACAATGCTTTTTTTGTAGGAATCTCGTGGTCACAAGAATGATGAAATTGGTCCCAGGCCCTTACAAGACTTCCTCAGCAAATGCTTGTTGATGATTTATTTTTACCACACTTGTCTGATTCAGGCCATATGAAGCAAGATATAGGACGCAGATAAGGTCCCCTACTTTGTGGTGGTCAATGTTGATGTTTCTCAGTAATTATTTTTTAGGTTTTTAGGGGGGGTGTATAGGAGAGTGTATAGGTATGGGGAGGGGGAAGGGGGGACCGATGGGGGTGGGGGTGGGGGGGGGGGGAGGGGGGAGGGGGGAGGGGGGGGAGGGGGGGGGAGGGGGAGGGGGAGGGGGAGGGGGAGGGGGGGGGGGGAGGGGGGGGGGGAGGTATGTAGGTCCCATGTCTTGCTGGGTGTAATTCAGGCAGGAATATCCTCTCCTGTTCAGAGCCAGGCATTCATGTCACTCCTAAACAAACTTGGCAGAGAAATATGTGTCATGGTTAGTGGTTTGACACCCTGGGCCAACACTTCCACTTGATGATTGATGTACATGTATAGAAGCTGATACAGGTATACACTGTTCCCGACCACACAGAAGCGAGCTTTTGATTCGGGAGGGAGGCAAAGAAGATGGTAAGCCAAGTAAAAACATTGATCCGCGCATGTGCGAAACCGAACAGGTCTCAGTCCTGTTTAGTTTGGGAACCCCAAAAAACAATTTGGTTATGACCTGTGATCCCCATAGGACACAGGTGCTCCCAAATATAAGCGCTACATTGGACAGTCACAATTTGCTTGGTAAAACCATAGTAAAACACTCAGTTACCCAAGCCCATCTAGATACAACAGGACGAAGACATGATTAATTTTTTTCACTCGGCTTACCGTCCTCTTTTTCTCCCGTCCCGAATCGAAAGCTTGCTATTGTTAGTCATGTGCACAGTGTGTTCGGTTAAACTCTTTTTTGATTCACATCATAAAAATGAGTACATGTAAGTCTTTCAAGAACCTAAGAACTGAATTTAATTGTCTCGTGCACTTTTAAACTTTAACAGCTTAAAAAAAGAAGAAGTACGTGTTGTTGATGCCATTCTTCAAACAATTGTATTTTGAAGTTAACCAACTGTTATCGATGCTCGGCCCCTGAACTAACAGAAATCAACCAGTCATCACACATGCATATCAATCTACGGTACATTGATAAATGGAATTCAGAGCTTCCTAAATTTGTAAATACCAGAGCCAAACAAAATTATATGAAACTTTCAAGCTTAACATTTTTGTTCAATAGGACTGACATTAAAGCTAGTATACACCATTGGTAGTTGAATTATCAGGAATGGATGGATTTGGGGGGGTTGTATTTTATAATAAATATCGTTCAACTGACCTGTCCGAAGTTTTACAATCATGGATGCTGTGAAAAAAGCAAGAAAAGCGGCGTTCATTTTTAACAGGCGTGGGTAGTTGTTCTTGTTATTGTTCTGGCAATCGTTATTTTGTTTTGAATTAAACTTTTTAGAACAATTTAACAGGATATCTAGCGCAATCATTTTACTTATTAAGTATTAAACTCCTTTGGGATTGAGAAAATATTTGCTGCCACATTATGTTTAACCAGTAAATTGTAATAATGTTCCCTGTGGGAAGCCACATTAAACATGACATGCCACCACGTTTGCTTTGCCCCAAAGGAGTCTGGTGGACTTCATGCTCTAAAACTCTTAACATTTTTAAACATCAGCCGTCCATTAATGTGAATGTCAGCACATTGAGTATGTGTGCAGTTAGTTTTGCTGTTGGAAATGTTCATATTAGCCTAATCTTAACATTGAAATTTATGTATGTAATTATAAGTAAATAGGGAGCATACAGTGTACTTTTTACATCATTGTTAATGTACACATCTTCTATTTTAATAAAAGAAGGTTTAAGATTGAAGACAGAAGGTTAACTTAGATTGAAGACAGATGGTTTAAGATTGAAGAAGGAAGATTTGAGTAGAACAATTTTTCATGTGTAAAAAGTTAAACCCTAACTCCCCAGAGTGTGTAAAATGAAGGATTCAGGATTATTTTAGGTTTATGTAGTTAACATGAGACTTTATTCCTAACACTATTGAGTATTTCTTCTGGATTTTTATGTGGAATTGCCTGAATAATTATTGTTTTCATGCGCCATAAGTTTTATAAGAACCCAGCATTTTTGGTTAGTTAACACTAACCTTTCCAAATCAGTCTCTCCCATTTGGTGAATTTGTATGGATTATGAATAGACTTTGGTCAGGAGGCCTGAAGCACAGCTAGAGGAATCTAAATGATTTTGTCCAACTTGCCGTACTATTGTTGTCATTAATATAGTTATGTGTACGTCCATCAACAGTCGACCACCTCTTGTGGTTCCATTATCCCATGTAGGCTTATAAGAAGCAGAGTGAGTGATGGATTTGGTTCAGTACCCACATGTACATGTAGTTTAAAAAAATGTATTGGGGGTTGTCACAATCAGTTCACTGCTGTACTTGTTGTTTTATGTTTATTGATAGTTTTTGTAATGTATTTGTTTGCCGTCTTGTTATTCCTGTACAGGGGAAAAGTGCTGGGTGAGTAGTGGATTTTGCTCAGTGAATCACTCACAAGGAAATTACTCACGACTAGTTGAGTAATCGCGAGTACATGCACATGTAGTTAACAGATTTGTTATAATTGAGCAGAAAGAATGAAACACGTAACATTATACATGTACAACGTAAAGTGACAACTTTCATCAGGGAGATAACCTTTCTATGAAATGTTGTCGGTCATTTACCTGAAATTTATTTGGTGGGAGTGAAATCCTAGGGGAAGTGAGGTGGAGCAAATGATTCCTTGATTGATGCATGTAGCTTCATTTATAACATTCAGACAAAAGGCAGCTTTAGTGCAGAAACAGCAAAGTAGTTACTTTATCCAAGTAACACTGTAAAATGGCTACAAATTGCTACTCGTGCCTGGATGAGTACTCGAGTAGATGAAAAATCATGAGTAATACAAGTAGCACAAACTACTCGCGAGTACTTCAGTACTCGCATTACTCGCTCAGCAGTACAGGAGACACACAATAACAATAACAATAACAATTTTCAAAACAATACCTAATTCTCAATACGAAAATTAAAAAAAAAGTAAACAGAATACTAGTAAAAATAATCAAGAGCCAAGATAACAGTGAAATTGGATTTTACTTTCATTTGTGATCATCACTTTACTTCAGATTTGTTTTATTCATCATCAATAACTTGATCCAATCATGGAGGAAGGAAAACAGAGTCTATCGTCCTTGGAGCAAGTTATGCACATGCTTATCCCGCTGAAAAAAAGAAAATACTTTACTGATTCGTCTGCAACAGTTGTTCTGCATGGTCATTAGCGATAATTGGACACTAAAAATAACAACTCGATGAACTTGGCTTTTTTTTTTTCATCTGGCTTGACACTCAATTACACATTTATGTCATTGATGAAGCAGTAACACAAGTTGACAGACCTAAAAATTCACAAGACAAACAGGTGTTTGGATAACTTAACCCTTGTGAAGTTCATGTTAGACAAACAAGGTTAGGAGCACTTGCAGTATTTATAGAAAAGACTCCAGGGGTACTGGTACTAGTACATTGTACTATGCAATGACAGCTCCTGTAAGTTATGTCCGCTAAATTTTGTCTGACTTAAATTCTTTACTTTAGTATTGTTTACCGCACACATTTAGTTGATTTTGCTTTTCTTTCACTTGTGCACTGATTTTATTATCATTCAACCAGGGTCCAATTTCATAGCACTGCTTTAAGCATATCAATTGATTTAGTACACAAACTTTCCTAGTAAAACTAGCTTACCAGCAAAAACTATGTGCAATGTGCATGTACAATGTATATTTTTGGTGATTGGTACTTAGACTTTTCCTGTCAATACAATCTTTGAAAAAAAAAAAAAACTACAAAAGTTTAAGAGTGCCCATCACAGAATTGTCCAAGATCATAAACTAACGTTTGAGAACAGTTTTCGAAATTTGAAGCAGACACATTTATATAATTCAAGGTAAAAGTTCATTTTGGTATGTATTTTCCCTATGCTTCACGCTACAATTTTGATTTGATTTTATGAAATGAATACCATTTAGATACTTTTAGAGATACAAATATTTTAAGTTTGGAAGTCATGCTAATTGTCAAAGCATCTCAAAAATTAATGGGCCAAATTACAAAACAAATCAGTTCTGGGGGTTTCTCGTATAGGCCAATCATAATACCAAATAATCTGTGAACATCAGGTCCAAAAGCGTGTTGAATTGACACGGAATGACCCTGTTTAAGAAAATTGGCCCCTGATGCTGAAGAAAACGTCTGTCAATTTCCTCTAGATGTTAGGATTGGGTGTTTGCATAGACTGGAATGAGGTTGGGCAGACAGGTTTGGAAGGAAATGAGAAACATGACAGAAATACTGATCATTTGGGAATTGTCAGCAGTACGTGTCGTTATCAAAAGGGGAAGAAGGTTGTGAACCAGTCCAAATGTCTGGCGACAGACTGCTGTTTTTAATGTAATAAAAACCCTGAATGAAAAACCTGAAAACATTTCCTGTGGGATTTTGCAGACACTGTTTGTAAAAGGAAGTTCTCTTTCAGGACTCAGGAAAAGAGAAGTAACTATTATGATGTCTATGACAATATTTGCCCTCAAAACTGAGCTGAGAAATCGTTTGGTTTGATATTAAATTGTTTTGTTGAAAGATTTTACGGTGTCATCAGTTTCCCTCTTGGTGATGTTATGAATGTTATGCATCAGCCATGACTATTATTGGTGGCTTAGCCATTTTAGTTAGGAATTTTTTGGATCTGTTGTTGAATTTTGAATTTTTGTCAGACAGTTTCTTAAGCCATGTTCGCACTAGACTTAAAATGATAAAACATACCTAGACGATGGGTCCTTTTCCCATTTTAAGTCCAGTGCGGACAGCCTAGGACGTTTTCCTCTCAGGTACTTCTCCCGAGTCCAGTGGGTACTTCTACCGGCCAACTGCTGCCCGGGAAAACGTCCCTGGTCACTTTTCCCTAGACGAATAAGTCCAGTGCAAACAGCGCGACTCGGTAAAAGCGTCCCAGGAAAACGTCCACCCGGCCCTCCAGTGCAAGGTCACGCTGTACAAGGCACTGCGCATGCGCTCTTTGCATTGTTTAAATGCGGGCACGCTGATACATGCAAATCGCATCGTAACAAAAAAGCGCGCGTGCGCGATCGCGAATGGGTACACCGGTGTCAATGCAAAAAGGTCACGCAAAGCGCCCTCACGAGTCATTATAATGACAGCTTGGCTACTTCTCCCACGGTCTCGGTAAAATTTTCCCGTGTCGAAAGTCCAAGTGCGAACAGTGGTAACATTTGACCATTTTTTATTTTACCATCGTCTCAGTAAAACCTTCCCCAAAAAAAGTCCAGTGCGAACACGGCTTTAGATGATGAATTTATACTGATGAATTTATACTTGAAAAAAACACCTAGATAACAAAAAAAAATTAACTAGTTCTTGAATAGAGTGATGGAAATAGGGTTGGATGACACTCTATATAAATGGGCTAATTTCATTATTACCAATTGTAAATGAGTCCCTGTATTGCTGACAAACAAGGTTGGTGGTTGTAATCATGGGATAGCTTTACCAGACTGATTGATCAGATTATCGAGCTTCAATTTCCCAGTAGACAGTACTTGGATGTGCCATCCTGTTTCAGCTTTATCAAATCAACAGGTCTCCAGAAAAGATATGTCACCATTAATAAATGTATGTCTGGTGTTCCTCCATCCACCTGCATGTAGTTTAAATCTTGCTGTTGAGGAACAGGGCCAACTGTAAGCAAGAAATCCAGAATGTATTTTGGGGGAGTTTGGCTTACTTTGTAAAAGGATAGCATCATTAGTTTACATGGAGACCTGCAAACATTTTGCACACTGTTGATTTTACGAGTTGATATCACATCTGTGTTCAATTCCTTTTAATAAAATGTATGTACCATAGGCCTACCGAGATCTAAAGTTAGTAGTGACAGAGGACGTGATATGTCAAGTATGAGACCACATAATGTGACCTGTCACCACAAAATGAGAGTAAAGTCGCACAATGTGATTCGGAGATATGGCCATGAAGATGAAGGGGTAGTCAATTTTGAGATTTTGAGTAATTTGGAAAGCCCAAGTCCTCCTCTACATATTCCTATTTTTGGGGTGAGATCAGATGATCGAAAACCTCTTAAATTACGCGATTTTGCATAGTGTTTGCGTAGTTAGTGTTCGGATTAAAGTCTATTAGTGGTATAATTAACACGGTAATTAAATATGCAAATCAGGTCCTCGTAATTATCCCACGTTTTCGAAATGTTGATATTTTATTGTTTATACAACAGTTTGTATGTGTGGAAAATTTAAAGAAGAAATAATGATTAGAACATAGCCGTTGCTATGCTCAACCGAACCTTACTTGTCCTGTTTTGTAATCTTTTGCGTGTTTTGTTTAAGATGTTTAAAGTAAGTTTTCTCACAAACACGTTTTGTGTAACCCATGACTTTCTGGAGCGCTGTAAAAAGTATTTATTGCAAAACCCCCAAGTGTTATATACCATTGGAAAGCTCTCTTTCTCAAGAATTTGAAAAAACCAATATCTCAATTTTCAATATTTCTGACTTTACTCTCATTTTGTGGTGACAGGTCACATATAAATGTAACTATACCGGTAACCTCGCATTACTTCTACATGTTGAATAATATTTCAACATTTGATTTTCCATTTGAATGAATATCAATTTTTGTTAGCAATATAAGAAGAAACACTACCAACTCACTTTATAATTTTTTTAATTATGAAAAAGCATTTAAATATTCAATAATTGATTGCATATTTAAATCAACATAATTCTGAACATACATACATATGTGACCTGTCATCACAATTTCTCGCAAGAAATGCCCGTTTTCTCATAATCTCTGTATTAAGACTCCAGACTAAAAAATAAAAATAAAAAATATATTGAGTATCAAACCTCCAAGTGTTATATACCACTGGAAAGCTCTGTTTCCACAGAATGTAGAAATACCCATATCTCAATTTTTAATTTTGCCGACTTTACGCTCATTTTGTGATGACAGGTCACATACATGTATGTTAACACTTTCTCTCCCATATGACAAATTGAAAGAAAGAAAGAAATGCAAATCGAAGGTAACAGTTGGAGTGTCTTGAGGACAACTTTATCAAATTGATTGATCTTGTTTAAGTTAACCTCTCACTATACTTTCCCCCAACCTCAAGTCAGCAAGCCTCACAGTACTTCCGAAGAAGCTTCGTGGTAAATCTCTGCTCCCTGTATTCCAAAGACATTCACAATTCAAGGAATGCATAATTTGCAGCCGAGGCACAGGATTACAGCCATATGATCAGATTACAATGTTATTTCACAGGGCACGGTATATCAATCATGCTGTTGGTTATCTCATATGAGTTAGACGTTATGTGAAGCGCGTCTTTGATTTATTCTTTGGCATACGGTACCAGTAGGTCCCAGTGACGTTCAGAAAATTCAAAATTCTTCAACGACTTTTGTAACATTGAGTGAACATTTTAAAATGATTTATATATTGACTATAGCCCATGATTGACAAAATCCGGGTGATTCATTGACATCTTGGTGAATGGTGAATCTTTATGAGTCGTAATGAATCTTGGATGGTCGGCAAATAACTCCCCCGGCAATTTTGAAATGTTGAAAAACTGTTGTGGTGGTGCTACGATTTTGTTCAAACCATAGGGTAATCGTAGTGCGATCGAAACTCAATCACGCACAGTCGTAGTACTATCTTGTATTTATAAATACCTGGGAGAGTTTAGGCATTCCAATTGGTCGAGAGCCCGTCACGTGGCTGGTATTAAACGGACGATAAAGACATGGCTGGAAGTGTTTAAACCCAGCTGGAAACAACATTCCGTCCCCAGGGCTCACTTTATTTCCAACCCTGAACCGTACCTCGTCTCCAATAATAAGAGCGGGTAGTATTGGGCGCGTACAGCTCGACACCTTGGGAACAAGGTTGCCAATGGCAGTAATAGTCTGGTTCACAGTAAATACGCTTTATTGCATGTATTGTGTAGAGAGCGACAGAGGCGGAAACATGTCATTTGACACAGACAGAATGGCGAAACACCTAAATTTACTTGCGACAATTTTCCGGAATTTTCTGGGCTTTTTGGGCTGAATTTTACAAAAAAGGTATTTATGAATGGGAATAAATGTGTGTTCGGTCGGTATTAATTACTCTGTTAAATACCGCTTGGAGTCTAATACCGCTTGGAGTCTAGGTGCTGATAATTATCAGCACCCAGACTCCAAGCGGTATTAAACAGAGTGATTAAAACCTCTCGAACACACATTTATTCCATTAGTTATAGACATTTTTGGCCTTCCGTGGCCAATCAGGGTTTATTTTTATCACGAATCACTACGAATAGTCACGATTGTTCTGCGCATATGCTCTCGTTTCCATCTAGTTTAGCTGCGATTGCACTACGATACAGTATATGACAATAACACAGCGACTAGTCCCGATTGACCACGACTACACGACGATCGATGCCAATGTGTCTACAATTTATCAAGAACGTGCTACTATTCGTCGCAATTGGCCTATAATAGTGCTACGATGGTGCTACCAGTATGACTGTTTCTGCATTTTCCCAATGTCACGTGATGTAATTATGCATAAAAAAGGGCAGTATACTGCTGCTGGCCAAGTCATTCTACACGTTGCCGTCGACCAGTACACATCGAAGCATGACAAATCTTGGTACCGAGTAGTCCATTGTCATAAATCGGCCTCAATCTTAGCACAATCGTCTGTAATTGTAGAGTACGCTATTGTACTAGAACCATAGTACACAATAATAGATCGTAGCCAGTCAAGATGAATCCGATTAAAAGTTGTACAGACATTGGGGATATACAAACCGAGGTCGTTGATATTATTAGTCGGGGCACTTTTTTTCCAATTCACCAATTAAAAATACTATGACTAAACAGGGGTGCGGTGGTCTCAAAAATCCTGACAGTGTGACCTTACACAGGGCTCGATGCCTTTTGATAGTTTATTGCAGAATATATCAGAATGGTATATGCGGATTGCCCCATATAGTAAAGGATTTTAGAAGGTTCCTAGCAGTGTCTCCTAGATTCAAGACTGGGTTTGCATTTCACTGACTACTTTATAATTATCTCTTGGGATGATGCTAAGTACAGTATTGTCCATAGCGTTTATACAAAATATGTTGAATTGAAGGGTAAACCCAACATCACCCCCCCCCCCCCCCCCCCCACACACACACACACAAAATCAATTAGCTTTACCTTACATACGTACTGTGGACATTCCTTTGTCTTCGTGTAGTTAAGAAAACGTTGGCTAAATACAAATTTTTCTCGCTTCCCCCTAACAAATGTTAGCTCAAATTTTGATTCTGGACCTCTCAGCTGTTCCTCTTACAGTACATTTACCTTTTCTATTTTCAGAGAGGGCAAAACGGAATGTGGACCTGTCCAAGTCCACAAACCGTAACCTCTTTCCGCATCCTGTGGACGTCAATTGTTCGGAGGTGCACAGTGCGTATACAAAAAAATACTAACTCGATCTTATGATTAGTTTTTCCTAGGGAATTATAGTAATAAGAAATTTGTAAAATGTTAGATTGGGAAATGTGGCTTTGGCCCAGTCCTTGCAGACTCTCAAGGGAGGAAAGTGGCAAGCATCCAAGCCATTCCCCGGAGTGCGGCTGTTAACTTAATTTTAAAGGAAAGCTGTTTGGATAGAATGAAGTTACATACATGTACCTGTACATGTGCATACCGTACAGGTCTCTGACTGCATACCAAGTTCAATGTTCTTGTGTGAAGGCTTAAAATACATGTACAGCATTGGCAGACAAACACTTGCCTACCACATGCTTACAGCTGGCTGACCACGCAGTGTATTTTTTTAACTCGCATGCCGTGACAAGTTAAAGTCTTACTGATAAAATTATGTTGTTCTCAGGTTCTATAAGTTGTATTCGAATCTCCTATAGCTGCAAGTCCTTTCACAAGTCCTTTTAAAAAGCCAGTCATTTGGGACTGGCAAAGGAATATTTTGTCAAAGCTCATTGGGACGGAAGGACTGGTGATGAAATGAACTACATAATAGTTTATATAATTGTCATGCTTCCATCGTATCAACGATCTCAAAGCACTTAAAGGGATCGTATACGTTTGGTAATTACTCCAAAAATTAATGGCAATAAAAACTTACTTGGTAAGAAGTACAGCAGCTTTGGATAGTATAATGCATTTTTAGAAACTTTTCACTTCGAAGTACTGCGGTTATTGAAAAAGATATCACTTTTTATCCAAAACAAATTGAATCTGAGAAGCATTACTGCAGTGACGTTTCTCAGACTGTGTATTCCAATGCAGATTATTCTTCCTGCATGGACATAACTGCTCCAGATTTTTGGCAATATCTCAAAATCGCTACCACCTTTTGAAATGAAATTGTTACAGGTTAGTATTATGGTATATCTATAACTGTATAGGATTGAAACAAACATGGTTCAGATTACCAAACGTATACGATCCCTTTAACAATTATTACCCAGTTCATCAGGCTACATGTAGATGGATCATGCAGAAGCAGATGGTGCTCAATCGGCCTCGACCCTCTCAGGTACCCTTTTATACTCCCGAGTGGAGAGAGGCAATTGTAGTTAAGTGTCTTGCCCAAGGGCACAGACACCATGTTCCTGGCAGGGTTCCAACTCGCCCACAACCATAACCTCTACACTGGACCATGGCATTATACCGTATGTATGTACAATGTACATCCTGATAAGATGAGTGAGAGTGATGAAGCACAGTCATTTTGCAGAAATATATTACACAAAAATACTAAATCGAGGAGAAGCAAGTGTGTTCTTAAAGTTGACTTTTACACCTGCACACATACACGTGTACCTGCAGCAATTAAGTCAAAACTGTACGTCATAAACTGCAACTGTAGTTCTTACCTTTTCTCTGAATATGGCTACGATCCTACCTCTCTGCATGCTTTCTTCAGCACTGAACCACTACGACCCTTTACGTGCTTCAGAAGATTCTAAATTGAAAACTCCCCAGATGGTTATTTGTTGATGGTAAATGCAATAAAAGTGAGCCCCAGCGCCTGATTGGACATGCTGGGTAATCATTTGCAAATGTAAGTCATTTTCCCTCCTAGTACTATCCCTCTTTCTCGTACCTTCTTCCATGCCCAGATTTCGTAAGCGGGATCTTTGAAAGCCAAGAAGCTAATCTCCAAAACATATGTTTAAACACATATTCTTTACTCACTGTCCCTATGGTACCGGTACATTGAACTTCAACCACTCATTCGAAGGTTCAGCAAGAAGAACTTGGCGTATTCTTGACCAACGCCATTCCGGATCCACCAGTAATTTGATCGTAACAACTGAGCCGAGCTCCCTGGCTCTGTGAATGTCACTGCAATCGGTCCTGCATATTTGTTAAGATTGTAACATCGGAATAAGCACTAAGCATTAACCAGGACTGCTTGGTACGCTGAGCACATGTTTGCCAACGTCATCCCGAATGAAGGATGAAAGATCTAACGACCCATAGCAATCAAGGAATCAATTATCCTGCCGGTACTATCATCTGAGGTAACATGAGTCCACCTGGCCATGACATTAAATCAAGTTATTAGTCTATATGATTGTTATCTCATGACCCTCATTCCTGTAATTTCACAGATGATGTGCATCTGAGTGAATATCACATCCCCACATGGGTTTGTAATACAGTAGCTGGCATTTAAACAGAGAGTTGAAGAAAGTATAGTAGGGCACTAGGGCAGTGAGGCAATGGAAGATACTGATGGGCAATTCCAATCAAACAGCGTGAAAAGAAAATCTCACATTTCTAGTTTATTGTTATAAATAAATATTTGTTACAGGTCTACTCTACTGTAACAACCTTTAAAGACCACAAAAGGAAAACATCAAACACAATTTCATTTTTAAAATTCGAATATTAACCAGTTCGCGCCGGATGACGTATATAAATGCAAAGTTTTCCCCAGATTCAAAACGAATGACGCATAAACACGCTACGAGCAAGGCCGGAAATGTCTGTCAGCAGCGAGGGTGCGTGGGTGTGCTTCCCGGCACTATTGGCCTGAACCCGCTTCGGATCGAGTTTCATTAAAAATAATCCCGCCCCTCGGCTCGTTGGTGTTAAAATAATCCTGGCGCGAACTGGTTAAAGGTAGGATACAGCATGTGCAGATATCGAAAAAATCTTACGACCGAATTATTAAAAAATGAAGAAATATTAAAAGTTCTGTTGCACTTTAACGTCTACTTACTCTGCTTAAATTTAACCCTAACCCCCTAGGCTCTTTGTGCTAGGAACCATTCTCAATCCTTCTAAATCCTCATTAGTACGTACAAATTTGATTCATCCTCAATCCTCCAAAATTTTGCATTTGTGACCCGCTCCATCGAAATCAGGAATAAGTCGCAACAAGACTTTTTGAGATTATATGCACATGGTGAGAAAGGGAATTTCATAAGCTTTCTAATGATACCAATCACAAGTGTGTATCTGTTTAGGTTAACGAGTTATGGACTGATGAAGATGACAGTTGCATATTTATTTGCCGAATCCTCATTCTGAGAAAAAAAGCTTTGAAATAAACAAAATTGACCAAAATCATACGGACAGTGCACACCAATCCTCTTCATTTTTATCTTTATTGATCGTTTTTACATACAATACATTAATGACAATAATTTTTGATAACTACACTTCCTAAAAATACAATGTTCAGAAAATCGACTTAGTCACGATTTTCACCCATGCGTTCACTTCAACGGCCAATTGCGTAAAACGGCCTCAGCGACTTATTCCTGATTACGATGGAGCCGGTCACATTTGTTCAGTGTAGGGGTGACCACTGCCTCAATCCTCAAATCCTCATTCAATCAATGCTATGGGTTGAGTCAGTGCAATTTAGAAGAAGTGTGGGTAATATTGAACATAATAAACAGTTGCATTAAGCATGTCTAAACATAAAGAATGCAGAGGATGACTTTGACTCGTTGCATCCTCCAAAATCAACTGTCACTTTTTGCCATTCATCCTCAATCTTCAAAAATCCTCCAAAACTGCAATGAGGAATTTAGAGGATTAAAGAGGGTTATCTAGAGTTAATAAACGATGGTTTGAGTACGGTGGAATCGGCTCCTGGGAATCGGCTCTGATGGACCCGAATACAAAATACCATACTCCATTTTAAAACGAGTCACGGATCTACTGGGCTTAAAGGTAGGGTACACCATTTGCATATATCGAAAAAAAATTACAAACCAAAATATTAGGAAATATCTTAGTTATTTGAAAGTAAATAATGATTGTAGACATCCAGCAAAAGGATTGCGCTAGATATCCTGTAATTGTAGTTACAATTAAAATACAACTTGAAAATGTCATGACAAACTTTTTTGAATGTTTTGTGTAACCCTAAACATTTTATATATAATTGTTATGGTGGAACATCAGTTATTAAGAAGACGTAATTTTTTATTTTTTGTTGTATTAAAGGAGCATGGTAAAGTGTTGTAAGTTGTAAAATCCTGTTTAATTTACTACATTGCGATTTCAAATTGTTCCGTACGGGTATGTAACACCTAACGTGCATACATTACTTTGAATTTACACCTTATGACTTTCCAATGTTATTTTAATGATTACCCCTAACATTCCTCAATCCTCCAAAATCAATTATGATTTTGCACACACCTAGGGAGTTAGTTTTTTTCAATATCCTATTCAGACAAAGAAAATGTCAGAACTTAGAACTGTGACATATATATCTGCCATATGAGGGAACCTGATTATGATAAATCAAATATGATTTTGCACACACCTAGGGAGTTAGTTTTTTTCAATATCCTATTCAGACAAAGAAAATGTCAGAACTTAGAACTGTGACATATACCGGTATCTGCCATATGAGGGAACCTGACCGTTTGTGTGTTTTCTACAACAACTCTTAGATTTTTTTTTTTGGTCTGGGTTTAACCAGTTCGCGCCGGGATTATTTTAACATCGCTGAGCCCACGGGCGGGATTGTTTTTAACGAAACTCGATCCGAAGCGGGTTCAGGCTGATAGTGCCGGGAAGCACACCCACGCATTTCCGACCTTGCTCGCTGCTGACATACATTTACGAACTTGAACTTGGCGTGTTTATGCGTCATCAGTTTTGAATTTGGGGAAATGTTTGCGTCTATATACGTCATCCGGCGCGAACTGGTTAAAGAGAGTTCTGGAGGCCGAAATATGGGTGGAGATGTGCTGAAAAGTTTGTTTCCTCCAAATACCTAGAACAAGTTCCAATGAAACTAGAGGTTGTAGTGCTGTAGTTCAGCTCCGCAGTGGTTAGCAAACAGATACTGTGGAATTTAAACAGAACCAGATTTCTCTTCAACAGTTTAAAGGTAGTATACACCATTGGTAATTGCTTGAATTGTAATGAATGGGTAGATCATGGGGGTTGTATTTTATAGTAAATATCGTTTAACTGAGCTGTCCGAAGTTTTACAATCATTGATGCCGAGAAAAGCACGAAGAACAGCATTTGTTTTCAACCGGCGTCGAGCAGTTATTCTTATGTTTACTTTGTTTTTTCGCGACCGTCGTCCGGCGAATTTTTTTTTTATAAAATTTAATTTTTCGGAATAATTAGAGGATATCTATCGCAATTACTTTGCTAGATGCCTAGAATAATGATTTACTTTCAAATGAGTAAGATATTTTTTAATAATTCGGTATTAAATATTTTCGATATCTGCAAATGATGTATCCTACCTTTAAAGATAATTGAATAAATAACAAGAATGCTAGCTTGACATTTTTTCTCTTCAATATTGGACAAAGTGCAAACTGATGACATCACAGGAAATCCTGCGGCTGCGGTTGGTCAAGACTGACACACTGAAACGGATAATTGGATTTGAACATTTGTTTTTTGCTGTACAGTATGTGCCAATAAGTCTGTAATTGAATTGGTTCCACGAGTCAGCATGTAATCACATCCTGCGCAGCTGTAAATTAAGCCACTGTGGGAATCTGGTGATGCTGCCAAAAAATTGGCGAACAAAACTTCCATCCAAACATCTACGAAACAAGCAACGGCATATGTGACTGGCTCTACAAAAAGGTGTATTAAGTCGCGCTGTGCACTATCATGAGAGGGTAAACATTTCATCAAAATGTGATTTTTATATTTTGTCATGAATGACATATTTAATACCTACAGTTTCAGGTTTCATTTAAAGAAATGTTCATTTTAATGAATAAAGTGCAAAAAAACAACCATGTTGTGTGCATCGTTCTGTTGTACATGTAGTACATCCGAGCCAGCTATTTCAAAGCCTGTTTTCTCAGTTGTGTAATTTGAACTCCAAGAAAGTAATCAATATGTAAACACGTTATATAATACACCTTTTTGTAGAGCCAGTCACATATTACTATAAAGAATCCGGAAATAGTGTGTTAAATTTGTGTAGATAAAAGAAGAATGTAAAAAATAAAACAACTGAAGTTAGAGTTACCGGTATTATTATTTTTTTATTGGGAGGGGGGGGGGGGGGGGGGGGGGTCCCTACTCGAGCAAAACCTACCCTTTGGTTCTTACTAGCCTGTTTTGTACATTTTTTAAGTGCCTTTTTTGAAAACTTATCCAAATATGTGTGACTTATTTGTTTACATATCCTTTTGAAAGTTCATCAATTGTTTTCGTACATTGCGTTATGGGGACAATCCATAGGGCTTGTGTGCTAAGGGGAATCTCTCTAAACTCAAACTCAGAACACTCTAAAATTCTAAAATGTTCAACATCACCCTAATTTGAATTTGTAATCTGTAGTTAATTAAGCTACAGGTCCTGTGTTCTAATTCGGCCTACATATAGGACTACGGTGCGTGTTCCCTTAGGCAAGGCACTTTGTCACTTATTGCTTCTCTTCACCCAGGAGTAAATAGGTACCTGTGAGGGCAGAGATTTAGCGGCTTTGTCTGAAATGGCAGCATCTAGCTGTGATCTAGAGATGGTATTTAGAATGTTTCATGGGCCCAATGACCGGGGTATTAATCTAAGAGCGCCTTGAGTACCAATCTTGTAAGATACGTGCGCTATATAAGAACTGCCTATTATTATTTAATGTATCATAATAATGCTATGGTTACAACCCAAAAAATTAGGTCGCCGCTGAAGTTTTAGCACCAGAGTTAAAATTCTGGTGGAGCCTGCCCACTTTTCACTTGCCACCCATAAACTAATCGAGCGGTTGCTGTCAGGCGATTTAGGTAAAAAAAACGAAGCCACTAGATCAAAGGCTGCTGAGTGATCACCGCCCGGTCGCCATTGGGAAATCGGTCGGTCACCGGGCGACCACCGGGCGGAATTCCTGAAAATCGGCTGGTGGCCGGTGGGACACCGCCCGGGAATCAGTGGGTCATCAGTCAGTTGCTGTCGGATGCCGCGCGGAGAAGCTCTCCCTATTTCGCCCAGTTTTGACCTAAAATCGACCGGCCACCGACGGGAAATCGACAGGGCACCGCCCGGGTATCGCCGGGGCTTTACAGCCCGCTCGAGTTCTCAAAAAATCATTGGGCGATGCCCTAATTCCAGCGACGCCCGGGCAGGCTACAAATCGGTCGTTCGTCGCTCTGAATTGTGACCATAGCATAAGTTGTATTTAACAGTTGTAAAGTGTATGTCTTTAATCAGTACTGTAACGTGATAAAAGCACTCCACTGAAACACATCAGAAGACATGCTAGATGTTTTGGTTATCTGGGGCTCCATGTTGGTTTACAATTTGACAAGCTTGCTGACAAAATAAACCGTAATATCCTATAAGTACTCTCATGGCAGGTACATCTGGACACCCCTGTGATGTTCCCGCATAGTTTGTTTCATTTTCAATGCCAGACCTCACCTAGATCAACTCAGGAATGCTCTTTAGAAAAACAAACTGTGTAGTTTTGCCTCAACCAGCGTGTGGGGGGACTTGAAGTAGTGTACACATCTAAAATGCTAACCTAGCAAAAAAAATAACCTATTTTCAGAAATCAAGTTATTTTTTCACCAAACTGTTTTGACAGCCACTTTTTTTATGCTGTGTACGAAACAAAAACTTTTCTTTCTTTTTAATTTTTTTTTACATCTGTTTGAAAACTTTTTTTTACTGCATTCCTTGACAATGTTGGGGGAATTTTCTAGAAATGCGACTGAAGATTTTGAGACAGTTCTCTTGTGAGTTTCTTGTTTCTCTTGGACTGTTACCAACCGGATATTGTTGTAAATTAATACAAAATTATACTTTTTTGGGGGGAACCACAGCACACTAGGTGCCGTAATTTCACAGGATGCTTGACAAGTTCTGTTATTCACTTTAAGTAAGGTATTTCATAATATTTCAGTAGGTTTGTTTATTGATGTTTGCAAATGGTGTATACTACCTTTAAAGTTGATGAGAGAAAGCTTGGGTTTCATAACTGACGCTCTGGTCATTTTCCACTTTTTGTCCAAGTGCTGATCTGTTGGTGTTTTTGACAACCATCTGCCAACTTTGCTCTGCATCAATTGCTGGTGCAAGGGATGATGGGATTCCAGCTGCGTTGTCATGTCCCCTGCCAAGTCGTCCCTCTGGAAACCTTGATCTTTGAAATTTGCCTTCTCTGGGAACCAATTTGCCCACTTATATTCTTTATCCAAGTAAATGATTACCCACTAAGCCTAAATTTGGACCGGCACCAAATCCTTGACTCCTGCTTGGTTAAAAATGTTTCTTAAAAATGTCCTGACTTATTTTTGTTGTCAGCCCACCTGGGAAAAAAAAGCCACCTGAACTGCTTTCTAGCAGCGAGATGTGTTCTAGAAAGATCAACGGACACAGGTTCTTTAATTTCTGGTACTCGAATGTCTCCTTGTCAAAACATGCACATGATTTGAGCAGGTGTGTTCGCAGGTGAAGAGGCTAATTGGCATGTCAGTCCTGATCCATGAGAACTTTGCTGCCCTCATTTTTTGGCTAAACTGTCGCGTTCTGTCCACATACATGTACTGCACAATGTATGTGACCCGCTCTGGCAAAAGTAGGTGCTTGTCGGTAATTGTTGGAAGTTAAAAAGTTAAAATGGGATCAAAATGGGATCATAATGGGCAGTTTTATTTTTATTTTTAAATTTTTTAATATCTTATCTTTTTTTTTTAATCTTTTTTTTACCCCCCCCCCCCCCTCCAGTGAATGTTTTATGATACTACTATTTCGGAGCAAAGTCTGGAACAGTTGGAAATCAGTTTTGTCAGATGTCAATTGTTTACGTTTGTTTCAAAAATCGTCATGGCAACATTTGAAAGCAAACCCAAACAAATGACATGCCTTCGGAAAGTGCAGCATAACATTTCTGGCTTTCAACAATTGTTGAGAAACGCCTCCTTTTGCCAGAGTGGGTCACATATATTAATATGAAGCAAGATATCAAAAGGAGGGAACCCCAGACCCCCCTATCCCCATCCCCATCCCCATCCCCCCTATAGAGAGAGTGTACCGGTAGGTATGGGGAACTAAGGGGGAGTCCCTCGGTCTCATAGGGCTGGGTATACACATATTATCTCAGATGTACAGGCAATCAAGTAAACTTGGGCTCATTTTTTAACTGACATATTTCAGGGTCGAGTTGAAACAGGTAACATTTTGGTTTTAATAGGGTGAACTTTATGTATTAATTTTGCGTTGACTCGCTTTTGGGGTTGTTCCAAATGTGACTGCATCAGACTCAGTGTTTTGCTGGCCTTAGAGGATGCGATTGGCTTTTGCAGGCTGCAGACCACTTGAGTGTTTTCAGGAACATTTTTTCTTTACATTATGTTGATTTACCCCTAGTTTAGACTAGCATTCGAAAAACAGAGTCGCATCCGAAAAACAGAGTCGCATCCAACCAAATTAAAGTTAAGATTGGAATGAAGTACATGAAATGTCTGACATCTGAAACAATTAGGAGTGAGTAGACATGCTATATGATGAAAGATCGACTGTTGGAGTCGTTCAGAACAACTCAGGAGCGACTTGATTTAAGACGCTTTTCTAGCCATGAGCCAAACTCATTGCAATTAATGTACAGTATGTACATGTGTACCTGTCAATAATGCAGAAAAAACAAAGGAGAGGTCGACGGAGCATTAAAACAAAAACATGTATAATCTGTTTACATCCAGCTACATAATGTGACGGTGCACATACATGTATGTAACGCTCGGTTCAGACAGGCGTTCCACAGTCACGCCAAACCAAATTGAAATCAAGTCGCTCCTGAGTCGCTCTAACAACTCCAGCAGTCGATCGTTCGCCGTCTGGCGCGCCTTGACGCCTTTATTCGTTTCAGACGTCGGACTCAATTTACTCATTTGGTTCGGCGCGACTGCTGTGGAACGCCTGTCTGAACCGAGCGTAATATCCTCTTTTATGATATCTGTGCAGATTTCTAATTCATGGCACTTGCCCTTTTGATTTTGACCAATGGGCAGGTGTGGCTTTTAGAGCCTTCGGCAAACCGTTTATCAGCTGAGACACAGTTTTGTTCGTGTTTGCAAACCCATGCTCTTCACAGACTTCCGTTTGACATTTCAGTGTGACGGGTATGTAATGCAAAAGTGATTTTACTGGTGCCTGATGGCCGCCCAGCTCAAAAGACGATTAACTTGTCCAGGCATAACCAGTATTACGGTACATGTGTCATAGTGTGACAGTATTACAGTACATGTGTGACAGTATTGTGTGATATAGAGAGCAATGGATGAATGTAGATAAACAGGATCAGCTGACACCCATCAATCAATCAGCAGCTAATAGTCCACATTTCTTTTCAAAACATGTCACAGTCGACTCCGATTGGCTTGCAGGCAGTGTTACATAAATTAACTTGTACATATGTGACTGGCTCTAAAACCCCTTCTATTCTGGAGATATAACGTGTTTACATATTGATTACTTTCTTGGAGTTCAAATTACACAACTGAGAAAACAGGCTTTGAAATAGCTGGCTCTGATGTACTACAACAGAACGATGCACACAACATAGTTGTTTTTTGCACTTTATTTATTAAAATGAACATTTCTTTAAATGAAACCTGAAACTGTAGATATTAAATATGTCATTCATGAATAAATCACATTTTGATGAAATGTTCACCCTCTCAATGTTGAGTGGGCCATTACATGATAGTGCACAGCGCGACTTAATACACCTTTTTGTAGAGCCAGTCACATATTATCAGACGTTGGTACAATGTACATATTATCAGACGTTGGTACTACTATAGAGATGGTTCTTTCTCAACAAAAGCTATAATTTCAAAAAAATTGAACAGCGCGACTTAATACACCTTTTTGTAGAGCCAGTCACATATTATCAGACGTTGGTACAATGTACATATTATCAGACGTTGGTACTACTATAGAGATGGTTCTTTCTCAACAAAAGCTATAATTTCAAAAAAATTGAACTGTTCTATAATGCATAGCTTTAATTGTGGACCCTACAGGAAATACTGATAAAACCTTTTCACATCCTTTGTTCTACTTTGTTTTTATTTGCCGCTTTTGGCACTGAGTCTCTTCCTTGTGTAATCCAGGTTTAAAGGTGGTAATTTATGTGTTGTACCCCCCTTTTTGTTCTCCTGAAAAAATGAGGGTCAGGGCAGTTAAGATAGGGTGGGATGATAACAGGAAGCAGAACTTTTGGTAAGGGGGTGGGGGGGGTGGGGGTGGAGGGGGGCTAAATGTAAATCTGACTCTCAGTACTGTTAATAAAAGAAATGTAATTTTGAGCCATTTCTTGAGCAATAGGCATATAATTAAACTAAGGTGTAAGGATAGGCAGTCATGCTACTATCGTGGGCATGGCATACTGGATCGGTGTTTTACTTAACCAGTTTGCGCCGGAGGACGTATACACACAAAGTTTCCCTAGATTCAAAACGGATTATGTATAAACACGTCACGCGCAAGGCCGGAAATGTCTTTCAGCAGCGAGCAAGGCTGGAAATGCTTAGGTGTGCTTCCTGGTACCATCGGCCTGAACCCGCCTCAGATCAGGTTTCGTTAAAAAAAATAATCCTGCTCCCTTGCGAAAACTGGTTAAGGGAAAGCAGAGTACATATTCAAGCATTACTGTGACACATCAAGCCGACTGTCAATTACTATTTATTTGAAAGTGGTAGATTTAAATTGTGTTCCTTTGTATTCTGCGGAGGTTATTTTAATACTGAAACAACATTAAATAACATAATAAGCTTGGTTGGTTCTTTATTGTGTCTGAATTATAACAAATACAGATAATCCTATTCCATTGATAACAAGATACATACAGATCACTTACAACTATAAGAACACAATTACACAAATAAAATATAGAGAAATACAATGAAATGATCAAACATAACAGGAAACACCTACAAAATTACATATGAATATTTTACAAATCATGGTTTAATCCTAACCTTCTCCTTTTGTTTGGGAGCATTCAATTTTAAATTAATGGATTCAACATGAAAGTGCTGCCAACAAAATGTTTAGAGGTAGCCTTGAGAAAGGAAAGTGAAAACTGGTAGAAAGACAAGATACTTGGCCCATAAAAGCAGAGGTAGATTGAGTGAGAAATGAGGAATAATAGGAGAGATATAGCAGAGACAAATAGAGAGAGAGGGGGGTAAATATAAGATTGGTTGACAAAACAAATATTTTCAAATATCAAAAAAAAAAAAAAAAAAAAAAGGCAATACAGTTGTTAGACAGCACAAAATGACTCATGGGTTGTTCTGTTTTGTGTTGTCTATGAACTACCCTGTGGACTACAGTGTACAGTGTATCGATTATCCAACCTTTGGATTATCCAACCTTTGGATTATCCAACCTTTGGATTATCCAACCTTTGGATTATCCAACCTTTGGATTATCCAACCTTTGGATTATCCAACCTTTGGATTATCCAACCTTTGGATTATCCAACCTTCGGATTATCCAACCTTCGGATTATCCAACCTTCGGATTATCCAACCTTCGGATTATCCAACCTTCGGATTATCCAACCTTCGGATTATCCAACCTTCGGATTATCCAACCTTCGGATTATCCAACCTTCGGATTATCCAACCTTCGGATTATCCAACCTTCGGATTATCCAACCTTCGGATTATCCAACCTTCGGATTATCCAACCTTCGGATTATCCAACCTTCGGATTATCCAACCTTCGGATTATCCAACCTTCGGATTATCCAACCTTCGGATTATCCAACCTTTGGATAATCAAACCTTTGGATAATCAAACCTTTGGATAATCAAACCTTTGGATAATCAAACCTTTGGATAATCAAACCTTTGGATAATCAAACCTTTGGATAATCAAACCTTTGGATAATCAAACCTTTGGATAATCAAACCTTTGGATAATCAAACCTTTGGATAATCAAACCTTTGGATAATCAAACCTTTGGATAATCAAACCTTTGGATAATCAAACCTTTGGATAATCAAACCTTTGGATAATCAAACCTTTGGATAATCAAACCTTTGGATAATCAAACCTTTGGATAATCAAACCTTTGGATAATCAAACCTTTGGATAATCAAACCTTTGGATAATCAAACCTTTGGATAATCAAACCTTTGGATAATCAAACCTTTGGATAATCAAACCTTTGGATAATCAAACCTTTGGATAATCAAACCTTTGGATAATCAAACCTTTGGATAATCAAACCTTTGGATAATCAAACCTTTGGATAATCAAACCTTTGGATAATCAAACCTTTGGATAATCAAACCTTTGGATAATCAAACCTTTGGATAATCAAACCTTTGGATAATCAAACCTTTGGATAATCAAACCTTTGGATAATCAAACCTTTGGATAATCAAACCTTTGGATAATCAAACCTTTGGATAATCAAACCTTTGGATAATCAAACCTTTGGATAATCAAACCTTTGGATAATCAAACCTTTGGATAATCAAACCTTTGGATAATCAAACCTTTGGATAATCAAACCTTTGGATAATCAAACCTTTGGATAATCAAACCTTTGGATAATCAAACCTTTGGATAATCAAACCTTTGGATAATCAAACCTTTGGATAATCAAACCTTTGGATAATCAAACCTTTGGATAATCAACCCTTCGGATAATCAAACCTTCGGATAATCAAACCTTGGGACTATCAAACCTTGGGACTATTGAGTGGCCCCGCATTCCCGCAACTGCATTGATTTTGAAGCAGGGACTAATAGTTTCCAGTAATTGAAAATGAGTTGTGGCTGGGGGACAGACAAAGGGAAACGGGATGAAGTACAGTCAAAGTTTGCACACAGAAAAGAGGAAGGGAGTTACTGAGGTCACAGACGTCCTTTTGACTTTCTCTCCCAGATGACAACAATTTCCACCTTTGTGTTAACACATGGGAAAAGGAAGAATTTAGGCAGAATAAATATTTGGTTTCAGCTAAAAAAGCAGAGGACAGTATTTATAATGAGGGAAGCAGTCGTCTGTCTGTGAAAACAGGATGAACTAGTAAAACCAAGGAAAATAGATCGAAGGATAAATGAACTAAATATTTCAAGCTGTGTGGAGTATAGATGGATGGCAAAACAAAAAAAATATTCAATTCACATCAGGACTTTAGGAAAAAAATACTGAGATTTTGTTATGTTATTTGGGTACATTTACCGATGAAAAAATAGCTACCGTTTGTGGAAGTCATCACTATTTAGGTCAGTTGTTTAGCAGCACAACAATGCACAGACTGTGTCTTTTTGTGTACATAGAGTTTGTACATTGAACTTGAGCTTTGGGTAGAATTTTGTTCCCCATAGGAACACATGCAAAAGGCTAGACTCGTATTTGTGCCTACTTGCTGTCAAACTATAGGAGGGTTAAAGCATGGTTAAGGGTAGACAATGGGAAGGTTGGGATGAACAGGGGAGTTCAAAATGATTGAGGAAATAAAAACTAGTACTTAAGAAATGATTGTGGAGAATAAAATGCAAAATGTCTTATCTTATAAATACATACATAAGTACCTTATTTGTATAATATTTTGTGCAATGCCATAATATGTAATCATACACAGTACCCCTTGCACTGTTGTACCCCTCGCACTTAAAGTTAAAAACTGTTTAGCCAGCTGTGAATTGTGTACTCTGCATTGAAATGCCTCTTGCAGGTACCGATACGGTATGAAACCTACATACATCCATGTCACCAGATAAGGCACTAGAATTTGTCCAAACTAGAGTTTCCAAGAAGGCAAGTGGTTCTACTAGTTAGGAATAATCAGTTCTTTACCAGTTACTACAACTTTATCGTTTGATGTCTATTACGTTGGCAAAGTTATGGCTATGGGCTTTCACTGAGCAGTAACATACATGTTGTTGGCAAGATACTCAAACTGAATGTGGAGGAGAAATCCAGAGAGGTAAAAGTGTGCATCACTGAAGATGCTGTCGTCGACCAAACTCAGCCAGACTTGGTCACTCTTCTGGAGCTCAACCACGATACTGGAGAAGCGTTTAGCAATCACTACGGTCTGGCTGTTCTTTACCAGCTGCAACTCGCCCTTGTCAAAGTCTGTGGTAAAGTGGAAGACGTAGGTACCCGGAATCGGCGCGATGAATTTCTTCCTGTAGATGTCATAGTATTGTCCGATGTTTGTGATGACGTCCTCGAAGGGGATGATCTCGTCTCGGCCGTGGTATAAGTCACCGCTGGAGATGAAGCAGTGAACCATGAAGGCACACTGCATGAGCTCTGGAGCTGGCAGGCCCGATTCTCCCTTCACCCCTCTGTTACCTTGTATCCCTTTAGGCCCTGTTTTACCCGCTCCTTGAGGTCCCTGGGGACCCTGGAAACCCAAACCACCTCTGTCGCCCCTCCTTCCTTTGGTCCCAGTGATTCCTCTTTCACCAGTCTCACCACGCTGTCCTTTATGACCCTGATTCCCTTGTGGCCCTTGTTCACCCTTATGACCTGTTGGCCCCAGTTCACCCTTTTCACCTTTGTCCCCAAGGTCACCACTCTCCCCCTTTTCACCCGTAACCCCTTTCAGGCCTATATCTCCAGGAAAACCTCTTGGTCCCAGTTTTCCAAAAAATCCCTTTGCTCCTTTGAAACCCTTGTTGCTTGTTGGTCCTATCTCCCCCACCAGTCCCGGTTCCCCCTTAAACCCGATATCCCCCGGGTCGCCTCGTGGCCCCCTCTTGCCAGCTTTACCGTCTTCGCCGTGCGCCCCCGGGGACCCTGGGATTCCTGGTACCCCTGCCGGCCCTGAGCAGCACGCATCGCAGAAAGTTTTATCTGTGATCAAGGATGCGGACCCAGCATCGTTTGGCAAGGCCAAGAGCAAAACACCAAGTCCAACGATGACCACTCTCCACGTTCCCATCCTTGCTCCTTCAAATCCTTTCAAATGTCACTCCTTCTCAGTTTCCGATTGGCTTGTGGTAGATTCCTAGTCCTGTGATTGGTCAGTTTATGCCATCCGTTGTTGCCGAAGCATTCAAAGTGTGTTTGATCCTGTGACAGAACAATGGAAACAGACACAGTGAGTTGATTCGTCTGAGTTTTCATATGAGAGACAATTACTGAGGACTTGTGGGTAACCATCCAAATTCAACTTTGGCCAAAACAGGTTAAATTTGTTTTCTTCCAACGCCTTGATTGTTATTAGAGCTTTTGTTCTCATCTATCAATCGGCACCATGTCTGTTTCCATTGCTATTTGCAGGGTCACCCACATTCAACATGACAAGTTACAATATTATCTGAAAACAGGAGGACACCGTTATTTGCATAGTTAAACACATTGACTAATTGCTAATCACTGTACTACCTAAATCATGAAGAGGTGAATGCTTTCACTTATATGGGATGACTGTTCTGAATATTTAAATTAGGTAAATTATATTCAATAGAATTGGCTTTTCTGTTTAAATATTGAAAACTTTTTTAATATATTCAGAAATGAAGAGATAGTTACAGAGTTTGTCAGGCAACCAGTAATTAAGTGCTGAAAAAACCTCAATTACGATATTCACAGCCCTCTGATCAAACAGATTTAATTCCTTCCTTCTACAACCTGTATGTCATCAACAGCCCTTGTCCACAACTATCAGTCTTTATCAGACAGTACCTCCCTCAAACCTAAAGTGCCAAACATGATCAGGGGGTTGTTACAGGCAATTTTATGATTCATAAAGTCTGTCACTGTTAGTTGACAGGTGGAACGATTTGTAATGGGTGAATGATATATTTTGTACCTCATATGCATGTTGTGGTACATGTAGTAGAGTGCAAGCTTTTGAGTTCAAAATGCCTCTATTAAGTCACATGAAAAAGATTATTGCTGGCCGAGTAACACGAGTACTTGTGAGTAGTTTGTGCAGGCGCGAATATAGCAGGTATTCGCTAGTAGCAATTTACTTTTACAGTGTTGACTTAGACAAAAAGTACTACCGGTACCGCTACTTTGCAATTTCTGCACTAAAGTTGCCATAAGTCTTTGCCAAAGACCACTATTCAACAGTTAACGACACGGTTTATAGCCCAGCTCCCTTACTCACACAGTGGTCTTTGCAAACTCGCTTAAATGGGGCGTGACCATTTCAGGCCTAGCGTCTTCGCGCAGTCAACTACCATTCATTAGTCACGCGGGCCTGCGTTGCATATCTAATTAGCGCTGCCTCGCAAAGGAATTTAAGCGTGGGCGTAGAATATAATTGCGCGTATGTAAACAATCGCCGTTATGCGATCGTTGATTGGCCCCCTAAGAAAGCCTGCGAAGAAATAAGGACAAAGATAAACCGCTGGAGTGCGTTTGCAAAGACCACTGTGTGAAGGTGCTGAATTACAAATCGTATCGTTAGCGGGTACACTTTCAAATACAGTGGTCTTGAAAAGACTCCCATGAAGCTACCAGTAGCAATCAAGGAATCGTGTGCTCCACCCATCTTCCCAGAATTTTACTCCCAACAAATACATTTCAGGTACATGTAAATGACCCAAAACGTTGCTGAATGATTGGTTGTCACTTTACGTCGTATCGGTACATGTAATATCGTGTATCAGTATCAGTCTTTCTGCTCTAACAAGGAATCTGTTAACTACTCGTGAGACTCTGCTACTTATGAGTAATTTTCCTGCGAGTATTCGAGTATTCGAGTAGAAAAATCCACTACTCTCAAAATATTTGTTGAGCTGAAACTTCAAAGTTTGGTTACGCAACCTAAAGACTTTTGGCAATATTTTCGCAACAATGCATAAAAAAAACCACGAAAAATGTATGACCCTAATTGTGTACGTGTACATCTAGAACTATCCTTTTGGGGGGGGGGGGGGGGATGGGGTGTTGCGGCTGTACACTTATTTGATTTAATGATTTATGATTTAAAGAGTTTTGACAAATTCTTTCACACAATTCACTTTCTCATGCAAAAAAGGAGCCCTGACTAATTTAAATGGCAGTAAAAAAATTTAACAATAGTATTTGAGACCTCAGACTTTTTTGGTAAATCGGGGGTGTTGCGGCTGTACACTTATTTGATTTAATGATTTATGATTTAAAGAGTTTTGACAAATTACTTTCACACAATTCACTTTCTCATGCAAAAAAGTAGCCCTGACTAATTCAAATGGCAGTAAAAAGATTTAAAAATAGTATTTGAGACCTCAGACTTTTTTTGTAAATCACGCACATTTTTACTCAACAAGGTCTGTTTTCGCAAATGTTGCACAATACACTTGATGAAAACCATGGATGCATTATGCAAATTCGTGATTAGCCATGTTCGCCACAATTGCATGAGCAATCAATTCGCGATGTCTGAGAGTAAAAACTCTAATTTTTTTAAAATTAGTTGGGGCTGCTTCGGAAGAGATTTTTGCATGAGAATGCAAGTATATCAATGCTGGAATTCGAATCCCGCAGCATACAGCTGCCTGAAAGAAATGATAGCGCTAGATTAGGCACAAAGAGTGCCTACTTTGCTTTTTTTTACATTTGTCTTGATATTCCTACTATTTTCTAGTTAAAAACTCATAATTTTTCGTAATTTGTGTTACACACAGTCATATGTATCACACAATAATAAAAAGAGATTTTGGCACAGTAGTACTGCAACTTTTCTTCCAAAAGCTTATAACACAAGTGAGTACAGAACATGCCAAATGAGGCTTGTGATGCTTGTATGTCCACAAGTACCTTTGAAACCCAGTAAAAGTCCTGATTTTGTCCTTCAAGGTTCTTCCTTTGTACTTTTCTTTGACATTTTGATTTTATTTCCTCCTACTTTTCACCTTGGTCTGTATAATAGGTTGCTATCTTTAAAACAGAAAATTCAAATTGTTTTGGTCTGAACGAGGAATAGGGTTTCTTTTTTTCGAGTTTCGAGTTGACTTTTCGAGATTCAAGTCGACTTCTCGAGTTTCAATTGACTTTTCAAGTTTCGAGGTTCCGAGTTGACTTTTCGAGTTTCGAGTTGACTTTTAGAGTTTCGAAATATAAATCAAAGCTCATTTAATCTGGCAGGAAAGTGCTACAAATTGGAATTGAATAAACTCTGAAACCACTAAGTTTATCCACAAAAAGGCACAATAAATGCCACAATGTAAGGGATTGTGGTCTGACCTTCACTTAATATAAAGCCACTACAACTATTTGTCTGTCATTGATGTACCAGATGCCTTGAAGTGAGACTGTATGAACTAGGCTTTTCTGGTATCAATACCATGGACATCCTTTGGAATTAGTTATGAACTAAGTTTGTTTATTTACTTTGGGATTTTTTGGGTTGTTGTTGTGAGTTGTTGTTTTGCCGGAGTTCAATGTGCCAGGCGGTGTTCTTGAAAGCAGCAAATATACTGTTTGTTGAAAGAATGATTGGTTGGCTGTTGTAAATTCTGACATTCCTGAAAGTTTTGTGATACTTTACATGTTTACATTATATGTTATAATTATGTTCTACTTGTTTTAATCTTTAATTTCCTATATAAAGCCGTGTTTTGTTCTGAGTGAAGTACACCACTGGGCATATAATTCTAAATTGACTTCCTGTTTAATAAAAAAAGCAATTGTATTTGGGTATTCAGATGATTAGGCACTTTCAGATTAAAACATAACACTGGTACCATTGTGTGTTTTTGTTATCTACTACACACATTTGGAAGTTACAGTATAAAATATGTGGAATAAAAGTGTTTTTAAATGAGAAATGCTCGACATTTTTAATATTTTTTAATTCAAACTTTGAATCTTTGTGCTTTTCCTTGTTTGTATTGTTTGGCATGTTCATAAATGCAAACTTTAAACATGCATAAACTTGTCAATAGAATGTCCAGTACCATAAGGAGAATTTTATTCTCTTTCCTAACACCCGAAACCCTCATTTTGATGTATGCCAAGTTTTGTCTCATTTTGACAGAACGACTCGCTTATTCTCCATGGATAAAGTGAAACCAATTGTTGAACTTGTTTGTATTTGTTAATACACAACTGTAGAAGACTACAAAGTGAAATTGCCAAAACCAGGTTTTCCAACATTAACAAGACTAAAAGCACATACCAAGACAAAAATCAACTCATGGTTGCTTAGTGTGATGCACCATGTATAGTACATGCAAAAAAAAGTAAAAAAACAACAACCCAAAATCTCATTTGGAGGGAAAAAAGAAGAGACAAAGTAAATCATTCTTACCTGTAATGAGTTGCTTGTGCAATTTCTGTGAACTTTTGATGAGAATTGCCTTGATTGGGTCTTTTCTGTCACAAATCTTTCACCATTTGTTCACTACATGTAGTTATGTTGCTTTCTACTTGATGCAGCTCAATTGTTTCAGTGTTCAGCTCAGTTGTTTCATGGAGCACTCGATAGAAATAACATTCCAGTCTTCATTTTTTGGGGGGTCACAGATATAATGCTTTTGGGTCCTTTGCAGAACTCTTTAGCTCTTTAGCGGAATTTCATGTAGTCAAAGGATAAAAAGAAGGTGTTCCACGTTTAAGTAAAGAAAAATATGTCAGAGCAATCACATGAAGTTTAAATCGGTCGACTAGGGTACGTCACAGAGCCAGGACGTTAATTAGACTATCGCGGTAAAACGGTCCCCATCATGTCTCGGGCAATGTGGTATGTTGCTTGATGGGTGAGTAGCGCAGTAGTCAAAGAGTTGACCATCAAGATGTTGTAGCGATCAAGGAGAAAAATCTGGTGTCAAGATCAGCTACTGATGCTGTGGAGTGTGGAGACTCGAAAATATCTCGCTCATCTGATGATGGTTGCGTGTTGTCATGGAGGACACATTCAGGAAATAGCTGGGATGATTCCAAAAGTCCAACAATAACTTGCAGAATGTGAATGGCCTGACAAGGCTGAAGAGAGAGAGAGAGCGACAGGATTCCAATGACTATCGGCGTAGAGAAAGGTCCTTTCTCTATGCTATCAGTGTTTAACTGTGAGCTTGTCAGACATACTCTAGAGTTTCACACTGGATGATTGGGGCCATTATATATCCCATGAAGGCGCTATGTGCACTTACTGTAGACATCAAGGTCCTTGGTCTTTGGCAAGCATTTACGTACACAAGGATACCGATGATGTCATAGACCTGACTGTTGTTATGACTTCCCGTGCTTGTGTGGCTGACAGATCAAATGCTAAGTTAATTACCTCAAGTTAAAGGTGAACATGCACATGAGATCATGTACTTTAACACGTGCTCGCCCCCTGGGCGACATACATGATAGGAGTTCGGTTTGCTTCACTCATATGACACACCAGGGAGGTTGATGGGACTTGGGTTAAGAGGGAAAGGAGAAACAAAATTAAATAGTTCTCATTGAACACTGAAGTGATAACTCATTCAGTGCTTAAAGCTGCAAATTTGTCAGTTGTGCTTTTTTGTCATTTAAAATTTGAAGCAGATAGTTCTTGACAATTATTCTCTGTGAATGGTGTATAATTGGGAGTGCTGTGGCCTTGTGGTCTGAAGCATTGAATTTGTAATTTGCAGGTTGTGGGTTCGCGCCCGGTCTGGGACTATATGGTGTGTGTGCCCTTGGGCAAGGCAATTTGTCACTCATGGCCTCACCCCACCCAGGGGTAAACTGGTACCTGTGATGAGATCAGAGATGGTTATTGTGGTTGATTTAGCTGCTTTGTGCCGCCGAAATGGCAACATCAAGCTGTATACTCTCAAGAGAGCTGAGATCGTATTTAGAATCTTTCGTGGGCTTACATGTAATAATAATAATAACTGGGGAGGCAAATCATCCTTACTCGCCATATAAAGGCACCTCTGGCAGCCGGCCACATCGACTTATTAATAACTAAGGAGCACAGCCTGAGATCAAAAGTGTTTGATTTTTCCAGAGGGAGGAAAACCAGATGACCTTGAAAAAACAATTGTGGCACAAAAGAGAACCAACACACAACTCTACTCACATACGGTCCGAGATGGGAATCGAACCCGGGCCACATTGATAAGAGGCGAGCGCTTTACGCACAAGCCACCAATGACACTTATGTGTGTAATGACTAGGGTAATAATGTGAAGTGCTTACCATTGATGATGAAGCGCTAAAATGATAAGCACCGCACATTATTTTTGTAAATTGTAAATTTCGAACACTCGGCATTTTGGGTGCGTACACAAATGTACATTCTCGTACAGCTGACTGCAGCTGTCATACACTGAACCCGTCAATAAAAGCACACACTCACATACATGTATGTGCGTCGTTCTAATGCTTGTGCACACCATTTGCAGATAACAAACCAACTACTAATGAACATTTTTATAAATACATCTCTGAGGTACGTATCTTTGGAAATGACATCTTTGAAAATGAAGGAATAATTTCACAGGGAGCTTAGTGCCAATAATATCTTTGCAACAATTAAACTTGTTAACAATATTCTGGTTGGTTACTTTTTGGATAGCCGCAAAAGATATACCTGGATAATTATTGGATAATTGGTGGATAATTGGTGGATAATTATTATCGGTGTATTTTTTTCTTTATACTTTTTGTGCCTGCAGTATACCATGTTTGTCTGTTACCAAGGTAACTAATGGCTGAGTTTTAAAACCCTTCCCTTCCCTTTTCTTTCCACTGAACAAAATGCCAAAATAAATTTACAAACTTCCTCCAGTTGTCTAGAGACAGTAGACTACTGACAGTTTCTCATATGGTAGCATGTTGGCCATGCTTTTGTCAACCGTAAACCTTTATGGACTTTCTCGTGGCAGCCTCTTGGTTGCACACTGTATTGTGAATCAGGATACATATAAGTTGTGTCTGAGCTTCCACAGATAGACTAAAACAAATACACTGCTTGAAAACTTCTAATGACAAAATCTTTGACGGGTTCACACTTCTTTAGTAATGGCTGCATTCTAATTAGTCTGCTCTACGGGTAGTTGCTTCAGCCACTTTTATAAATCGAGCAAGTGTAATTCAAGCCATCATGATATCCAATCGATTCAAATATGGCTATACATTTAAACACAGATTCATTGATGACCAGCCCAAGGCCCTACTGGTGGCTCAAGTTGTTCATTTTCTCTGTTATTTCTTGCGGATCGTGACAAGCCAATTACATCCACCTGTGCATGTATGTTTGTTTATGATGTAAATCAAGGATTTGTTTTCTTTTCTTGATGATTTCCTTTGTTTGTACTAACATTTTCAGATGGCTCTCATTGGTAGTTAAATCTTAATCGAGGACAGCCTAACCCCAATTCACCTTCTGGTACCGGTACGTGGCATCAGAGATGAGTCCTCTATAAACAAACCCACTCAACCTGTATGCTTCAAAACCAATCAATTGGCAGTCTAATTCTTGTTGCAATTAAGTGTGACAAATATATAGGGTACATTATTGTGACATTGCCTGCTAGGGGCCCTAGGCCTGACAATATTTACCTGCTCCGTGTTATTGAGCTCGAAGTCCACCCAGTCCCGGACCCTTGCTTGCGTCAGAGAAACATGTTCATCTGTCTCTGCATAGTAGAGTTTGTCTGTAGCTTGGTTTTGGACTGGAATTGTTTTGCAAAGTTGTCCGGTGTTCATTTCTCAGGAGAGATCGATGCCGGGCTTACACCATTTGTGCATAACAACTATTTTTTTGTTATTTAAGTGTGGGGAACAAAATTCTGCCTAGAGCGGGATTTGAACCTACGACCTCTGAATTACTCTTCACAAATTAGCAACAGAGCTCTGTCAGGCCTTATAGGTGCTGAGCACAGTCATCCAGGAACTTTCTCGGTTTATCTATCGTAGCTTCCAGATCCATTTGGAAACTCAGTGGTTCTAGAGTCTGGAGTACTGAAAACACACACGTGCTTAATATGAACATATATTTTCATCAGCTCAGCTTCTTCTTCTTGCGTATGCTTTGCAGCAACTCTTCGTCACACCTGCAGCTCAGTGGCGGCAAGCCATAGATAATAATGGCTTGGAATGACATACATTTGTGGTTTTTTTAGGCATATTGGTTTTTGTTTAAAGGTTTTTCATTGAGGTTTATAATTCTGTGTTTATATATGTAACTTGTAAGTTTTACTTCTTGCCTCTTTCTCTCATGTACAAAAAAGGGAAATAGCTTCTTCTTCTTGCGTATTCTTTGCAGCAACTATTTGTCACACCTGCAGCTCAGTGGCAGCAAGCCATAGATAATAATAGCTTGGAATGACATACATTTGTTGTTTTTTAGGCATATTGGTTTTTGTTTAAAGGTTTTTCATTGAGGTTTATAATTCTGTGTTTAGGCCTATATATGTAACTTGTAAGTTTTACTTCTTGCCTCTTTCTCCCATGTACAAAAAAGGGAAATACTTATGAATTGTAGACGCTGGTTATTCAGGGGATGAATTCCTGAGCTCTTCCTGTTGCCGCTTTCTCAGTGTTGTCGTTTTCTGTCCCCAGGGGGTTAATAACTTGCCTTTAAAGAAATGCAAACATTGCCAGAAATCACTGGACACAACCCAGCAGTTATCAGCTTTGTGTTATTCACCCTAATTGGTTGACCATTGGGAGAAAATGTCCACCACATGGCATCTTGTTATCAAGTCAAGGATCTTGGTTATTGGGTTATTCTAAATTTCAGGAATTTCCTCCCGGCGGGATTGTAAATTGCTTGGACTTACATCTGTCTATTGCAGTCAATGTTAATGGGTTTAAAAAGTTGGTCCATTTAAAGGGATCGTATTTGTTTGGTAATTGGAACCCACTGTTTGTTTCAATGCTATATAGTTATAGATATATACCATAAAACTAAACTGTAAGAATTTCATTTGAAAAGGTGGTAGCGATTTTGAGATATTGCCGAAAATCTGGAGCGGTTATGTCCACGCAGGAAGAATAATCTGCATTGAAATACACAATCTGAGAAACGTCACTGCAGTAACGCTTCTCAGATTCAAATTTTTGAGGATAAAAAGTGATATCTTTTTCCATAACTGCAGTACTTCGAAGTGAAAAGTTTCTACAAATGCATTATACTATCCAAAGCTGCTGTACCTCTTACCAAGTTAGTTTTTATTGCCATTAATTTTTTGAGTAATTATCAAACGTATACGATCCCTTTAAGACATTACTGGTGCGTTCAGGGATCAGTATAAAGATATGATCATTTGAATTTCATGCATTTTATTTATTTTCTATGATAACTACCACTGAGAAGAATCCTCCGCTCAGCGGATACACTTTGAGAAACCCATGCACAACCATTTGATTACAAAACATGAGTTCGTCCATAAAACTGTGGGTGTATTTTTTAATTTTTTTAATTTTTCTTTTATTTTGTGGGGTGGTGGGTGTATTTTATAGTAAATTAATATCGTTTTACTGACCTGTCTGAAGTTTTACAATCCCGGATGCCGAAAAAAAAAGGCAATAAAAACAGCATTTGTTTGTAACCGTCGGTCAAGTTGTTCTTTGTATTTATGTTATTTTTCACGATTGCCGTTCTTTTTGTACATATTGTTATAGGGACGTTCCATAGGGTCTGTGTGCTTAAGGAAAATCTCTCTTTGATACTAAAATCCTAGAAATTCTTTTCACCAAAAATGTTCAACATCACCCTAATATGTCTTCCTCTACATTTCTTTTCAATATACCCTTAAACACCAAGCTACCAGTACATTGTACCTCTAGACCCCTTTACTGGAGACCCAAAATGCTATGGGGACAGCAAAATGTCCCCACAACTTGGTCGGCTTTTTTCAAACAAAAGAACCTGTTTCAACAACTGCAAATGTAGGTGTACAGTATGTCTACCCTATTATGTACACGTAGAACATTTGTACGTGTCGTCACAGTAGGGCATTGCTATCGTGTACGGGATAGTTCAGTGGTCAGCTAGTCTGGTTTCAAGGTATGGGTAATAATAACACAAGCTGAAATATGGCCTCAAACATAAACGCAAAAGTCTAGAAATATTACCGAAAGGAAAATCAAACAATTTGGAGCATTTTAACTGTTTATTTGGTTAAAAAGGTAATTTATAAATGGGACTAACAGTTTGGGAACCTGGTCTTTACTGTGTGATAATGACCAGATTCAGATTGAGGGATGAGTCCCATGATTGCTGTTAATGAACCAACTTAAGCCAAATGAAATAAAGAACCCTCTCATCAAATCTACTACCTGAATGTATTGCCCAGTCCAACATCATGTTTAACATCCACTCTACCTGGAGCACATAACAAAAAACTTCTCCATGTGGAATTGATGCAGACATGTGCACATAGTTAACGCTCCTTTGAGGCTAGGCTGGTTAGCACAATATTACAGTCTCAGTTTAAAGGGATCGAATATACGTTTTGTAACTGGAACCCACTGTTTGTTTCAATCCTATATAGTTATAGAAATATACCATAAAACTAACCTGTAAAAATTTCATTTCAAAAGGTGGTAGCGATTTTGAGATATTGCTGAAAATCTGGAGCGGTTATGTCCACGCAGGAAGAATAATCTGCATTGGAATACACAATCTGAGAACATCGATGCAGTAACGCTTCTCAGATTCAAATTTTTGGGGATAAAAAGTGATATCTTTTTCCATAACTGCAGTACTTTGAAGTGAAAAGTTTCTAAAAATGCATTATACTATCCAAAGCTGCTGTACTTTCTACCAAGTAAGTTTTTATTGCCATAAATTTTTGGAGTAATTACGTATACGATCCCTTTAAGGGTAGTGGTTATGAGAAATTGGGAAAGGTGGTAAACAAAATTATTTCAAACATGGACAATTTTTATGGATGAATTGTTTTGAAATTATCTGGCATGAGAGTTTTCAGACTTTCAGAAAAAAAGTTAGTGCAGGAAGATCTTTCAAATATTTAATCAACTTTGTTGTCATTTTTTAAATTGACAATTTCAATCCTGCACTTTTGGCCTCTGTTTAATTTTCCTCAAAAGAACATGTTGCGGTTTCAACAATTTGTCCCTTTTAAAATGTGATATATGAGCAAACGAGCAGTTTAATTGCCTCTTCTTTATAGTCTATTTGAGTAGAATCTTCCCCAGCCCCACCCCTTTTCATCCACATTCTTCAAGCATGATTTTCGGACTAGTTCTTTGAATCTCTGGAGTCCCTTTAACACCCGGCAAGCTAGGAGAACGGCCCAACCTTGTCCCTGGCTGAGGTCAAATGCTAATTGATTACTTCCTCCCAGGGATGTGGACATCTTAAGCTCCTTGTAAACCACTACTCATTTTTGACATCATAATTTCAAGTTGATATAATTCAATTGTACAAAAACATTGACAGATTGGGGAACTGCCAACATCTGGATTAAAAAACCTAATTGGTATAGCACCAGAACAGCAATTCGGACGTTGCAGGTTCAAGCCCTGGAGGCTCCAGTCAATTTTATTGTTCAATTTTTTTTTATAAGATTAAAGGTAGGGTACACCATTTGCAGATATGGAAACATTTTACTACGAAATTATTAAGAAATATCTTACTTTTTTGAAAGTAAATAATGATTGTAGGCATCCAGCAAAATTATTGCGCTAGATATCCTGTACTTTTATATACAAACATTAATGATCGCTGGACGGCGATCGCGACAACATAAGAACAACTGCCCGGCGCCGGTTGAAAACGAATGCCGTTTTTCTTGCTTTTCGCAACATCCATGATTGTAAGATTCCGGCAGGTCAGTTAAACGATATTTACCATAAAATACAGCCCCTTACTCCACCCATTCATAATATTTCAAGCAATAACCAATGGTCTATCCTACTTTTAAAAGCTTGATGGACTGTCAGAAATCAGTAATAAAAAATGTCCCTAACTACCCCAAACCCATCAAACTCTAACTGCAGCTTTTGCTAGGTTTTGGCAGGTTTGGTACCAAACCGTTACAACTTGTTGTTAGACTTTGTTTGACTCAGTACCAAAGGCCCAGGGAGACCCTGTTGAATTCTGTGAGGTTCAGGACAGAAAGGCATGAGACAGAAAGGCATGAGACTTGTCAAAATGTTAGAAATTTGGAGAATGCACAGGCATTTATACGTGAGTGACCCACATGGTCACGGCACAGTTCCTGGTCAACTGTAAGTGTACACTTGCACCTTGTATGTGTGTCCCCACTAAAACACATAATGCCTCTGGCCAGTTATCACTGTACCAAGTCAATAAAACTTCAACTGTTGGAGTTTGGCAGGTTTACTGTTAGGTTCAGTACAGTTTACCAAAAATTACTGAACCTGTGTGAGCTGTTGAAGTTTGTTAGGTTTGATATGCTTCCTAGTGCGAGAGCCTAGTTAGGGCAATTTGTTATTTACTCGCACTAGATTTACTTTTTCAGCTTGTGTCAACATCTTCAACATGTAAGATGTGACTTGGTTAATTATTAATTTTATTATACACCTGAATAAATTCCTGTCATCTGATTGGTGGATCATTGATTATTTGTAATTGATTTATGCTGTATAGAGGTAAAAAAATGACTCTTAAAAACCTGCACAAGTTCTACTATTATCCTGATTTTGTCCTCCGATCCGATCTAAAGTCTTTTTGAAAAATTGAGATCCCCTGGGTCTGCTTGAAAGCCTGCCAATAATGAATGTTTCACATTATTGCAATGGAAATAATAATTTCATTCATTGATAGATGTAATATTCCATACCACTCCTTGTGAAATGGAACACAAATATTCATTATTTGTAAACAACTTGGTTTTGCTGTTGTCTTTTATCAATAATACATTAGTGTTATAAATTGTTAGGGGTTCTGGCAAAATGAGACTGAACTGGGCAGAGGTTGAAATGAGGGTTCTCAGGTATTAGAAAATAGGATAAAAGTTTCTTTACGATGCTGTTTCTTGCACTTCAATCGGACATTCCGTTAACAAGTTATGGCTGTTTAAATTTTGCATTAATCAACATGTCGCAAAAGTAAAATGTTTAGAAAAAGCTCTTTGAGGTTTCAAGTTTTGTACATACATTGTACAAGTATGTACATGTAGTATGTAGGCCTGCCTACCTGGAAACATGCCAATTGCTTTTCCCTAAAAACTGTTATTCCATTATTTCCATACTATTTCCTAACAAAATAACAAAATATGGTTAGTAGGCATACCGACGATTACAAATGTCAATCAATCTGAAAATTAAAAAAATCACCCATTATTCATTATTTTCTCCACTATATGCCCCGAGCCCAGTTTCGTCACAATTATTGAATTCAATACTTTAAAGGAGTTTTGAAGGACAGGTTCATGTTTTGGGAGAGTCATCGTATGTTCAGTAGCTTAATTGATCCGGAAATATTTGGGGAAAGGGTGCGGAGACATACTGTATCCTGAAACACAATGGCTATTAAGTATTATTTTGTGTGGCAGAAGTTAAAGTGATGGTACTGGTATGTGTGAATTTGATGAAACATTTATTTTGGCTTTAATGGGTTAATTCCATCAGGTTGGGATATCGTGGGTTACATTTATGGGTGTGGAATATTTTGGAAAGTTTTTTAAAGTGTGAAGTATTTTTTAACAACAATATGTAGAAAACAAATGTGTAACTCGAATGTAACATTGACACCGTGTCAGTTTTATGTCCATATTTCCTCTTTTTTTTCCCTTCTTTTTTCTACAACACTTTAATACAAAAATATTTTGAGAACTTACAATACCGGTACTGGTTTTTTATTTTTTTTAAGAAGCACTTTGCAAGGCGTTAGTGCCAGAAAATGACATAAAAAAACAGTTGTGCATGGGTGTGCTACAATAATCACTATTGATGCTCCACAATGATCACTGTCAATCACCTATACTAATAGATGGAGAATCTTTCTAGAAGACAAATGAGACCAAATATCTGGATTCGGCCCAGTAGTATTAGCTGCAGACCCAAATTTTGTAAGTGAAGTCAGTGGTTCTTTTGTACCAGAAAAAAACTAAACTGTGTCATGTTGAATTATTTCTCGGTGTGAAAGGACCCCTGACTGTGCTTCACAAAACAGAGTTAGGAGTTGCAACTACTAGCACAAATTGAGATATCTTGGTATCATTTTTCTTAGTACTGTCCCATCCATTGTATAGTAGTAGTTTTGGCCTCACCCCTCCCCCTTCACCCCTCCCCCCTCCCCTTCCCCCATTCATCACTCACCCCCCCCCCCCCCCCCCCCCCCTTCACCACTCCTAACCCTACCCCCTACCCGTACCCCCTACCCAATCATGGTGATGCCAAAAGTTATGACCAGTCACATACATTTTCAGGCAATGTGGAAATGGATGGTCTTTCAGTTACATGTAGCGCCCTCTGTTGCTGACTTTTCAGTGTGGCAAATTACTGTATCTTCCCTTACAGTTACAGCGACGTGACTATCGTCCTCAAACCGTGGGTCCCCGAAAAGGCAAAATATGCACCAACATGCACGTGGGAAATTCCACACTAATGGGGTGACAGAAGTACAGCAGCTTTGGATAGTATAATGCATTTTTTGAAACTTTTCACTTTGAAGTACTGCGGTTATGAAAAAAGATATCACTTTTTATCCCAAAAAATTTGAATCTGAGAAGCGTTACTGCAGTGACATTTCTCAGATTGTGTATTCCAATGCAGATTATTTTTCCTGCGTGGACATAACCGCTCCAGAGCTTCGGCAATATCTCAAAATCGCTACCACCTTTTTAAATGAAATTTTTACAGGTTAGTTTTATGGTGTATATATCTATAACTATATTGGATTGAAACAAACAGTGGGTTCCAATTACCAAACGTATACGATCCCTTGAAGGTTGTTTTAAAGTTTTCTTATTTTTTTTACTATAAATGTACAGTGGATGCGAGACAGTGAGAGTAAACTTCCCATACTCTTCCACAAATTTAATAACTCTGATAATAAAGATTTTGTTTTGTTGATACTGATTGTGGAAGTGAGAACCATACTCCTTGACACAGTTGTAATCAAGTCCTTTCACAAGTCCATTTTTGTTTGGGGGGGGGGGGGGGGGGGGGGGTATTTCAGAGTCACTGATTTTTGTGAGTCGAGCCGAGTCATTCTGAAGAGGTGGCTCGAGGCAAGTCATTAGGGCAAGAAGGTCAAGTCGAGTCACAGTGTGTAGTTGAGTCAAGTATTTAGCTCGAGTCAATTCGAGTCACAAAAATGTAAACACAATACAATAAATAAGCACAATAGAGCTACAGTAGGAAGTCTTGTTTTTTCTTTTTGTAATTTACATCCGGGCTTCTACATGTACATGGTGACACCACATTTTACTCTTTAAGAGTAATAATGAAAATACAAATGAGGTGGCAACTGATTGCGGTACATACATGTATATGTATGTATACTGTATTCGTGAACATAAACATGACGTGAACATTAGCACTGGCGTAAGTACATGTAATTGCAAACAAGTTTTGCTTTTATTTGTGTGATTCAAGTCTTATTATTAGCCTTTACTCGAGTCATTTTGATGAGAGGTCCGTGTCGAGTCGAGTCATTGACTTGAGTCATTACAACTCTAAGGCATTGGCCCCTCCTCCCCCCTCCCCCCTCCCCCCTCCCCCCTCCCCCTCCCCCTCCCCCTATTTTCCACTTGGGCGATATGCGCCCCCGGGCTATCACTCTTAGTTCGGATTTGCCGGCTGCATTAAGTAGTAATTTTTTGGCCATTTAATCGCCCCTAATTACATACTTCGAAAATCTGGCCCTGTCACTGTCTGCTCGAGATCCCTGCCTGTACCCGTGCCAAATGGTCAGGCCGCTGATGTTCAAGGAAAATGCAGACATACAGAGATACATACATATATGTACAGTATAGTGCAATTGAAAATTAACCTTGAAATGAAAACTTTTTCACACAAATAAGAAACCAATTTTCACACAAATAGGAAACCAATTTTCATACCTTTTCACACCATACACATAATGTTTACACCTTTTTACAAAGTGAAGTGGGAAACCATTTTCCCACTTTTTACTAAGTGGAAAACTTGTTTTTTGTTTTCCCCATCAGTGACTTTTGGCGTCCCATCCTCACCTCCCAGTCCAATGGGTCCCCTATACCTTACCTAGAACAACATAGGACCTTTTTGAATCCCTGGCTTCATCTTCGTCTTTGGCTTAAGGCGACTTTAGATTCCCAACTGATGTAAACCCAAAAATGTAACTATTTCCATTTGCTTCCATTTCTATTTGCTTCTCAGTGAATCGGAATTTGGAGGTGAAGCTGAAGCTGAAGCAAAGGTTTAAAAAAGGCCCTTTAGTTCTCCAACATAATTATGGGTCCCATACTATTAGAAACCTTTACTACCTCTCCCCAAGGACCTATAAATAGCCATTTGCAAGTTAATGACATTAGTAATGGGCCAAATTGACATCTTCTATGTTATATACTGTCACACCTTCCTAGACAGTGTCACAGATTTCATCAATGTGTTTTATTCCTCCATGCTTCAACACATCTGTGAAGGGCCCCTAAGGACCCTGGAAACTTCCTAGTCAAACCATAGAGAAAGTTTCTTTCTCTATGGTCAAACCGACTTTGCAAAGTGCCAAAGTCTGTTATCTGCACAACCCTGTGCAAATCGAATGGGAAAAATCACTGAAAATTGACAAATAAACAGTATTTGCTTTGGCAGTGATGCCGAAGCAAATAAAAACCTGATGGTGTAAATAAATTGAGCATACACAAAAAATCGACTAACGTAACGCTAACGCGTTTGCATCGTTGAGCATACTTAATTCAACGAATCTCGAAAAATTCTAAGTTAGCATTTAATAATTAATTTTGAAAGTTGACAAATTCTGATAAACCACTGTACACTTTTCTACCCAAATTTGTCCAAAAATTATCAAGAAATAGGCTTGGTGTGTATGGTTGTGAGTGCTCTAGTAATTATAAATATGACACTATCAAATCAGCATATGAAGCACAATATGTGGCAGAGAAAACCCCCCTCTTTTGTGTTGACCATTGTGTTCCCGGAATCTCAGGAATTATTTTTAGGTTTCAAGGGGGGAAGGGTTAGGTTACAATAGTGTTGAGTGCGTATAAAGTATAGGGATAAGAGGGGGGTACCCCTCTGCCACATATCGTGCTGGGTATACAAATTAGGGCACGTGAAAGGAGTTCACATCCCAGGGGTTACTATTGGAAACGAGGTTGAAAATAAAGTAAGCCCTGGGGACAAGTTGATGTCAAGGTTTCACATTGTGAAAAACTTCCCACCGCAATCTGTTAAGAAACATAGAGGAGAAACCCACTAAAGTTAACAGCCAATGCTTGAGGCGTTCCATCTGTGGTCATCTCCAACCACACCTGATCATCAACGCCCAGCTGAGCTACAACCGTCGCTGACTGCTCAGTGGACATCAACTCCAAAGATGACCCCTTCTTAACTAACTTCAGAATTCCTTCCCCATACTCAAGGTTAAACTGGAACACATAGGTTCCGGCTGTTGAGGTGGTGAAGGCATCACCTTGAAAGTGACCCCCAACATTGGAAACAATGACCGAGAACGGCACCTGTCTGTTATTGAGATCTATACGGTTGTGATAGTACCTTGCCGTAAAGGCCGATTGGCGGTAGGGAGCTATAGCCACAGACTTACCAGCCTCACCTGGATTTCCAGGAGGTCCTATGATACCAATCCCAGGCAACCCTAAAGGTCCTACATCTCCCCTGGGTCCAACATCACCTGTTTCCCCATTCTCTCCCTTCTCTCCTGTTGGCCCAGTTAACCCTGGTAACCCTGTTTGACCGTGTGCTCCTTTGACCCCCTCCAGACCCCATACTCCCCTCGGTCCATTTGCTCCTGGTTCACCTGTTTTTCCGTTCTCTCCCTTTTCCCCATGTGCACCATGTCCCCCCTTGTCACCTTTTTGCCCACTCCCTTTCGGGCCGGGGTCTCCTGGAGGTCCCTCTGTTCCATTGTTGCCCTTTTCTCCAATGATGCCCATCTCCCCCATTTTCCCTTTTTGTCCTGTGTCCCCTTTTGTACCATTACCTCCTTGCATCCCGGTTGATCCCATATTCCCCTTTATCCCATCAACACCTGATTCTCCCTTGTCCCCCATATCCCCTGCAGGACCTGTAAGCCCTGGATTACCAATGTATCCTCTCAGCCCCATAGGTCCAACCATGCCTATGTCTCCTTTGAATCCAAGCTCACCTTTTAACCCCTTCATACCCTGATCTCCTGTATCTCCCTTATCTCCCTGGTCGCCCATCAGTCCTGTTAATCCCACTTGCCCATCTTCACCCTTCTGACCCTTCTCTGCATCCAACCCATTCGTTCCTGGTTCCCCTTTAGATCCAGTGGGGCCACCAGCTGGCCCAACATCACCCTTGCTACCCATTGGTCCCGGACCACCAAGGCCCCCAACCTCACCCTTTAATCCCATTTCCCCTATTTCTCCTTGCACCCCAGAATCTCCTTTATCTCCCATCTCACCTTTTACCCCTGTTGGTCCTATCCCACCCTTTACCCCTTGTGGACCTATGGGGCCTGCAGGACCCAGTGGTCCTTCTGGTCCTTGATTACCCTTTGGTCCATTTGTACCCCATAACCCCGGAGGTCCCTGCTTACCCCTCCCTCCCCTATCCCCTTTATCTCCCCTAGCACCATGTTCACCCCATTGTCCCTCTCCACCCTTTTCACCCTTTGGTCCCTGTATCCCCATCAACCCAGACTCGCCTTCTTTTCCTGGTACCCCCGCAAGCCCAAAGTCCCCCTTTCTTCCAGTACTACCAAGTTCCCCCTTTGCACCCTTTTCCCCAACATTCCCCACATACCCCTTATCTCCAGGTGGTCCCCTTGGTCCTACCATGCCCTTTCCCCCTTTCTCTCCACCTGGTCCAATGGGCCCTTGATCACCCTTTGACCCGTTAACCCCTTGCAACCCAATCTCCCCTTTAGACCCGATAGTGCCATTCTCACCGTTGACACCTCTATCACCCATCATTCCCTTGGTGCCATGTTCCCCCTTCAACCCAGGTTTTCCCTGCTCACCATTTGACCCAGGAATACCCATTTCTCCACCATCTCCTTTCTGACCTCGATCACCCTTTTCTGCCTTGCTTCCATTCAAACCAGGCTTTCCAATTTCCCCAAGTAGTCCAGGTTCCCCAGGAGCCCCTTTTACCCCTTGCATACCCAGTTCTCCTTGTAAACCCCTCTCTCCATGTGATCCATTTATCCCGTCGTCTCCGTTCATTCCTGGATCCCCCTTAGTCCCTATTGGCCCTCTTTGTCCTGTGGAACCCAGTGCACCTCTCTTTCCAGTTGGGCCTATGTCGCCGCCCTCCCCTGTGTTCCCCTTTACCCCATTATCTCCGGTCAGCCCCTGTTTTCCAGGTTTACCATCGGTTCCATTACTTCCCATTTCCCCTTTCAGGCCTGGCTCACCTCGAAGTCCCTTGGACCCTTCCCGCATCAACTCAAGTTCTTGTGTGTTCTGTAACCGTCCCTGTAGTCCAAGTGTGCTTACAAAGCTGACAGGTCCTCTCTCTCCTTTCTCTCCTTTTCCCCCCATCAATCCAGTTTTCCCTACTTCACCAGGCACTCCTGTCACATTGGGAGGAGCAGGTCTTCCATCCATCCCGTGTTCTCCTTTGTTCCCTTTGATGCCTCGATTGCCTTTATTCCCAAGATCACCTTTATCTCCCTTCTGGCCAGATATTCCCTGAGATCCTTGTTCTCCTATAGGGCCCACTGGTCCAGGCCAACCTTGAGTCCCGGGGGAACCTTTGTCTCCAACAGCCCCTTCAAAGCCTGGAGGTCCAATCAATCCTTTTGGTCCAGGGTCTCCGGAAGGCCCTCGTGGTCCAACTGCAGTCACACTGTCAGCTTTCTCGCCTTTCTCCCCTTTGTTACCGTCGACACCATTCTGTCCTCTGACCCCAGAAGGTCCCACAATACCTTGCTCACCTCTCAATCCATCTCGTCCGTGGAAGCCGTCCCGCCCGGTATTTCCGGGCATTCCAGGCAGGCCTGATGACCCGGGAGACCCCTGACAGCAGGGATTACATTGTTGATCGTTATGCTTTACGCTTGAACCTTTGAAGATACCGGTACCATCTAAAGTTGAAGTCGTGTAACTCGGTGCGGTAGTGGCCGAATTTGTCTTATCTGTCTGGTTAGCCAAAGAGTTTCCAATGTTGATGATGACAAAACCGATAATAAGCAACGCCGATCTTGTAAATATATGTTCAGAACTGACTTCCATGTTGATAAAGATGCCTGCTGCTTGGTATATCCAATTGAATTTTAGCTAAATTATTCAAAAGAAAAACAAAATGTCATCCCTTATTATCAAAAAAAAAATGCAAAAAGTTATTTCTAAACAAATAGATTAATAAGAGTCTGTAGCTTTAGTTAATCAGAGTTTGTTCAAATGTTGTTTTCAGAATTTATGTCAAGTTGTATCTAACTCATTAAAGTTAAATAAATAACCTCAAAATACTGTGGCATAATATATTCCAAGCAAAATCTTACCTTGTACACCAATTCACTCTGATCAAGAAGTCAGTTCTTCTGTAGCTTAAAGAAATATTCCTAAATAACTGTGTCTGGTCATGAAAATCATTGAGAAAAGTGCAACTACGTCTGTAGAGCATCTGCCTACTCCAGTAGTTGACCGTCTAGGCTAACAACCTGCCCTTCTTGAAATATACCCTTGAAATACATCCGCAGACTTTGAACCAAATCCCAAAGCGGGCCAAATAATTATGCAAATTCTGACCTATCAAGAACTTTTATTTCAAATCATCAGATCCACTTTCAAAAAGTCTCTGCTTAAAAAAAGAAATACAAATGGTTCATATGTTTGTTTGTTTTACATGAATGTGCATAAAATTGTTTGAGGAAGATCGGATGTATCATGGGGCAGGTGACCTTTAATTTCCTCCAACCTTTAGCACCTTAGAAATCCCCTTAGACATCCCCTTAGACATCCCTGTAGACAGCCCCTTTAGAGCAGTTTGCAGTCAATAATAGCTAGTTGGTGTTACATGTAGGGTGAACTCCCTTCAGGAAGGAAACACTTGGGCTACAACTTCCTTGAATTATGGGGCAAGAAAGTCAGGTTCAGTCTGCTCACATGAGTTGAGGAAGTCCCTCCAATCTTTGGACGCTGCAATCTTGGCATTTTGCCTGGACTTTTGTTCTGACCATGCTAAGCTAAACATTTTTTCCCCAATTTTCCGTGGATAATTTAGGTCTTTGGGTAAACATTTTAAACAGTTGTTGCAATCATAATTCTTGTTTGAAAAATATCAATCCAAAACATGCTGGATTTTCGATGAAATGCCATTGCCTTCCTTTCGATTTACAAATTTAACTGAGTTTTAAGAATTGTCAAGACTTTTCTACATTCTAAAGATAATACACTGAAACTAACAGTTTGTACAATAACCCGTAGCTCTGTTTAGTTATTGTCAATGTTCACTGTTCCCAAATGAATGTTTGTTTTAATAAATCTTAAAAGTACCAAATTGAGATATTCGTGGTTTTTTTCTTAATACTACATTAGGGTTTAGCATCCCACCTCCTCGGCCAGACTCGAGATGCTCGCCAGAGGTTGAGACCAGTCCCCAAGCTACCCGACTCCAGCAGGGATGGTCTGAATGGATCACTGAGTCGAGCCCAGGGAATTGCTTCATCCATTCTCAACATGAGTGCCTCCGACATGGATGAGTTTATGGCAAGCAGTGAAGAGGATGGAGACAAGGAGACTAAGGTAAGGGGTCAAGGGTCAATCAAGGTGTCAAGGGTCAATCAAGGTGTCAAGGGTCAATCAAGGTGTCAAGGGTCAATCAAGGTGTAATTGTCAAGTTAATTGCATATTGTATATCAACATGAAAATAAATGTGTGTGTGTGTGTATACGCACTGTGAATTGATTTATAGCAAGACAGTAACTGTTTCTTGGATAGTAAAAAAAAACCCATTATAACATTTACATCTCTTAAAGTAAAATGTCAGAAATCGCAGTGCACTGTCTTTTCACATCTCGCCTAGACTACTGCAATTCTATTTTACGGTATGACACCACCTATTACAAAAGAAACGCGGTGCACTAACAATAAAAATCCATTGTTACTTGGCACTAAATCAATTGTTACTTGTTCACAATGTAAGTTAGTGAGAGATACAGAAAACCATAGCTTATTAGACTCTATCTTTGGCTCCATTGCCAAAATGCACGAACGAAGCCAAATGAACTGGGGCCAATTTCATAGAGCTGCTAAGCACAAAAATTTGCTTAGCACAAAACAGTCTTCCTCATTAAAAACAGGTTACCAGCCACAATTCAACGTGATTTCCATGCTAAGCAAAAAAACAGCTGATTATTAATCCAAAGCAATAAAGATCACGTGAAAATTTGGTCTGTAACCTTGTTTTTGCCAAGGACAAAACGTCATGCTAAGCAAATTGTTGTGCTTAGCAGCTCTATGAAATTGGCCCCTGGTTTGTGGATTGCTCTCGGTAACCCTAAGCTTGTTGGTGCGTGGGTTGAACTTCGGGTCTTCTAGAACCCTATTGATTTTGCAACCCACAATTCAAGGTCATTAAGGTTAAAACTATGGACAAATTTGACCTTGATATTCAAAGGGCAATGCCATATCATGAGTATAGATGTTTGCAGGGCATTGGTGTCGTCAACACAAATGATCATACTCAATTATTTGAGTCTAGGCTACGTGAAATAAATGATTGAAATAGTTGGTGTTATTCTGTTAGACCGGTAACAAAAATCAATGATTTGCCTCTTCCTTTCAGAACCAAGAAGAAAATGTCGAGAGAAAGCGAGATGAACGCTGGACCAATCGGATTAGCTCAGCTCTTTCCTCCTCCAAGGTCAGTTTACTTTAATGCTTTCTCCATCTTTGATTGAACGATAGGAAAACCGGAAATCTCCTGAACATTACACACAGGAATTACTAGGGGTGTAGGAAGACTAATTACCGATCACAGAAGTGTTTTGAATGTAAAGTTTGGCACTGTAAAGCATAAACGCTGATATTGTTTCCCCAGAACTGAAAAAAACCCAGCATACCTCTTTCTTTAGAAATAAAAATCAAGTGGATACCAAAGTCGTCTTGCAAGTTTTCGTGAAAACTTGAGACTTTGAAATGGCCTTCCATAAATGATTTTCGGTGACTTACTTTTAAGAATTTTTTTTAAAGAAAGCTTTGCTTTTCAATAAATGGACTTAATACATTTTCAATAACTGACTTTTCATTTGCCTACAATTCAGCTGTTGGGCTGCGAAAAGGAGAATGAATAAACAAACAAGTAGAGATTTGATTGACTTGCACATTACTTGCACATTACTTGCACATTACTTGCACATTACTTGCACATTACTTGCACATTACTTGCACATTACTTGCACATTACTTGCACATTACTTGCACATTACTTGCACATTACTTGCACATTACTTGCACATTACTTGCACATTACTTGCACATTACTTGCACATTACTTGCACATTACTTGCACATTACTTGCACATTACTTGCACATTAAAATTCTTGCCAACCAACAGTTATTGTGTTTGAAGGCTAAATGATTTTAAGTAAATTTTATAGTTTAATCTCTATTTAATGTTTTAATTTGTATATCACTTGTTTAAATAAAAATAAATAATTGTGTGCAAATTAAGAAAGAGTTTCATGCTTGCATAATAAATATATAGAAATTTAAATCGAATTTATTTTTCATCCAAAATCTGACTATCACTGACACTCAGTCACTGTTTTCCTTCCTCCATGGTCACACCAACTGTTGTGCAAAAAATCTGCCCACATAAGTATTTTGTTGTAGTGATTGGACCACCTTAGTTGTGGCATGCATTTGTGTTGATGCCTGGGGATAGTTATTGCATGGGTTGTTTTCTTTATTTGGTGATGAGAGAAATATAGTGATTTGCGGAGGAGGAGGGGAGTCCCTGTCCTATCATGTCAGATTTGACAGGTTTTGTTAGCCAGAAAGAGTAAATGTTATGTTTGTGGTCAAACAAGGTCCGAATTTTGTTGTGAGACTTGGCAGTGTCTACTTGTCTCTACACATGTACAAATAGCCTACATGTATATGTACCGCAAGTGTATTTTTGTCTTTGTGAAATGAAGTTTCAAGAGACACACTATTTTTGTTTAAATGTTCCCAAAACACAAGGTTAGGGCCACTAAAACTAGGCCTGCCCTCTGTAAATTGGAAAGCTCCTTAAAAAGATTAGAAGTCAAGAGAAAGAAGTCGGAGTATAGATGTAGGATGGTCGGAGTGATGTGTTACTTTTAAACATATGATTCAGGCGTTACTTTCACAACTATGTGTTCTTTCTAGTGATAGGAGAAATCAGAGATTTAAAAATCCGGTTATCCCAATTTGTTTCAAACCGAATAATTTCACCGGAAGTTTTTATTATACCTCCAAATAGGCACTTGGGGAGACAATCCCATAGAGATATACACAAACTTAAAACAGTCCTACATGTGTAACTTGTTTACCCTAACCCTTTTCTCTAAGGTCTTCGAGATTTATGCTATTTAGACCAAAGTCTGTCGTTCTAGGACAAAAATAACTCCCAAATATTTTTTTTTAGGGTAGCTAGACACTTAGAGAGACACTGAAATGTCCCCCTAAGTGCCACTGTCTCCTTATTCCCTAAAAACTTACGCTAATTTGTCTCCTAAAGTGCCTATTTGGAAGAATTATCCAGCTCACAATCATGCCAACAAAAAGTGATGAGTGAGGTGCCACTTGAAATGGCTTCCCAATGACTGGGTAGGGATTGCAGGATTCAGCGACCACTAGATATTACAAAAATGGAACTCTCTGTTAAAGGTATTATACACCATTTGCAGATATCGAAAATATTTACTACCGAATTATTAAGAAATATCCTACTCATCTGAAAGTAAATGTTGATTCTGGGCATCCAGCAAAATGATTGCTCTAGATATCCTGTAATTTTTCCGAAAAATAGAATTTTATAATGAAAAATTCGTGATCGCCGGACGGCGATCGCGAAAAAACAAAGATAACATAAGAATAACTGCTCGACGCCGGTTGAAAAAACCCGAAGTTTTTCGTGTTTTTCTCGGTATCCATGATTCTAAAACTTCGGACAGCTCAGTTAAACGATATTTACTATAAAATACAACCCCCCAAATCTACTCATTCATGTTAATTCAAGCAATGACCAATGGTGTATCCTACCTTTAAGTCAAATGGGTAGGCTAAAGAAACTAAAGAGAATGTCAGAGACCACCGAGCAAATTGGAGGATGTCGCAGTTGTTTTCTTAAGCCAGGGCAAAAACTTTTTAGGAGGTTTTCGAATATCCAGCTTTCAAAATCGAAACAGAATCAGTGGAATTCAAACCGAATATTCATACTTTCAATTAAAAAAAATATGGGAAATAAATGTTTAATGTAATTTGCGGAATCAAGCATATAAGATTTTTACTGCTGCAAAATATTATACACTGAAACCGGGACCATTTTGTTCACACTGTTGAAAAATTTATTTGTGGGAAAATTGTAAATTGCTAAGTCATTTGTAGCCAACCCTTGACATTCAGTTACAGACAACCTTACCGGTACCAATTCTCCGCTCGGCATTTCGCCAAAAATAAATCTAAATCTATCAGGAGGGAAGCAGGCATTACAGATCATTGCATGTTTTTGACTGGCCACTAATTGCCTAATTGCCTATTTTTTGTCGAATTTACGTGTTAAAGGTAGGATACACCATTTGCAGATATCAAAAAATATTTACTACCGAATTATTAAGAAATATCTTACTCATTTGAAAGTAAATGTTGATTCTAGGCATCCAGCAAAATGATTGCGCTAGATATCCTGTAATTATTCCGAAAAATTAAATTTTATAATGAACGGCAATCGCGAAAAAACAAAGATAACATAAGTATAACTGCTCGACGCCGGTTGAACAAAAATGCTGTTTTTCGTGCTTTTCTCGTCATCCATGATTGTAAAACGATATTTACTATAAAATACAACCCCCCAAATCTACTCATTCATGATAACTTTCAAGCAACTACCAATGGTGTATCCTACTTTTAACCAGTTCGCGCCGGGATTGTTTTAACATCACCGAGCCGACACGTGGGATAATTTTTTTAACGAAACTCGATCCGAGGTGGGTTTAGGCCGATAGTACCGGGAAGCACACCAACGCATTTTTGGCCTTAATTGCTCGCTGCTGACAGACGTTTCCGGCCTTGCTCGTGGCGTGTCATCCATTTTGAATCTGGAGATTTTTTTTTGCATTCATAAGAAAATGGTAATGTCCTTGTAGACAGTTCATTTTTAATTGCTAGGTTTTTCTCAGATTATTTTATTTTATTATATTTTCGTATCTACAGGTTGTGAGTGGTGATAGACTGTTAGACCTTTTCTTGAGTAAGCTGGCAGAGAAGGACCAACTTATGTCCAGTGTAAAGCTGATAAATAGGTAACAGTGACCTACTCAAATGGCTCAAGGTTCTCTGGCATATTAGATTGTGTAATATTTGCCATTTTTGTGTACATGTATTTATTATAAATATTGTTTACGTTTGTATTTTATTTTGTAACTTTAAATGTTTAGTATTTGCTAGGTTTTGTGCCAGAGTACACATGCTGACATGGGATTTCTTCCTTTTGTCTGCACTTCCAATTTTTTTCAGGCACTTGTAAGTTGTAATATATACAGAGTGTCTCAAAAACAAATGCAACAAAATATACTGGAATACCACACGTAGAATGTATTTCATTGATAATATAGATATGGTTTCAAAGATATTGGTTTCCACTTTAAAATGAGACATCAAACGTGCAAATCTGACAATGTTTGACAGAGTTATGAATAATTTCCCAAGAGGTGTCAAATTGACCATGTGACCAAGTTTTTCGATTTTTGTTTGGACACTGTGCAAGTGTAGACTTGAAATCAAGCCGTTAGACACTTTTTTCTTGGTCTGTGCAGGTGGCATTGCACTGGTTCATTTTGGTGGCACCTGCACAGACAAAAGCCGTGTTCGCACTGGACTTTTTTGGGGGAAGGTTTTACTGAGACGCTGGTAAAAAAAAAAATGGTCAAATGTTACCACTGTTCGCACTTGGACTTTCGACACGGGAAAATTTTACCGAGACCGCGGGAGAAGTAGCCGAGCTGTCATTATAATGACTCATGAAGGCGAATGTGATCACAATGCGATGTGCATGCATCAGCGCGCGCACGTAAACAATGCAAAGAGCGCATGCGCTGTGTCTTGTGTAGCATGAAATCGCAGTAGGGGGCCGGATGTACGTTTTCCTGAGACGCTTTTACCGACTCGCGCTGTTCTCACTGGACTTATCGTCTAGGGAAAAGTTACCCGGGAAGTTTTCCCGGGCAGCAGTTGGCCGGTAAAAATAACCACTGGACTCGGGAAAAGAAACCGAGAGGAAATTGTCCTAGGCTGTCCGCACTGGACTTAAAATGGAAAAAGTACCCATCGTCTCGGTAAGTTTTATTTAAAAAAGTCCAATGCGAACAGGGCTAAGGACGACAATGTCTAACGAGTTGATTTCAAGTCTACACTTGCACAGTATCCAAACAGAATCGAAAAACCTGGTCCCATGGTCAATTTGACCCCTCTTAGGAAATTATTCATAACTCTGTCAAACATTGTCAGATTAGGACGTTTGATGTCTTATTTTAAAGTGGAAATTAAACCAGTATCTTTGCAAGCATATCTATATTATCGATGTTAGTTATACATTTTACGTGTTGTATTCCGATATATTTTGTTGCATTTTTTAGACACCCTGTAGAGCCTGAAGGTGTCACACCATTTTGTCGTTGTGCTTCCGGACCCCTCCGTGACCCGTCTATGCGCATTTTACACAGGGGTTGCCCTTTATCTTGCTTTAATTTACAAAATGATTTATAACCGTACTCTCTTCTGATATTATCTCCATACTCTTTCCATATTTCAATTTTATTCTTGGCATTTCACACAACAAAAAAAATAATTGGATTCCGATGGATTCCAAAAGAAACTGATGGATTCTGGATTTATTCAGGCTCGTGTGAATCAAGCTTCAATATAATTCTTATCAACAGTCATTTTAATTTAGTAAATGAAAATAAGTCCTTTAAGTTTATTTTAAAGATGTGTGTCCCAAAAGACATTTTAGTCTGCTTTTTAAGTTTGATTGCCACAGCACAAAATTATTTCCTTAATACGAGTCAACATATCCACAATTCAATATAATTTAACCCATTCCGTTTAATTTTAATTTCAATTTAATATAATTTCATTACATTTTATTTTATTTATATTTATTGATTTTGCTTCTTTTAATTAAATTTTATACACGCATAGCTATTTTCTCTCTGGAGTTTCCTGTAAGATTTTTAATTGAATACAATTTAATTTATTGTATTTTACTGTATTTACTTTAATGTTTACGTTAGCCTTTCAGTCCGGATAGCCTTTAGACAGACTTTGTCTCTTTTAAGTGATCCTTCGGGAGACGTTAGGTTCGTTTTCTGTTTGTTGTTCTTAGTTTGTTCGTCTGGGTTTTTACTGTTTATTTAGAGAAGCAAATAAATAAATAAACTAGAGGTATGTCTGTTGTAGTTTTCTAGATATTGACTCATGACAATTTTACATTGATAATGACGTCACATGTCATTTGATGACGCCATCAGTTTCTTTTACGCACACAGGTGTGGTCTGTATAAGGACATCATGATATATGTGACCCAGCACGAGTAAATGAGACACTTTGAGGCAAAAATGAAAATTGAGATTTTGATTTCATCATTTAAAGCTTGTTCAGCTTTAAACGATGAAATCAAAATCTCAATTTTCATTTTTCCCTTAAAAGTCTCATTTACTCGTGCTGGGTCACATTAAACTTGAAGTGATTACTGCAAACCTTGCCACAATAAACAACTGGAAATACATTTTGGACATTTTTCAAACTGCTGGTGCTCAAAATGTTTGACAACTTAGACAGAGACAAACTTTATTGAAAGCAAGTTCACATCTTTTTCCACCTTCAAATTATAAGGCACTTCTGGTTTTGACTGGAAAAAAGGGTCATGTGATTTTGCACACGTGAGATAAAATCAAATATCGCAAAAGTCAAGTTCAGGTCTGTCACAGTTGATTTTATATTGATTTTTAAAGAATAAATCTATAAATCTTTGATTGCTTGTAATCTGATACTTGATGACGTTATCGTGACGTCATTAACAGGAAGCTCAAGAGCTGTGTTAACTTTACTATTAATTGAAGGAAAAATCTGAATTATATCTCCTGTAGTTGATTTTTCAGCAATTTCTAAAGGTTTAAAGGTCTTTTCATTGTAACTTCCGGTCTGGTGACGTCATCAATCTTTCTCTCTTTCAACTTGATCTTAGCATGAAGCTTATTATACATCAATTATAAAGTGATTTCAGCAAACTTTGCCACACACATCAACTTATTTTTTATTTTAAACATTTTTCAATCTGCCGCTAGAGGGCGCTATGAGAATTTATTAAAGTACAACCTAGCCAGAGACTAACATCATTTTCCACTTTCAAATTATAAGGCACTTCTGGTTTGGACGGGAAGGAAGGGTCACGTAATTTTACACCAAGTGATAACATCCAATCGTCTATCAATTCCCACAAACTTCCCACAAAAGTTTCGGTCTTTTACGGTTGATTTTATATTGATTTTCAAAGATTAAATATATTGCACATTTAAGATGACATCACATCATGATGACATCTGAGTAATATGTGTGAGTTCTGAGTATGTGCAAAGTTTCATCGAAATTCAAGTCTGTTTAATGGCAAAAGTGACCCCGAAAATAAAACGTGTACAAAGTACCAAAAATTGCAAAAAAAAGTGAGAGGTCAATTTTTGGCTCAATATTCTCTTTATGCGATTTTTCAGTTTCCATAAATTACTATGGGTAGTAACAATTTTTTAAATAGTTGCAATACCGTTAATACACATCTGTGAATTGGTGCAAGCCAACTAGTCTGGTTTCTTAACCTGATAAGTCTGAAGTCAAGAAACCAGACTTTTGTAACAGCATCTATGAACACAAAACGCAAATAGGTCAGCGTCACAATTTTTACAAGTATGGACCCCCTAATAAACCTATACATTTTAGAAAATTACAGCCAGTAAAACAAATCCAATAGTGATCTGTGTTTTAGCAAAGAAGCTAGGGGCTATATAAAGTGCGCTAATTTAGGGGGCCACGTCACATTAGGGGTGGGGGGGCATAAATACAAGCTCAGGGTTAAGAGTTTTTGCTTAGCAGTAATTTTTTATTTTTCAATTTATGTATTATTATCCACACTATACAAAGCATAGAAATTCAGCTTCCACTGGCATTCCTAAAATATACATAAAATACGATCACTAGTAACAGATCATAATACAATAAGCCTTTCACAAAGCACACAGTTTTATTTTGTTCATTTTAACTGTCCGCGTCTTACTTCGTTACAAAAATATATACAGATTAAAAGCCAAGCTTTTGCTCCAAAGCACAATGGAATTGTCATGAATTATTGCAGCAGCCATTTTAAGTTGTATTAATACGCTAGTCACCAAAACAAAAATGTTCAAGTATGTTTACACAGTCGAGCAAGGCACCAAAGACAAATTTACACATTTGAATGTGGTAATTATAGAGAAAGGCCTCCTCAAGAAATGTATAAGGCAGTGTTGCAGTATTTAACCAGTTCGTGCCGGGATTATTTTAACATCACCAAGCTGACGCGCGGGATTGTTTTTAACGAAACTCTATCCGAAGCGGGTTCAGGCTGCCAGTACCGGGAAGCACACCCACGCATTTCCGGCCTTGTTCGCTGCTGACAGACATTTAATTCCCTCGTGGCGTGTTTATGCGTCATCCGTTTTGAATCTGAGGAAAACTTTGCATTTATATTCGTCATCCGGCGCGGACTGGTTAACAATTGTTCATATTATGTACAGGTATTCTGTACCAGAGTAGAACACTTTTTTTCAGAAATTCAGAACTTTAATGGTTGGTTAGTACTTAGAATTAAAATTAACTTATTTTCTTGCATATTTTGACACACCCAACACACATTTATGTTTTTGTTTACAAACCCCAAATCATGTACAAAACAACAGGAGTCTAAAGTTGTTTCCCCCCTGAATTATATTTGTGACCCACCATGGCAAAACCAGTCACATGTCCAAAATTTGACAATTGAAGTTTTTAGTATGAGGCAAATCTGCACAAAATTCCTTTCAATATGATGCATATTTCATTGAATTCGGATAAAAATTGACCGAGTTAGAGCAAATTGTAGATGCTTAATCGCAAATACGCAGTTTTGAGAAAATCGCGATTAAAGTTTGTTGTTCATTTTCAGAGGTTTTCCACTTAAAACTGCATAGCAACCATGGTCTAATTAGTCTAGAAGGAAGGTAGGGTTCCCATGTACCGTGTGGATAATTTCTAACCTACTTTTTTGTGATCCTCAATGTGTCTAGTCAATGAATTTTTATGTTCCCAATATTAAATAATGTCCCATGGGGTTCCTTTGGCAGCCATATTGATAAAATATGAAAATACTTAAATCTTGATAAAACACATATCAAATTGTTATTATTATTTTTTTATGACAACTCAAAATCGACCAGATAGAGGTTTCTAACACATTTTTGCATTGTACTGTATAATTAGGTCATGCGACGTGCGACTGGTTTTGCCGTGGCGGGTCACATTTATGAAACCCAAAAGAAACAGCGGGGTATGGCATTTCAAAAATCAGCTCATTCAAGAGTATAAAATAAAATACACTTTGTGCATAAAATAACTTATTCGGTTAAAAACAAAATGCTTAAAAAGAATTTCATGAGGAATCACTGTCAACTGAAAACAACCCAGTACTCTGGCAAATTGTAATGCCAAAGATATCCATTTATAGTTGCAAGATAATTGGAATTTACCCACAACTGACAGCGTCTTATAATAACCAATGGGGAAAAATGTAACACACAAAAGAAGGAAGGAATTCATTGTTTTCTACAAGGCAACCAGGGATGATGGACGGGTTGTTCATCGATGATTGACATGCCGTCCCTTACTGGCCAACTTCCTCTGTGTACTTGTTGCAAGTGGCGTTGTCCGAGCTGTGTAAGGACTAGAAATACCAAATTCACACATGGGATATTTGGTTAGGGAAACCAAAAAAGCACTGTTGCAACATTTGGCTAATGCTTTTTGTGCCAAGAGTGGGCCTATCTATTAATTTATCTACCTATGTGTATATGTGCCTAAAATGTAAAAAAAAAATTAAAAAACATTTTTCTAGAGAGAACTTCTTTTTGGCTGTTAATGAATCAAATATGTGACCCAGCACGAGTAAATGAGACACTTTGCGGCAAAAATAAAAATTGAGATTTTGATTTCATCATTTAAAGCTTGTTTAGCTTTAAATGATGAAACCAAAATCTCAAATTTTATTTTTGCTTCAAAGTGTCTCATTTACTCGTGCTGGGTCACATATGTCTCCTCACCTCGGCTTCATTCCACTAGCGCCCTCTTGAGTCAACATGCTGAAATCTGGTTCCTCTCTGGAAGGTAACAAATATCCCCAGTGTACAATGTTTATGGTATAAATAATGCTGAGGTTAATCACAAAGATCTTAATCACAACGATTAAGAAGAAAATAGACAACATTCAAGGTGCAGAAGTGGTCTACACACACAGACAACCAAGAGACTTTGACGTACATAGAGAACACAAGACACAAGACACAAACATTTAAGACACAAGAACAATTAATAACTATTCATAAATACCCAATTTACTCATTCCTATTGGTCCAGAGCCCGTCACATGGGCAGTTATAAACAGCTGATAAAACACCAGGGCCAGTTTTAAACACTTTTCCGATGTCACATGTCACAAATTTAGACGCCCGTGAAATCTGGTCACTTTACCCTTATATTGGTTGAGACCTCACAAGGCATGTGCGATACCACAAACGAGACCGTATTTTAGAGTTCTTAGTTCACACTGCACCAGCAGCTTGCGTTCTGCGTAACATCACGCAGTACGCGTGCCACAATGTCCATATTAGGAGTAGTTTACTTGTGTGGACTGATTGTGCGAGCGAAGCTATCCGAGGAACATATCATTGACTTGTTTTGACACGTTTTTACTCAAAAATATTTATGAATAAGAATAAACGAAAGGCCATTATTAAACATACATTTAAAACCGGCTCATGGCCTGGACATTACCTCGTCCAGGCCATGAGCCGGTTTTAAACATACAACTGGCCAACCAAGTTTATTCCCTTAGTAATACTTCAATTTAAAGGTAGGATACACCATTTGCAGATATCAAAAATTCTTACTACCAAATTAAGAAATATCATACTTATTTGAAAGTAAATAATGATTCTAGGCATCCAGCAAAATGATCGCGCTAGATTTCATGTAATTGCTAAGAAAAATCGCCAAAAAAACCAAGAAGAACATTTGTTCCCTTTTCTCGGCATCCATGATTGTAAAGCTTCTGACAGGTCAGTTAAACGATATTTACTATGAAATACAACCCCCCCAAATCCACCCATTCCTGATAATTTAAGCAATTACCAATGATGTATACTACCTTTAAGAGTATGGATTAACAAGCTGAGATTTAAATTATTTGGAAAAAATCCTATCATCCAAACAATCCAATCATCGAATATATGCAGTTTATACAATGTCAAAGAGTGTAAATTTAATTGTAAAAGGTTTCAGAACATTCGTACCTGAGAGGAATAAACTGCTCCTTATAGCTTCTGTCTGTCTCATACAAAGGTCGCGACCTTTCAAAGGATCGCTCAGGGATCCTTGAAGCATCATGTCTCATTAAAACATCTGCTACCTGCCCTTGCTAGAAAAGTCATACACAAATATGGGGGGAAGAAAGAAAAGTCATGGAATGTACATATGTAAGACCGATATTTCCCATATAGAGAACCCAAGTCAATGCGACGTTTTTTGTCTGTTTCCAAGGCAAAAGGCTCCACACAAAAGTTACTCAACCATTTCCTTGTGTTTTTGCAATGGACATTTCAGTCGACTAGTCAATGTGTCACACTTTGGTACTCTATAGGTTCTTTCTCATATTGACTATGCCAACTCACTGCTACATGGCACCAGGAAAGTTGTCGTAAGATGGGACAGAGGGTGTAGTAAAGCTGGTGTCTGAAGCACAATTCCTTCTTAGGTCTGGCTCTGGTACAGGATTGAAATCACTGTTCAATTGCCTTGCCGGAGCACCCCGTTTGTTTTGATGTTCTGCTTAAGCTAGCCGGAGAAGGAAACCGTCTGGGTTTCCTAATCGGCCAATGTAACTTGGGTGAATCGAGCCCACTGAACCGCATAGGCCAGTCTGCACCTTAGACTGCTCCGTGTTCGAGGTATAAGGAAGATTCAGGACCCACCGAACCGAGAAGGCCAGTCTGCACCTTAGACTGCTCCGTGTTCGAGGTATAAGGAAGATTCAGGACCCACCGAACCGAGAAGGCCAGTCTGCACCTTAGACTGCTCCATGTTCGAGGTATAAGGAAGATTCAGGCCCACTGAACGGAGAAGGCCAGTCTGCACCTTAGACTGCTCCGTGTTCGAGGTATAAGGAAGATTCAGGAACCACCGAACCGAGAAGGCCAGTCTGCACCTTAGACTGCTCCGTGTTCGAGGTATAAGGAAGATTCAGGACCCACCGAACCGAGAAGGCCAGTCTGCACCTTAGACTGCTCCATGTTCGAGGTATAAGGAAGATTCAGGCCCACTGAACGGAGAAGGCCAGTCTGCACCTTAGACTGCTCCGTGTTCGAGGTATAAGGAAGATTCAGGCCCACCTAACCGAGAAGGCCAGTCTGCACCTTAGACTGCTCCGTGTTCAAGGTATAAGAAAGATTCAGGCCCACTGAACGGAGAAGGCCAGTCTGCACCTTAGACTGCTCCGTGTTCGAGGTACAAGGAAGATTCAGGCCCACCGAACAGCGGTGGCCAGTCTGCACCTTAGACTGCTCCGTGTTCGAGGTACAAGGAAGATTCAGGCCCACCGAACAGCGGTGGCCAGTCTGCACCTTAGACTGCTCCGTGTTCGAGGTATAAGGAAGATTCAGGCCCACCGAACCGAGAAGGCCAGTCTGCACCTTAGACTGCTCCATGTTCGAGGTATAAGGAAGATTCAGGCCCACCGAACCGAGAAGGCCAGTCTGCACCTTAGACTTCTCCGTGTTCGAGGTATAAGGAAGATTCAGGCCCACCGAACCGAGAAGGCCAGTCTGCACCTTAGACTGCTCCCTGTTCAGGGGATAATAAAGATTCAGGCCCACTGAACCGAGGAGGCTAGTCTTCACCCGAGACTACTACAGTTAACACAACATTTCTGCTTATTGTTAACCAGTTCGCGCCAGATGACGTATATAAACGCAAATATTTCCCCAGATTCAAAACGGATGACGCATAAACACGCCAAGTTTAAGTTCGGAAATGTATGTCAGTAGCGGGCAAGGCCGGAAATGTATGTCAGTAGCGGGCAAGGCCGGAAATGCGTGGGTGTGCTTCCCGGCACTATCAGGCTGAACACGCTTCGGATTGAGTTTCGTTAAAAATAATCCCGCCCGTGGGCTTGGCGATGTTAAAATAATCCCGGCGCGAACTGGTTAAGCAGTGCTATTGGAATGGATGGTACTTACTTCCTCCTCAGAATACGCCCTTCTACAGGCAGCATTTAATTCCTCCTTCATTGCTGCAATGTGCTGCTTGTGGGATACGATCTCTGTTTCAAAGGCAACCAGGTGGGATAATGCTGTTTGTACCGTATCTACAAATGCTGCCACAAGACTCTGAAATTAAATTCACCATTTTAGAATGTAAAACACTCACGATAGTAAGCTATCTTGTAGGTTTAGGTTAAGAAAAATAGATTTAAACTTTCTGAAACTACCCCCCCCCCCAAAAAAAAAAACCCACCACCACACCCCCATTACATGCGATTAAAAAAAGTTATCCTTAATTTTTGATAAATGTCACACTAATGACTGTGAAGTTAATCTCACTTAATAAAATGTCCTATTTCTTTAATGTATATTTACCTTTATTGCAATGACCTCAGCACTTACACCATCAAGGCCTCGGTCCTCTGGATGAATTAACACCTGAACAACATAACCGATACAAGGGGGGCAAAAAACAATTATCTGTTAGAAGCAATATCTGTTAGAAGCAATATCTGTTAGAAGCAATATCTGTTAGAAGCAATATCTGTTAGAAGCAATATTTGTTAGAAGCAATATTTGTTAAAAGCAATATTTGTTAGAAGCAATATTTGTTAGCATCAACAAAAAGACAACAACAAATTATTATACATGTACCTGTCTGAGTGCTGTATCAATGGATCTATTATCGGCTCGGCCAATCAGCTGTCGCTTTGTGTCTTCCACAGCGGCTTGAACTACCTGCAAATAACCTGCTAACTTGTCCTTGTCTCTGTTTAACAACGATAAAAATAAAAACTTTCTATCATTCCATGGGAATGTCTCAAAACTTACAAACTTGGAAGCAATGAACGCTTTGTCAATTCGTTGTACATTTCCTTTAACCAGTTTGCGCCGGGATTATTTTAACATCACCGAGCCGACGCGCGAGATTATTTTTAACGAAACTCGATCCGAGGCAGGTTCAGGTCGATAGTACGGGGAAGCACACCCACGCATTTCCGTCCTTGCATCGCTGCCGACAGACATTTCCGGCCTTGCTCGCTGCTGACAGACATTTCCGGCCTTGCTCGTTGCGTGTTTATGCGTCATCCGTTTTGAATCTGGGGAAAACTTTGCGTTTATATTCGTCATCCGGCGCGAACTGGTTAAGTCAATAGCAGGTTCCTCAACGTGTATGTTTATTGCACTTCAAGAACAAAAGGGTTTCCAACATCATTCCTCTGTGAGCACAGGTGAATGCGAATAACAGGCCTCTAGCATCAAGGCCAATGCTAGCATCAAGGCCAAGGCCAGCCTCGAGACCTCCAACACTGAAGTCCATTCATAATCTCCAGTCACAAGTAATTCACAAGTCCACTTAGATAATAAAGTGCAGTCACAAACAAAATGGGAAATGACTTAATT